>CM057821.1:56398254-56757549 GCA_030067965.1 Latrodectus elegans | reverse complement strand
TTACATATTGGCATTTCATTTTCTGAATTATTTTTCCTTATTAGGAATAATTTACTTTTATTAGGAATAAAATACTAACTTGTTTTTTAAATAAATAATGATCAAACCGTATTTAAATTCAGTTTTAGTTAGTAATTTTTTATCACAAAATTTAATAATGCAACTTTAAAATAGTCTGAAACTGATGCAAACTAATAATATGCATATTTTTAATTAACATTTGTTAATTTGTATTCTGTGTTATTCTTTATATTTTTTATTCTTTATATAGACGTGTATTATGTAGAAATTGATAACTCTAAGAGAACAATTTTATTTAAAAGGGAAAATTTTTATATTTACTAAAACATGAGCATTTAATGAAATATATAGTATATTTACATGCATATCTATTTATGCATATCCATACATGCATATCTATTTTAGTAAAATACTTGCTATATTTGCCATTTTTCAAAAATAATGCTCAAAATTATTCAATTTTGAGCATTATTTTTGAAAAATGAAAAAAATTTTTTTTTGATTGTTGATACAGTAAAAAGAAATACTTTATACTGTACCAATACTTTGAAAACGTTAACATTGCAAATTCTCAGTAACAGAAAATTGTCATATAAAATAATTTTAAAACATATCTTTAATTTACAATCTAACATTACTTTGACTATTATAACGAAACACAAATAATCTTTAAAACTGATTTAAATAAGAGGTATAGCATATCTTAAATAGAGCCTGATTATTAAATTTCAAGATCACATTATGGTTTAAAGTTATTTTAAGATTAATGCAAAATTTAAAAATAACCTCTATTTATTTATGAAACTTTATACTGGTTATGTGTACATTAATGTTATTTAATTGAAAATATGCATACAAAAAAAGAGTTTATTTTATTCAAATTATTGCTATTTGTGTATGGATTCCATCTTGGTACAGTGTAATAAAATATTAATACATTTCGGAGAATGAACAAACTAAAGACCGTGATATGTAATATAATACCTTATAAATAAACATTAACTTCTTTGTAAAAAAAGAGCAAATAATAATGTTCCTGTTTAAATGCAGATTCTTTCAATAATTTTTGACTTTCCAAAAATATGCTGTACATTTTTAGAGGTTTTGATAAAATTTCTTCATATAACATTCAGAATATTTATAAGTAGGATAAGCACATATATTCTAAATATATTCATTTTGCTATATATGATACTTTCTTTGCAGTTAATGGAAAATAATGAGAGAAAAAAAAGGTGTTATGTAAAATAATTAAATTATATTAATTTTTAAAAAAATCAAGTTTTGAAAGGGATCAAATTATTTACTTAAAATTTTACCTTAAGTAATCTAATGTTTCAATAAAATGAAAACACAAATCAATACCGATGAGTAATTCCACAAAGGATTTTAATTGTGTTGAACTTATGAAGAATTCTTATCATATACATACATACATTTACTTATATCATTAATTAAAGTTACATTTAAAAATATTCTATTATCTTTACACGTGATACATTTGTTGATATCTTAATATATAAACTGTTTTTTACAAAACTAAATGCTTATATATATATATATATATATATATATATATATCTTATTTATATACAATAAGTAATATAATAAGTAATATATTTCGAAAAGAAGTTAATTGAAAATAATAAATGTTAAAATAAATGTAAAGAAGTTAGTTCATTAATTCAATTAAATATAATTAATTATATGAAAGAAATATTTTTGGCTAAATATAAGGCATCTAAATTAAACTATCTTAAATTTTGTACACTCAAATAAATGCTTCCTAAACATGTGATATATTAATAATAAAAAAAACACGCTGATAAAATTCATACATTTTTGGTTTGATGTTGATATAAAACTTAAATTTAGATACATATTTATATTTTCAGAATACTTTAACTAAATTTTGTGCTAGGGATGATGAAAGAATATGAACCACCCTAAAAACGGTTTTATGGTTGAGTGATGAGTGTAATTCTGTTCATCCCGTGACTTGGTTCTCAGGTGACTAAGATGTAACAATAAATGAGGATCAGTTTCCTGAACTTTTGTGAAGAGTTGTACAATTTAATTGTACAGTTTCCATCATTAAAAAATTAAATACTACTCAGATATCTATACATACATATATATATATATAATATTTTCATCATACTTTGCATTGTAAAATGCAATTTTTGCTAATAGCATGTGTATTGCGATGTATAAGATACACAGCTTAACTTTGCTTCATGAATAAGACAACATCTCTACATACTTTATATTATTAGACAAGATGTTATGACATAAAAATAGTCAATATTTTAAAATAATTTATATAAAGTAAATCCCTGAATCTTACAGACATCATGAATATGATGTAATGAAATCTTTCCTTTCAGAATCCCCCATGAACTGTAAATATAAAATGTTACTTTAAATAAAAGATAGGGTCCATATGTGCAAATTAAATGTATTTTTAAACCATAAGAATTATTAATAGTATTTATGCATTTGATAAAATTAGATTAAGAAAAATTCATTTTTTGGTACAACTAGTGAATGAAAATAGTAAGATATAAAAATTTCAGAGTGCTTTAAAGGATATTTAAAATTAAAGGGGAGTAAATTTCAGAAAATGGTTTTTGTTGCATATTTTTAAAAGACCTACAATTTACGATAGAGGGGAAATACTTTATAATTTCAACATTATATATTACAACTTCAAAAGTTAATTTTCAATAGAAATAAAAATATATTTTCTCTTATTAGATCATATTTCAAAAATAATATTAATTTTCAATAGAGAACTATTGGTATCATACTTACATTAAAAGTTTTCCATGTTGCAAGCAATTGAATATAAAAACCGTAATGAGAAAAATTCATCATTGGAATCAAGGAACTAAAACGAAATTTCCCTTATAAGTTTTAGTTTCATATTAAAAAAAAAAGACTGCAATTTTAAATAATTCGGATACAATTAAAAATTTTTTACTGTATATTAATAACTTTGAATATGAGTGTAGAATAGAAATAATATTTGTTTCTTATGATATCATTTTAAAGTTAAAATTAACTTTAAAAAAATGTATACTTTATTTTTGAGTAGTCAGGATAATTATAAATTAAAAGAATATTTAAAAACACACATATATATTAATAAATTATACTAAAATTTTTTCCAAGTCCTTACTTTATCGGAAAAATAATTCGGTGCGATATTGTAATCAATTCTCTCACAGCATTATCGCATTGTGAAAGATGTTTTCATTTTACTTTAATTCTGTTCAGGTTATTTGACATTTATTTTCAAAGAATAAAATTATTGAAATAACTAGATCGAAAACATATAACTAACCAGTTAAGTAAAGCATAATTTACAGCAATTTTTTTCTTTTCAAAAAATTTGTTTTCTTGAATTTATTAATGCATCAAAAAGTATTTATAATGATAAAATTATGTGCTCAAGGTTTATTTCAAAATCTATTATTTACATCTCATATTTCTCTACATATTTATAAATGACCATTTTTTTTAAATAAGATGCTTGATTAATAGTATGAAAGAAAAAATTGAGATACAACATTTTAACAAATTCACGTATATAGAATAATATCGTTGAAATAAATATTTCACTTTGAGATGTAAAATACGTTTTTGTTAAAAGACAATTACATTTCAAATTTTCTTTATTTGTTATTTAAGTTTTAATTTGTATATAAGATATAAAACTATTAAGAATATATCAGTTTAAATATGTTTCAAATAATTAGCTAATTGCTACATCTGGATTTTGCTCAAACACATACTTGCTTCTATTGATGAATAAATAAAATTGCACATATTTAGAAAAGCATTTCATCAATAAGTAAATATTGTTTTGATTAACTCAGTGTTTGATAATATAGTGACTAAAATGTACTATTCATTATAAATTCAATCAAGGAGAAAGATTTTATTTCGTTTACTGGAATAAATATCTATTGAAATAAAACAAATTTGCTTAATTTCAAACTGTTTAACAAATGTTTTCCCTGATAAATATATTTTTTCTTCTGAGTAATAGTAAAGAGCTTCATTTCATCGTACTAATTTTCATTAGTTTTGGACAAATGACTTTTTTCAACTACAATATGTATTTCTATTTCAACAAGATAAATTATATAAACAGTAGACTTGGTTTCGCTTCTTTAGTTCATGAATAAAAAATCACTTTTTAATTCCTCTAAAATGCTGCTAAGTGATATATGTATATATGTGCAGTCGTATTATTTTTATATTGCTAAATAATTTATAATTTTATATTTCTAATTAATTTATAATTTTATATGCTTAATTAAAATTAACAAAGATAATAAAAAGAATTAAAATGGAAAAAAAGTATCCATAAGTTAAATACCTTAATAAATATCCAATTATATTGCGTTTAAGAAAAAATATTTATTTCAAGTTTAAACAAGTTGTCTTAACCTGAAATCCTTTCTTGTAAATGAATAAATAAATATAATGCTAAAATTTTTAAAATGATATTCAAAAAAAGATAATTTAAAGTTATTATCTGAAGATTCATGGGTATCCCTTAAGTTGGGTTGGCGGGATCCTAATGATATAAAAAGATAAATATTAACAAATTATGTTAATCAAGGCCAGTTTAAATAAATTGGTACCGATAAAATTAGAAATCTTTCAATAACTTTTAATTAATTACAAAATATCTATAACCGATAAAATTAGAAATCTTTATTAACCAGACAATGCTGTTACCATGAGTGTAATATCTAGAATACTGTATATTAAAAATCTATTTAAAATACATTCTTTTGAAATTTTTATAAGTACAGGTCATTGTTTTCTGTATAATTTATTCATTTTTTACACAAAGAGCGTAACTGATATTTCAATCAAATCTACGATTATTTAGGAAAGTATGGTAATGGAAAATTATTATTCCATATTGTAAAAAAGCACAACTTTAAAAATAAAGATATTAGTTAGTTGGAAAACCAAAACCATTCAGTATTATATTTCACCAAATTAGTCATAATATTATTGTAAAGAATGTTATTTATCTAAAGAAAGACAGGTGTAGGCTACTTTTCTTTATATATGTAAATGAAATTTAATTATCTTTAATAAAACTACAAAATTATAAATATTTTATATTTTTCTTACTTAAAATCATTTGCTTTAATGATTAATGATTATTTTTTATACTAAGGAATGTTATGATACGAGAAACCAATGTTTTTATTCTTTTCACTGTCACTATCTTGAAGAAAAATATCCATCTAAAAGAACAGTGATTACAATAAATTATGTTGTGAATTTTTTCCATATACTTTGTAAACTTAATTTTTTTTTCGAAAATAAATAATTGGATTTTAAATGTAACATACTTTTTTAGTAGTTTTTATTAGGAAAGCATCATTCATATTTGAATACTCTTTTTTATAATATGTCTCTTTATAATGTATATATTGTTGCTTCAAATATGCAGGTGCTTTAATACTCAACTCAAATGCATACAATTATACACTGCAGGACAATTGCTAAGGACGCATAACACTATCATCCATAGCAACTACAAAATGAAAGGAAGCAAAATGTGGAAAACTAGAATAAGTGCGGGGTATAGTAAGAAGAAGTATGCGTATGCAAATTTTTTTCCACGTCTGTTCATCACGTGTTAGAGCTCATAAGAGCTTTAAAAGTTTTGACACGTGTCGATAATTGCTGTTTCAAGTCAAAGTTTTACTGGAAAGATTCAATAGACGAACATGAAATTCTTGGCATGTCTTCCTGACATCACATGGATGATTTTATGGCCGAATTATTGGAAAGATCAAAGAATGGCGAAAAATAACAGATATTTCCAGGGAGTTCAACATTGCTCACAGCGTAGTTTCATGGCTGTGGAAGTCATTTAAAACTACTGGAATGTGTAGTAAGCGGCACGGGGAGGTCGTGTTACACGTCCGACGCCTGTAGAAGACAGATATATCGTCCCATCAGCAAAAAGGAACAGGCGCAACGCAGCTCAGCAGGTGGTAAATCAGTTTCTTGCTGCCTCAGAAAAGTAGATCTCCCGAAAATCTCTTGCCAAACGTTTGAGGGGAGGAGGACTATACACCCACAGACCTGTTGTGTGTGTTCCATTGACCAGACAGCACCGTACTGTCCGTTTGCAATGGTGTCGTGAGCATCGCAATTGGACTGAACAGGATTGGGCATGCGTACTATTCTGAGATGAGAGTAGGTTCAGTCTGTCATTGGATTGTAAACACCAACTGATCTGGCGTGAGAGTGATACTGCCTATCGTCCAGAAAATATCTAGGAAAGGGATCGACAACCCACAAGACTGTTCACTCCAATTTCGATACTCACGACACCATTGCAAACGGTAAAAGTTATATGTATTTGATATGAGTAAGTTATTTTCAAATTAAAAACAATGCATTAGTTGCTAATAGTTAAAATAGTAATTATTAATTGAATTAATTTAGAGTTCATTTGTTACCATATATTCAAGTTTTTAAGGCTTATAACTATGTACACAGATTTACTCTTTATATTTTTTACATTTATTTTATATAAGAAGCTTCTGTAATATTGAATTTCTTTTATAAAATATTACAGAACTATGATTAAAGAAAAGCATCTTTGAAACTAGAAAAAAAATTTATTAAAATATAAAGTCAATTTAATTTCACACTTCAAAAGTATATTGTGTATGCAACACATTCATTGCTGTGCACATTAATGTTGATATTAAGAATAAGTGGATTTCATAACAAATAACGAAATATGTATTCTAGATATTATAACAAAAACTTATATAATAAATGCATATAAAATCTTATATATTTTGATATAAGCGTTTCAGTGTATATGATAGTAAGCATAAAATGAAAATCAGAGCAAGGATAAAACTAAATAAAATATCTGATAACCAAACTGAATTTTTGTGAAAGAATTATATAAAAATCAAAATAAAGGTTTGGCACTATCTCAGATAAGGGACGCTTTGCAGTAGCTCAAGCGATTCAATTGATTCCCCGACCCTACTCCTGCCCACTGAGGCTTTTGAACAATAAATGTGTCATATTTGCCCAAAAAATATTTACTCGGATAATTGAACTTCACAAACTCTTCTTGTTATACGATGAGGAATAGTATTTTCAAATATAAATTTATTGTCAATTTTTTTTTAAATGGTTATTTCTATGATTCTAATTTTTCCTTTTGATTTGATTTATTTTGGGGAGTAATCTGTAAGTTTATTTTTTTCATTCGTTGAAGGAGAAATTTATTTTCTTGCATATTATCTGTAAAGACTTGCTTACATATATATCAATTAAGGTATTTTATTTTTTATTACAAAACCTACATGTAATTTTGTTTGTACGTTTTAATACTTTATATGGGTTATAACTTAGATGCTGTAAACTATTACGAACACTATTAATTCTTATGAACACATGAGAGCATGTCTCTAAACTTTGAATAAAAAAGGGGTTTTCTTGGAATGGTTTACACATAACACTGGTTTTAGTTTACTGAATAGGTATTTTAATAAATTTTAATTTAAGTGAAAGTTAATTTTTCTAAGATATCAGATGGTAATCTTATGTTTTCTTTATATTACAGTACTGTATATACCATGAGCACAAAGCATGATGAAATATAATAAAAATGAGAACATCAAATTATGCGTAATGCAAGTATAGATAAAAGGAGAGATACTGTCCAACCTGGATTTCCACTGGCACATGATAGATGGAAATGGTCAATACATCCATTTGCTTAGGTGGAAGTGTATATCATAGTTCTGTTTCATTTGTGGTAATTATTTCCATTTTTTAAAAATGAGATATTCAATATTTAAGCAAAGCATCGGATACGAGCAGAAAATATATTACAAATTCGAATGACATTTATCTTTCATAAGCAACGATCAAATTTAGCCGATATCGAAAACATACCAAAGATTGCAAAGAATTGATAATATGATAATTGATCTTGGGTTTTCTAAATTTTTCATATATTTTTGCAAAGGACTATATACATATATCAATACCTTGGATTTTTGATAACTCTTATTCCATTTTTTGACATCTTTATTGATTGCTGGTCATACGAATATTTTAGCAAAAGTTTTGAATGATCATTGAAACTGTGAAATATTATTTTTCTAAAGATGTAATGCATATAAGGACTTTCAATGTTTTTGGAAATATCAGAGTATATGAGGTGATGACGAACAATGTTGGGAAAATTTTCTGAATTTCAAAAAAAGAATCTAGAGAAGAAAGAATTTTTCAGATGCTGCTATGGCTTATTAACCGATTTATGCTAGAATATGAAGCTTATTGATTCTGGATAATGCAAAGATTAAGGCTAATAAAATAAATTCATTACCTTGTGTTATTAATTTGAAATATTTAATTGTGGAATATGTTACCAAAAGTTCTCTGTCAGAACGGATGCAGCTCTTTTGTGTTGATCTCCAATATAGGGGGAAGAAATCAAGTGTTTACCAATAGTCATTGACTTGTTGTTGCGATAGAGATTTTAATGCATTATCTGTAGCAACCACCATAAATTCGAGTCTTGCAGATGGTGAGAGATGTGCAAGATTGGCTATTGTGGGTCATTGGTCATTGAAAAATTGAAACATTTCTCTGTTTCTTGCAACTATGGAATAACCTTGTCATCATTCTTCTTACTATCCATTGAATAATTGCTTAAAATTACTTGATGTTCACCTGTCTTTGGAAAAATATGTCATAAAATTGAATAATTCCTAAAAATCTCCGAAAATATTTTTTTTTCCAAATTTAAAAATAACCTTCACATAATATTCAGAGAGAAAGAGGGATTGATTCCATCCATTGAGACAATGTATCTAAATAGTAAATTTCAAGTTTTGAAAAAACATAATATAATTGATAGCTTGTTTCTGTTGTTGCAAATTGTAATTATCAACTGAAATTATCGGATATGAGGTATGGGGTAATGATCTGTTTGGGTAGTTGCAATTAGTCTTAGATAATCTCCATATGATTTCTAATATCCATTCTTCTTTTTAACAAGATGTAAAGGGCTGGACCAACTGCTAGTTGAAGGTCAACGAATGCATTGCTTGAACATATTTTCAAATTAATTATTTGTTTTTTTTAAATTTTTCTGTTGCCAACCTGTGGAATTCGGAAGCTAAATGATCGAAGAGCATTCAGTAATTATACAATGATTGAAATTATGCTTGGCTTTTTCTGTTTCACTTCTGACCTTCCTTGATATCAGTACTTAATCTGCTCTACTAAGAACCAGATATTGAAAGCAAGTTGGCAATAATCTAAAAGGTAGTAAAAACAATGAAGGACTTTTTACACTTGAATTCGGACTGCCTATGAGGTTAAAAAATCCATTAAGCTCTTGTGTTTAATATGTCAACATGTAAAACAAATCTTTAGAAAGTGTGCTTCAATAATTGACTTTGAAACACCCTGGTTGTTACAGCTACATTCAAATTTTCTTCTCATTCTTAATTCCAGTTTAAGAAGATTGTTTCAAATAGCTTTGATAAAGATTAATTTTGTAGCACAATTTTTAACTTCCGTTGGTAAAATCTTATTTGGATTATAAGAATATATAATAAAAATGTCACCACCAGTGTCAATTAAATCTTATCAATTAATGGCTTTCAAACAAAGAGAAAGAGGCAACAGATTAATTGGCCATTTCCGTGGGCCTATGATATCCACTGGCCTATTGGTTTTCCTAAGAGGTGAGAGTTGTGAAATGGATGTAACTTGTTCATTTGTTGTTAAATGAACACACTTGAGTGTGTGCAACATTTTTTGCATCTTTTCTAAATTTAAAGTGTTTCTAGTAAAATTTGTACTGTCTTGATTTAGATCTACTTTTGTTTTATATAAATATTTTTGTCTATTTATCTGGTTTCTGTTAAATGAAATTCTTCATATTTCCTCATATTTCTTTGCTAATGTTCCAATACTTACTTCTAAAATATCTAGTCCATATATTGCTCATTGGCTAGCACAAAGTGTGCATTTGATTATTTTTAAATGTACTCCCTTAAGTTAAAATGAATTGAACCCAGATATATATATATATATATATATATATATATATATATATATATATATATATATATATATATATATATATATATATATATATATACGATATTATAATTTCTTTTCTTCTAAAATAATTGTAATTTTTTTTTCAATTTAAGATTATCTGCCTGCTTTTCTTAAAAATTTAATTAACAAACTTATATAAATTGAAAGTATAAAGTGTTTATGATATTTTCTATAGAATTCAATAAATGAAAAATGTGAATACACAGGAAATATAAAATTTTCTTTAATATTTTAGAAGGAAATTAACTTATAATAATCCAGATAATTAAAGTTCTATTGAAATATTTACAATATAACGTTAAATATTTCAAGTGAACTGAGTCATTAGATATGGAGCAGGATACAGCATAATGAATGATGCTGTATCCTGCTCCATATTTCTATTTATTGTAATATGCAAATTCATAACAGAATCAAAGTAATTGTCGTTTTTCGAAAATTCATACAGTAATTCTATGAATATTTGTAATTACTGAATATTATCTGGAATTATTAAAATTATAGGCTGTTGATCAAATAGTAATTTATAAAATTTTGTAATAATTTTATGCAAATATACCAAATTTGAAAAGTAATTACCAAAGATTTTTGTTACATGTAGATTTACATACCATTTGTCAAAATTTATGGTATACACCAAGTAATAATCATGCTGTTAAATATATTTAGTTAATTTGTTTTTTACATTGCTTTTTATTGTATGTGAAAGTTAACAGTAATATTCTTAAAATATTTTTTAATAAACTTTTGTACATATATTTGTAAAGAATATAAGAATATGCAAAATTGATAATTTTTAATTTATTAATATGTGATTTTTTTTTTCTTACAAAATAAATAATAAATAGCAACTTTCACTAGCATTGGTGATTACGAGTTTTCTCGTTAGAATTTTTTTAGAGGATTAGTAAATAAATAGAAAATATTAATTTCATACCTTGTTTAGGGCAAATATAGAGTGAATTTGAAGAAATTATTGTTAAGTCTTATAAAGCTATTTTCTCAGTCAATAAAATTAAATAATTTTGTATTATCTTCAGCATGTTTTTATTATGTATTAAGGCCTATTTTTAATCAGTTAAGTATATTTTTCAATTTTCAATATATAAATAATAAATATGTATAGATGGGTATATATATATATATATATATATATATATATATATATATATATATATATATATATATATATATATATATATATATATATATATATATATATATATATATTGTATATATATATGTATATATATATACATCTATAAATACATTTCTTTGTATGTATTTTAAAATGCTCATTTGAATCAGTGAACTACTGTATTACAGATGTCGGGTAAATAAGTTCTGACCTAGGAAAATACAATCATTCAAATTTCATATTACATGAATTATTGAAAACTTTAATTAAACAGGTATTTAAGATATTGAATACCTGTTAAAGCTATAAATCTATTAAACTGATATTTTATTTTAAATAAAAAACCGAGATATTTATTATTTGTTAATACTCTTCAATGATGAGCTCTTACACATATATTTGTATATTAAGTTGTTTTTTTTTCATTTTAAGCTGAATAGTATTCAATATAAGCTGAACAAATAGTAACTTAAAATAATGAATATAAAATCCTTGTAAATAAATATTTCTGTATTAATTTATTTTACCGTTTTCATTTCTTAAAAATTATACTATTTTAATGCAAAAAAGACGACAATATTTTATGACTAAAGTAGTATAATTTAAATTTTAAAATATGGAAACATAATCTTACATTTATCTAAAAATAAGCAGCTTATTATTTATGCAATTCCTTTCCAATTTGCAATTTAATACTTCAATAAAGTATAAGTCTCGTCATTTTAAATGAACAACAAGGAAAGTAGGTCAAGCTTAAAAGCTGGAGCTTATGACAAGAAAATGCATATTTACTTATTTTTTTGAATATTAAGATTCGCTTTTTGTCCAAAGTCCTTTAAGTATATTTTGAATACTAGAAAGAATTTTAATATAAAAATCTGCTAAGAGAATCAGAAATTCCTAAAAGCTTTTCTGTAAAAAAATTACGCTTTACATTAATGGAAATTGTTTCGAAAAACATTCTTAAAAGCTCATGTTATGCTTGTATTTGCAAAAATTTTGTTGTAACTGTTTTTCTTTCTAAATATATTCGTGTTTAAAATTAAGTGTATTAATATAGGAAATTTAACATTTTTAATTTTTCATCTAATATTTCACACATTTGATTTGTAATTACTACATCCAATTAAACTTGAGTGATTTTTAATAATTCGATAATTTTATTAATACTTTATATTTTTCTACAAAAATATTTATTTACTGAATTTCAATAAGCCATACAAAAGTATAATATTCTTCTTAATTAAAAACATTTCTTAAAAATTTATCATTTTATATTGAAATTTATTTAAATATTGCACCAAGTGAATTTCTAATAAATTTCAAATATAACTTACAACCCTTTGTGCGGATTCTTAAATCAGCTTCTCAATTCTGCTAATATTATTTCTTCGAAGAAATTCTCTCAATAACAGATATTTACATTCTTAAATATATGGTTGATATTTTGAACTTTATAAGTACTTGCTTACTGATAAGTACTTATAAGTACTGCCTTTTAAATACTTGCTTCGACTAACTTGCTTAGAATCATAAATATTTATTTTTGTTGAAAAATTATTTTTTTTCTTATAACAAAATATAATTAATAAATAATAATTTATGTTAAACGGGATAAATTATAAACAAATTTTTTAATAACTTAATGAAAAGGATTTTATTTCAATTAAATGAAATTCCCAATGATATTTTTCAGAATAAAATTATCAGGTTGTTTGACATTTAGATATTAAAAGAATAGCAATTTATGACTTTTCATAAGAAATTTACTAAAATATGTATGCTGGAACCACATATTTACTGTCCTTAAATCATTTCAAATAAACATTTAAAAGCGTTTAAATGCGAGTTTGTAGTGAAAATCATTACCTAATATATATGTAAATCCCTACCAAATTTTGTTTAGAATTTGTGATAGTTTAACACGCTAAGTGTTTTGGCGTTAATGAAAAATAAAATTCAGTATTTCATTTTTCATGAATTTAATTTAGTTCTTAATAATTGGCCAAATCTTGAAATCTGCTTAAATTTTTTTGAGAATATAATATTCAGTCATGACTTCCCATGTATTGCACGCCTTATGTTTATTAGAACAGCAAACTACCACTTTTGTATACTCACATACATAGACTACATATCATTATGCTGCTTCTCTCTTTTGTAAGTAAGGCCAAATGCAGATCTTTTTCTCCGAAGTATAGGGTATTATCTCTAAGCTACCAAATGAGACCTATTATTATTCAACATATGAAAACTAATAAAATTAATAGTCTAATAATTTCACTGCAGGAATAAAACATAATTCAAGATGCAAATATTGAATGTTTTAAGAATAGATTTTGTTTATATCGATTTAATACTTTGACATTGTTTTAATATGTTTTTCTATTTTACGCGAATTCGTGATGCTAAGTAAAAAATTCAAGATTTCCCAAAATATGGCTTAAAAATACCTAGCATATATTATAATTAATACATACTTTTTAATATAGAAACTGAACATAAATTTATTAAAAATATATGTCTTATTGTGAAAAATATAATTTTCCTGAAATGGTTCTCACCAAGCTCAAATCCTGTAACACTAGAATTAGAAATTTGTGTCAATATGAAGTTCAAGTCTCAGACTCTAAAATGAATACGAATCTATACATTTAGCGATCTGATTAAAGACATGTTTCTCCCCAAATATGCACGTAATTTGGGTAAAAAATATAATTTATACGTATACTCAGGTTATGAAGTAGATTTAGGATTACTCGGTAATTATCAATGTATAATTAAAGACAAGACACTTTTAGCATAATTTTACAATATAGGTACACATGATTAAGACAGAAATAAATAAATATATATATATATATATATATATAGATATAGATATAGATTAATTCAGCTAAGCAAACATTTTTGGACAATATTCGGATGATAGGGTTGTTGTAAGAGGGTAAACGTCAATGCTAAATAAAACTAAAATAAATAAAAACATATTAAGTTTAATAAAAAATGTTATCTGTATTAAAATCAGTGTCTGCGTGTTGTGAAAAATTTATTTACAAGTTTTTTTTTCTAATATTTATTATAATTCACGTAATATGTTCTTTAATATTAAACTTGTCTTACCAATGTGGATTAATTTGGTATGAGATTTAAGAAGTTATGTTGTTTTGTAATTCAGCAAAATTTTCTAAATTTCATATGTAACAACACACTAGCTTAATATAATATTGACACTAACAAACAAAATCCAAAGGAAATTAATTCAGTGTTCAGTATAAAATACACTCCTAAATTCATTCTAGGTATCTATTTAGCCATAAAATATTTTTTGAGAAAAGATGTATATTTTCAAATTCAATTTCTGCAATATTTGACTTAGAACATTTCACGATTATGAAATTAAAACAGCTGAATCTAACTCTCAATAAAATATCTAACTCTTAAGAAAAATAGCCCTTTGAGTCAAATTAAGTACACTGATTATATTAACTGTAATGTCGAGAAGCATTCTTTGTTATAATCCATCTGAGGGACTCCCTAGAGTCTGCTTTCACTTGGAACTTCGGTCTCTAGTCTTCCATAAAAATGACATTTGGGCTCTGTTGCAACAACCTGTCTTTGAAACTGTAAACGCATTTCGCACTGAATATACCCTTATTTACATTGATGCGAGTAAAAGTGAAGATTCTAATTTTGTACTGTTGTTGTTATGAAATCCACAAATATGGAATTCACGAAATAAAGAGAAGAAATCCTGACTTCAATCCGGTTTTCAAGAAAGAACTTATAGGCATCGAAGAGGGACTGAGTGCTATTTTGTCTTATGCTGATAATAAGGCAGTGGATTTTGTTTGACAGTCGTAAATCACTCCAATATTTTTCTAATTGGCGAAGAGTTGGTTAAAGGGCTAGAATCTCAATTCTTAGCAAACATAAGAAGGTCTCGTCACTTAGTAAAGTGCATTTCCAATGGATTCCTTTGCTTGTTAACACATATGGGTATGAAATGGCAGACGTTGACAGACAAATTTGACTCATTCCTCCCAGTCATTCCTGATATTAAGCTGATTGTCCACTAAGATCTCTTGCTTTTAGTTGCGATTGATATGTTCAGCCTACATTTTAATCGTTTCTTAAGGGGCTACTTGCAGATTCTTACTTTCATGAGGGGGATCTCAAAATCTATCCAAATTATCCTAAATGCCAAAATGAAACGGCATCACGGGCACATATTCTTGAGTGCTTGGAATTGTCTCTTGAGGATTTATTCAAAATTTCTATGCTTGTTTTTCACTTTCTGAAAGTAATTCAACTCGTTGACCCCGTCTAATATATTCCTAGACATGGAAATTAATAACTATAAAAACAAATACATTTTTTTTCAAAAAAATGTTTTTGTTAATGCATTTGTTAAAAAATGTATTTGTTAAAAATGTATAGTATGTCTAATGTATTGTCATGCTTTTTTAACAATTCAACCTCTATACAGATACATGTATTAAGTTTTGTATGTAGACTTTACTGATAAAATAAGCATTTAGGCAGGAAAGCATAACTGCGGACAGAAATACTGAAATTCGAGAAACTCTTTAAAAATATACACATATCAATTTATAATTTTCATACAGAATTCGCATGAAAATGAATAACATTAAGCTCACGTTGATATATATATAAACGTCGTCGTATACATAATTAAAGAGTTTTTACTTTTAATGTGATGCTACAGAATAAACATAATTATAGCGTATGAAAGTAAAAATCATGTTTTTGATTTCTATTTATCAATGTATTAGTTTTTTTTTTTTTTTTTTTTTTTTTTTTTTTTTAATTAAAGCAATTTTGAAATTTCTGACGGATTGAATGTTCAAAATAAATTTAAAATGAATAAGGTTCATGACATGTTAAATATAATTTGTAAATTATTTAAGCTTTTTATTACAGTAAACATATTTTTGAAAACAATTTATTCAGCAATATTAAAATAAGGTATATATTTCATAAGTTTAGAATAAAGACATGTTTTAACAATAGAATCATAGCATATATATAAATAAAGGAATACGTAAATAATGAAATAAAAAATCAAAAAACGCGAAGATATTCAATTTCAAGCGCGGTTTCAATTAATAAACACCTTGAGACTAAAGCTTTTTGTATAAGGATATGGAAAAAGAGTTTATTGTCTTTATGCTTAAATGAATATTGATTTATGTAGTTAAAATCTACAAATAAGTTTATTACCCTAATTAGAAATTAAAAAGATATCATAAACCCAAATATGGTGTATTATTTCTTAAAAATTAGCAATAAAAACTAAATCAATTCTTTATCAAAATGTGAAATTCTATATTTTGAGGAATATAATATTTCCTTGTTTATATTTAGTATTAATATAATACATAATACACATCTATTCCTATCAAGGTATTACTAAATATGCATATATATATATATATATATATATATATATATATATATATATATATACAATTTAATAGATCTATTTTAATTAACCCATAAGAGTAAAATCTATTGTTTATGAGGAATATTTAATTATGTTACAAATATATATTAAATATAAATGCAATACCAGAAACACGCAAGTAAATGATTACTTTAAAATATTAGGGATTTTTTTATGTCTAAGAAACGGCCAGAGATTAAAGAGAAGAAAGAGACTGGAAGAAATATCCTCTGTGAGACCCCTTGCACATTTATGACCAAAGACACGTTTTCTCCATATCCCTACGCTTCAAATAGCACATCTCGGACTCCTTAACAATTTGCTTCGTTGACTCCAAGTGCCACTGTATGAGGAAATCTACTAAACCAAAAGAGAAAGCTAATTTTGTACTGATTTTCTGAAAAGCAAAAGTGCAGATTTCTCTGACGAATAAAAAGCGAGTCCATGTTTTTATTGTTGTTAAAGAAGTCATAAAAATAGATGGGATAGCTTGTTCTAGATCTTAACTTAAATACTAAATATTTGATGATCTGGTAATAGATTTTTGATTTACTAATAAAATTAATAATGAAAAATTAATTAAATAGATGAATCCATTATATCTTTTTATGATCAAGGTAGATTCAAATTTGAAATTGTATGTGGTGTTTAGAATATAATAGATTTCCGTAATATATATTTTCTTCAAACAAAAAATAAATCTTCTGCTCAAATACTGAGCTTAAAAGATATTTAAAACGATGAAATAAAATGAGCTGCTAGTAGAAATTCAATATATCTATATCTATCGATCTATTTATTTATCTATCTATCTATCTATCTATCTATATCTATATATATATATATAGATATAGATATAGTCACACGATATTATTTGAAAATCCCGAAGAACTGCTAAAGTATCTAGTGACGTAATTCATGAATAAAATGGTTAATTTTTTATATTTTTTATTTGGTTAGTACTTTATTTATAATAGTTAATCCTTTATTTAATCCTAATAAATAAAAAATAGTTGAATTTATGTATTGCTGAAAGATATGTTTTCAATGATAGTTTTATGCAATTAATATTTTTATTTTGCATTAATAATAATAATGCATAATTAATAATTGCATTTTGATTGAATCTAACCTGAAATGAGTAATTAGGAATTCATGTTTCTACGACAATTATACAATCATAATCATTCTTAATGTCTATATAATGCATTTTTTTTGCATGATATCGTATACTAAACTTTTGCTGGAGAGTTAGAGTTGGGCAAAAACATCAAATTATCTCATGTCAAATTGTGATTCTACTCATTTTTGAACTCGTAGAGTCTATACTTGTATAAATAAAACCATTTCCATGAAGATGCCACTGTAATTTCTGAATTAAATTGTAATTTGTATGAACATCATGCTTCTTTAAATGTTTACTTGCAACTTAATTTTACAATATTGTTGTTACAACTAAACAAGAAATTCCTTTTTTGTCGTTTGCAGATATATCACCTTCAGATTTTAAAGTAGATAATATGGTTTAATTGGTAAATATATTAATCATGCATCCTCCTCAAATCTTACCGACTGATTCACCTTGACAGGGAGGGGGATACCACTGGACGGTGTGGTTGAAGCAAGTCGGGAGTGTATTCACCTGGTAGGACCAGGCAAGGCATAAAAGCCACTCCATATGTCCATCTAAAGTCTATAAGCTCGAGAGGTAAATCAGACCTCTACCGTTGGTGCTCCAGGTCCCTGTCCATGGAAGCTGTCATTTAACCTACGGGGATGAGAAACAACAACATCTGAATCATGAATTGTAATTAAAAAGACATACCATTACAAGAAATGTCATAATTCCTTCTGTTGTAAATATTATATTGTATAAGTAATGAATATTTATATTTTTTTATTACTCTGTCAATAATAAAGTTTTAATTTGATCTCATTTTATCAGTTTATTTTACTAGTAATGTCATATACTTACATTGCATGATCAGACTTGAAAATTCAGAGTATTTCTTGAACAATTTCACAGTGTTTCAAATTAATTGCTGTAAAAGTAACTTAAATATTTGAATATGTATCATTTACGTAAATTTAATAAAATAACTTTCTCTCTAAATTTCAATAAAGTATTTACTTACAATTTTAATCCATTTAAAAAAGAAAACAATTTTACTTTAGAGAAAACTATAATATTATTTAAATATTAACTTGATTTATATATTTATTTACAATGAAGTCAAAAAAACTTTAAGCACATTGGATTGATCATTTTTAATAAATGAGACGCAAGATGTAAAAAATTCTGTCGAAAATTTAGTAATGATATCCATTATAATTAGATGTAAAACATTATGAATTATTTTAAATTACATAGTTTCCAATGCTAACATTACGTTAAGTATCAATATACTTGAAAACCTCTCAAGATTTGTATATCATAAAAGAAACAAAATACATTATATGCAAAATATTAAGTTTCTTATCTTCACGAAACATAATACCAAATTTTAAATAAGTACTAGGTAAATCAATGAAATTTCAAAGGAATCTTTAGTTAATAAAAAACTAAAGAGAGAGAGAGAGTATACTTATTAAATTGAAATCATAATATAATGATATATGAATAATTCCTGATTATTTTTAAAGTTATTTTCCTAAATGGCAAATAAATTGCTCCTAAAACGAAAAAAAAATAGTTAATGAGCAAATGCATTGAATCGAAAAGAATACTTCGAAATATGATACCAATTAAATCAAATATTTGGAAGTTTATCCCAGATAACTTGAAATATTGAAGACGCCATATAAACTTAACTGAATGTTAATTGGAGTGTAAGCATTTTAATTTCTAGTGATTTAATTATTAAAAATTATATTTCATTTAAATTGGAACTTCTAAGTTAATGCTAATATTTATAAAGTCATTTAATATTTATAAAGTAAATGAGTTTCTCTAAAAAGTAACTTCATTAAGATATTGTGTTTCTGCATTCAATTTAAATCATTTAAATAACATGTTTGAAGAAAAAAATCAAAGCTTTTTACTTTTAAATGAGAAATTTATAATAAAATTATGGTGTTTAAATGTAAAATCATTTTACAGTTCAAATAAATTAATAAAAAGTTAGATAGTATATTGACTTATTTGGATATAAATGTTTTTATCAAATTTTTTATTAAATAAATCCTTTTATAAAAATATAAGTAAAAAATTTAAATGTCTTATTTAGATTGAAGTAATTCATTTTATTATTATTACATTGGTTATTACTACATTATTATTATTAAATTGGTTATTATTACATATTTAAAATTTGGTAGCTCGTGATTTAAAACTCGATTATAAATACGCTTTCTGCTCTAGAGTTCAGATTTCTAATCAAAGTAAAATAATTTTTCATCAATTATATTGAATAATCATTTTTCAAGAGTTATACATATCAATTGGTAAATAAATTTTTGAAAATCTGGAATTCTTTCATGAAAATTATCATGTAAAATTCATATAAATTTCTTCATGAAAAAACATTTAAAGTATTAAATAGAGACTCAGTTTCTTAATAAAATCCATTGCATGTATTTTTGTTTTTAATTTCAGAAATTCCGTCCAATTTCTTATTTAGTTATTGTATATTAAAGTATAGTGTATCTGTACTAAAGTGTTATAAAAATGTATACTTCATATTATTTGAAATGTACATTTATGTATAAAAATATTCTAAATATTTATATTTTCAGTGATTTTGTTTTACAGGAGCCACATATATTGAGATTTCTGCTTATAATCTGGAACTGAACCAGTTCGCCATAATTATGAATAATTTTTCTGTAAATCCATGTATAATAGACAGACAAATGTTTTACTTTGATTTCATATTTACATATGAAATCAGAGTAATACATTTGTCTGACTTTATGAAAAAAAAACATTCATAAAAATAAAATTATTCTAGATATTTTTTTCTTATTTTCTTACAGAAAATAGAAATTTTTTTACAATAAATATACAAAAATAAAATATTTATGCATTAATTTTTGCTACATGACAATATATTTAGATTTTATTCGGCGAGGTTAAGATGATGCAAAAATTAGGAACAGCTTTCTTCTAAGCAAATAATTTATTCATAGTTATTTTAACTACAAATGGACTGCAAAGGTTTCAGCTTGAAACTTTCACACAAGCTAAAATAGTTTTTACGATACAAAAATTGAACAAAGCAACATTCAAAGCTGGGGACTCGAGTGCCAGACTACTTTCTTCTATTTCAACTAACTTTGCGCTTGGTTGAGATAGATATTTACACCTCTTCAGTTATTCATAGAACATTCCATTCCAAAGAATTATAGAACACTCCTATATTCAGACTACGATAACACGTCTGCTGTTTCCATTATCAACTTGAAATTTTAAGAATGTTAACTTAATTTTGTCACCAAAAAGACACCAAATGCATTTAAGTTTCCAAAAATATTAATAAATTTCGCCAAGCTATCTGAGATTTTAGATTAATCAGCTCTAAAATTATCGATTTTCATAGAACAAACGTTCTTTAGGTAATGGTTTCGCAAATTAAATGACATTAACACATTAGAACACGTTATTAAATAAAAATTTAAAAAAAATCATTTGCAAATATTTATGCTATTTATATTTTTGTAACTATTTAATCATTATATTAATTAGTTAATATATTGCATTGAAAAGTTGTTAAAATATATTTACATGTTTTTTGTAGATTTATTTATTGGATATATAAAAAATCATTTGTTATTTTTAATTGTTTATTTACTGATCAAAAAATGGCCTTCCTATGATTTTATTTAAAAATATTGTATCCAAATTTATATCCGAATTTTATTTATAGAAAAATTAGTTATATATTTCAAAACCAAGTTCTTTCTAAAAAATAGGAATATATTTTTTGTAAATAATAAATTTTAAAATATTTTTCTAAGAAGTTAGTTCATGCATTAAACAGAGTGTAATTAATTATATGAATATATATATATATATATATTTGGGGGGATAAATATAAAATATTTAAAGTTTTTCTACAATTGCAAACTAAATGCCATATAACTACGGGATCAGTCAATATTAAAATATAAATTTACTAATAAAACGTATAAATTTTAGGTTTTATATTAAAATAAAAATTAAAGAATTTAAATACTAATTTATATTTTCAGAAGTCTTTAAGTTATTCTTGAACTGGAGATGATTAATGAATGTGGTCTACCTAAAAACTGTTTTGTGATGCAGTGATGTGGGTAATGCTACTATCCCCGTGACTTGATTCACCGAAGACAATATGTAACAATAAATAAGTATCAGTTTCCGGCCTTATTTTGGCAAAGGCTTAGTTACCTGCTATCGATCATTATCTATATATAATATTTTCATCTCATTCTGTCCTAGAAAAAGAAAATTTTTGTTGATCAAATGTGCTTAGCAATATATAAATTAAACACAAGTTTGCTTTATCAAGTTGGCAACATCACTACATACTTTATATAACTAAATCATATGTTATGACATACAAACGGCTAATACTTTAAAATTATTCATTTAAGGTACTCACAAATGAATATTTGGCTACCCGGACGTTTGGCATTCTGGTAATAAAATATTTGATTGAACAATTTGTGGTACAAAAAGTTGGTTATGGTGCACCTTTTACAAAATGTAACATATATGTATGAAAAGAGAAATGATTATCATTTCTTGTCATATCTAATATGTATTCAATAAAAGCTAAGCAAAAATTCAGTTATGAATAACTGCAATTAGTTCAGATTAATAAATTGGGCAAGATCCGAGGACAGCAAACACCTTTGATGACAAACTGAAGAAAAATCTCCAAGCCAGAATGAAATTTCAGAAATAGTTTGGTTTACCATATTTAGTGTAACAAAAATAGAGTTACCAAGATCAGAGCAAATCACAATTATTGACAATCAAAGTCATTAGAGCCAAGGGTATCGCCTCTGCTAGGATCCAACCACAAATTGCACCGAGTTCGCCTTGTATATAAAACACATTTGCACAGTTTTATCTGTTGAAAAGTTGCTGTAACGTAGTATCAGAACCAAAAATGTTAACTAGCATTATTTTTGATATAGATAGGAATCAGATTGTTAAATACAGTGATTGCAATTAATACTATCGTAATACTATTTATTGTATGTGTTGTGGTATTCCATGGAAGTCAATGGAATATTTAGTGTGCACATTAAATAATGTGTACTGTTCACGTTATGCTTAATATAAATTAATTGGACTTCAAAAATTATATAATCAGCGTATGATATTTTATATACTATAAAAATAGCCATTAAAACACATCTTTTACTTTTTATATAAGTTCAATTAATTATCAAAGTAGTATAAATTGGCATTACAAATTACAGAAATGCAATATGTTATAAATAATATATATCTTACTAAAATTATGGATTTAATACATAAATCCACTTTTTCGTAAATGCAAATACTTTTTCCATTCAAACTATAAATTTTCCTTTGAAAATAGTTGGAAAATTAAGCAATTTTGAACTTAGAAATTTGCCCATTGATAGTTAGTTTTATGATAACTCATCTTTAAATATTAAATAATGAAACTTCTGCTGTTGTTAATAATGAAACTTGGATAAAACAAACTCGCTGTGCATTGGCTACGTGAATTTAATCAGAGCACCACGAAGGTAAAAGTAAGACTTTCCTGTACAAATCCTTCGTTATATGGAATCACCAGAAGTGCTGCTCCTTTAATCTTGACATTGATGATAATTTTGACATTGATTGGGGGAGGAAATTTTCTCCTGATCTTTGCACATGTGTTGACTGCTCAACAACAGACCTCAGGACTCCCGATTCAACAGATTTAACGAGCACGTATATCGCATGAATTCGGTGGTTGTTTGGCGGCATTGTCTCCTCTATATTTGGGAATTGAACCCCTACCCTTCCGATGCCCTAACCACTAGGATACCATGACCTACTCAACTTCTAAAAACGTTGTTTATTACAACATTTGAATAGTATTATTCTTCCAAAATGTGATATTAAGGATGCAAATTATCATTCCTATAATAAGTTTCCATTATTTCCCGACAAGAAAACTTAATTATTCTCATGTAAATGAATGTAAATGATTAGTGACATCACTTTTTAGATTATTATTCACTTAACATAGATGTTGGTATTAGCTAAAACTGCGGAACTAAGGTTTTATTTAAAAAATATCATAAATCTAATATAATATATGTACTCATAAAAACTGAAAAACATATATTATGATTTCTGTGTTATTTGCATCATAAGGAAATACTACATAAGAAAACAAAAATCATAATATGGTAGAAAATATTTTTCATTTAAATGAAAAATAATTTCAAAATGAAAATTAATAAAATCATTAGTATGTACATAAATATATAGATTTTTTTATTTTATGTCCTTCATAAAAAGTGACTATAAAGGGAAGGCTTAATATGATATGAAATAATTTTATTTGTACAAATGTAACAATTTTTGCTGTTTGGAATTGTATTTATATTTGTATCAACTATTTTTTATAAGTAAAATATTAAAAAAAAACATGCTTGTATCATGCTTATAAGGAAGGAAAATGTGCTAAAAAAAGGGAAATAAATGATTATCAGTGCTATTAAGTTCTACAACTAATCAAAAGTTTCATCAGTAATATCAATATGAAAACCATATTGTAGACACAATATCTTCAGATACAGAAAATAAATATGCTATCAGAAACTTAACAAACGTTTTTAATTTATAAAGCAAACGCAAATGGGATTTCAACAAAAATACAACTAAATTTACAAGGCATCTACTTATAATATGAATTATGTTGATTATAGTTGTAATGTAATATTTGAGATACATGTCTCGACGTGAACAAAAACATATCGCGGAGTAAAAAAATAAACTCCAAACTGATATTTTTTTTTTTTATATTTCATACAAATTTGTCCATTAAATTAAATATCTCTGCATTGCAAAATTTAAATATTCGATATATATTAGATGAGATTTAAACTTTTTCATTTCAAATATACTTCAATTAAAGATATTATGATACATTTTAAAGGGAAGTAATTTGGTGCTAAAATAAAAATCAAACATAATTCACAAGCCAATATAAATACGTAAAATATTTTACACTTCAAAATAATTTGAAAAATTCATCACAGACAAGCTTAATTATTTTTGTATGATTTCATGAAAATTTAATACCATTAAATGTTTGCATGATCTACTTATATGAAAAGTAAAATATGAGTCTATCTTTAGAATGAATGATTGAGGCTAAAAAATAGAGAATAATCTTCTCTCATAAGGTTTAATCAATCAAAGGCAGCTCTTTGTGGTGAACATTTTTCAAATTTCTTTCAATCAAAAATTTACTGCGAAACATTTTTGAAAGAAATTTGATGTGAATAAATTCTTCTACCTTCTCGTATTTCTTTCGGTACAGATATTTTCCATTTGATTTTGATTTTATTCAATACATATATAGAGCTTAACTATCAAATTTATATATTTTAAATTATACATATTTCTGTAAACAAAATAAAATAAAATATAAAGTTATAAACTTTTTGGATGTATGATGCCTGTAAAATTTAATGATAAATACTATGCTAATAATAAAACATTGTTTTCAGCTATAATCTTGTCGTATTTAATTTATAAAATAAAATGCAGTTGTCTTTGATAAAAAAATGTTGATTAATTTTTATAAATCTTTTGACTCCTTTTTGAAGCATTTTAAGTTACAGAAAAAAATTCTTCACTGGAATTAAATTTATAAAGATATTCAATAATAATTATAATTATATGTATTGCATTTTCCTATTATATAATTATTCACGCTTTTTATTAAATATTACAAAGACAGCAATCATGTAGTTAATTAATATGCTTTATATTAAGCAAATTTTAAAAAAAGACAGTTTGATGAAACCTTATACTGCATTATATTATGCAATGTAAGGTTTTAATCAAACTGTTTTTTTTTTTTTTTTTTTTTTTCTATTTTAGAGAGATTGTAAGTCATTTTTTTCCATTACTCATCATGATTTAGAAAATATCAAACCTGAAACAATTTTTTTTATTCATTTCTATGATACCTATAATAATTCTCTGCTTCCAGCGTTCTGGATGTAAGTCGTACATATACTATAATTAAGTATTATAATATAGAATGTCTTAAAACAGAGCATTTTCTATGCGAAAATTAAATCAATAAAATGTAATTATATATAACTACAATATTAATAATTAATGGCTAGTAAAATATAGGAATTAATTTAAATGATTGAATTACCACAAATAAGAAATGGAACATTACATTAATTTTTTGAGTATTTTGAAGGAATATCGAGAATTATATCTTATATTTCTAATAATGACTATAATATCTTCAAAATTAGCCAAAAATAGTCATGCTACATTAATTGCTTAAAAAACAATATGCCAGACGAAAAATCAAAGAACAACTAAAAGGTAGAATTTGTCTTAGTATTTGAAAACTTCTCTTTATAGATTAGTGATTACGAAAAAAAATGCTTAGAGATTTAAAGAAAATATAAATAAAAGATCAAATCCGCTAATGTTACTTTTGAATTTCAACGAATCCAATTTTCTAATATTTTAAAGACATATGAAAGATAAATGTTTAGCTGTAAAACAACATTTTCGATGGCAAAGGAAGGCAATTCACCAATCATCTTACTTATGTTGGTGGTTGAATATACAGTTAATTCTGAAGCATTTATTCACCTTTACCATAAAAAAACAATGAGATAAAAATAGTTTAAGAAGTTTTGAGAAAAAGAATTTTAGTCAATGGAAAATGATATAAAGAAATAATAAGCTATAAATGAAATTTAGTCCTAAGAGCATTATTTTATTTGTTCATCATATTGTTATGTAAGTGAATTTTACAATTGAATTGCTTGAATGCATTGCCTTGTAGACATGGTTTTTCTATTTTATATTCTAAGTAAATTATACTTACATCATGGAACAAATTTAAATCTGCATTATAAAATAATGCTTTTTCTTAGAATAAGCAGTTTTACATTTGTTATCTTTCCCTAGCATTGAAATTATTTAAAAAATTGCTCTCTAATTTGAAATCTAATTACAAAATAAATATTTCATTGATTTAATTTGAATAAAAGATATTTATTTTTCCTTTTCATAAAAATACATAGTATCCGGTTGGAAATTTTCAATTTGATCCTCCTCTATATTTTTTGTTTGCAACACAATATATCTCTTGATATATTGTGTTGGAAACAAAAAATTAAGTAAATAAAAACAATTGGCAGATACATGTTTTTTAATAATAAGTAGTTTTACGTTTCATTCTGACGTTTATTTTTATGCACAGAAACATGATGAACAAACCACACTAATTCTATTAATATTTCACATTTAGTACACGAAATAAATTTTCCATTCATTTTCTTCAAACTTAGCACCTTAAAGAGACAATATGCATTTCATGCATTATTGCTTTTTTAAATAGTCTTATTATCTTAACATTAAGTCAAATTATGAATTTTCAATGAAATATGTAAAGTGTACTTTCTATATATAATGAAATTTTGTTTGTTGAAAGAATGAATTAAAATAAAATACTAATGATAATGACTTTTATATATATTCCTTAAAAACATTATTTATTTACATATTTTATATAGAAACAAATTATAGTTCCACTGCAGTCAGTTTAAAATTTTATTTTCATATATTATAATGAGAGTGGTTAGAGGGAGCTTAGAGGGAGTTCCAAATAAAAGTAAAATTTTTATTAAGAGAATTCCAAATAATACACTTATTTATTAATGGGATAGTAAAATTAAAGGATAATAAAAGAAATCACACATAAGAGAATATGAAAGAAATTGTTTATAGAAAAAGAGTTTTATTTTTTGATATTGAAATGCATTTTATAAACATTTTCTGTTCAAAAAGTAAATAAATATTTTGTAAAATGAAAATATCAATACATTTCAGTAAAACACAATCTATATTTTAGAAGAGATACTTAAATTCCTAACTATTTTCATATATACGAATGAAGTGAATTCTTTTTCTCTTTGATCGTAAAACCAAGTTTAAATGTTTTTAAAAAAATATGAATTTTAAATAAAATTAATATGTATCGTACTATTACAAAAGAATGCAATTATTTCCTTAAAAATTATTTGAATATTACAAACCATATTTTAATATTTTATATAAATTTTTAGTATTCTACATACAAAAAATATGTGCTTTATCAAATCAATATTTCTTTATCTGTATTACAACTATAATTTTATACTCATATTTATACATAAATTTGTATATCTATTTTATTTATGAGGTACAATAATTGAAATAAAAGGAATTGCATGATTTTAATTTATTTGCGTAATTAAATATTAATTGACTATTTCTTTCTTGAAATTTAATTATTACTATTTATTTTCTTTGAATGTGTAAGAATAAATAATATTTATTTCACATTAGCTTTTTTTTCAAAGTGGCTGATAAATGATTAAGTATACTGAAGACAAATTACTTTGAATAATTAGTTATTTTTAATTTAAGACTTTACCATCTAAGAAAATTAATTGGTTGCATTAATAATATAAAAAAATTTACTTTAAATATATAAGAATTTTCATTTTTAAATATAGTAATAGCAAATGATTTATTTGTAGAAAGTCATTAATTTCGAAGAAATATTTCCCGATTTCTTAAATACATTATAATATTTCATTTTTTTCATAAACTCTGTTAAATACTAACTTCGAAATTGCTCAGATAATAATGCTTATAAAATATTTAATTTTTTTTACATAACTGCCAATATGTTTTGCAATTAATATTAATTTGTATGTTATATAATATAATTAATATAATTTGTTTAAATATTAATTTGTATTGTAAAAACAGTTACAAAAAACTATCAAACATCAAATATTCTGCTTTTTAAATGAAGTATTTGAAGAATCTAATTGTAAGATGAAACAATTATTAGCAATACTTTTAATAGCTGTTATTCTTTGTTCAATAACATTCATTAAAATAGTCAATATATGAGAAGTATTTGCCAAAAAATTATATATTTGAAATAAATAATTACAATTATTCTTTTTTAACTCTTACATGGAAAAATAGAATTAAATTCTATTTGTCCTGATAGAATCGTCATTTACAATGAATACATTTCCAAATACTGAATAATTTAAAAATATTTAAATGAATTACGAATAAATATAAAATATTCCCCTTAAAAATACCATAATTGTTTGTATTTCTATATAGTATAGCAATTAAAAATAATGTAGTAAAAGTACAAGTAACTAATTACAGTTTATTTTGATAACAAATAGCAAAATATGTTTTTATTAGCAGATTATTTTCTTAACAGAGTTCTACAAAGTTACAACATTACTTAAAATATCGTTCATATAAATGATACAGGACCTGAAAGGAATAGTTTTAAAACATTAAAAAACGAAATGATTTATGCTTTTTAAAATAAATCAGAAAAGAGAAAACAAATTAGATATAGTCTTATATATCAAACAATATCTAAAAATTGCATATGTATAAGACCGTTTACATTTTATATTCAAACCAATCGTTTTATGATTTCGATTTTTACAATTTGTGTTTCAAATTAATTTGTAAATTTTACTTCATCGTAACAAAAATGGAAATTATTCAAATTTAATATGCTTTTCTTTATAAAATAACTTAAATTTTATCTATGTATGCATATATATATATATATATATATATATATATATATATATATATATATATATATATATATATATATATATATCTTTATATATATATATATATATATATATATATATATATATATATATATATATATATCTTTGCAATTTAACTTATGAATTAATTTCATCATTTTAAGGACAATTTTCTGCCATTCTATTTTAGACAATCATAACTTAATGTTTTTCTTTTACTTAAAATTAAATGTTTTCTTACTACTTTTGGAAGTATCAATAATCTTATATTGCAATTGAAACATCATTATGTTACTCAAAGGCTCTAATGAATACCTGAGTGATATGCAACTCAAATCATTATTTTTAGTTGAATATATATTATATAATTGTTAAGTCTATTTCTCACATTAAGCACCATTATCATTATTTTTAGTTGATTTTGCAGATAAATTAATCAAATATAAAATATTATGTGATGTAGATTCTTGGGAGTAGCTACAATAAAATATTGTATTTTTATTTTAAGTAAACTATAGAATTGCCACATATGCTTAACCTTCAGTATTGGTAGGGAAGCAGAAAAGTTATTAGCTTTATTATTTTTATTTTTTAATAAATATGTTTCTTATGAAATGGCAAATAAAATAAATCATAAAATACCAAAATACATATGCATTCAAATCATTTTTATACACAAAGTTAAATATTATATTTCATTCATTTTAATAAACCTCTCTAATATTTTTTATGAATCTTTTAATACCTATAATTTCACTGTCACTTTCTTAAAATTTATATTTATTGTAAAATCTTTTCATTGAAATGCATGATGTGTGTTTTTACTAAGTTAAGTAAGTGAAATTTTTAAATATACCATTGTGTTTAACATTTCAATGTTATTATTAATATAAATAATTAAGGAGCAGTAATTGAAAAGTGTGAATTCAGAATAAATGCGATGCATAAATTTTCTTAATATTAAATGTTTTAATGATATTAAATTTTTATTTATTAAAGCACAATAATTTATATACAATGCTAGTAAATTCCAGCAATAAATTTTACATAGTAGATATTTCTTATTATTTTTCTAAGGCACAAAAATATAATACATATAGTAATCGAAATATTGAATAAATATAAAATTCAAGGATATAATAGATATACATATAATTATATAATAAATATGTCATAGAATGTATTTTATATAATAGTATGATATAATCTATAACATTTCTAATATCACTTACTCTGTATTTAAATTTGTTTTTAAAAATCTTATATTCTTATTTGAAGTAAAAATAAGTAATTTTAAAACGAAATATTTTATTATTTCTAAGTTTCAAAGTAATTACCATTTTTTTACCTAACTATAGTTCATTTAGTTTTAGAGAAAAAGTAATTGATTATTTTATCGCGTGCAATGCTCGAAAATGTATTAAAATGAGAGTAGCGAACTTTTTATTAACTTCTGTTAAACTAAATTTTCTAGCGTTCAAAGGCACGCGAAAATTATCAAAATATCAAAGTATATTACGGGTTCATTAATTTTGATTTAGATAATTTTTTTCCAATATACTTCTCCTAGTTTTTTTATATGTGCAGGCTAATATCCGTCAACGGATATTAGTTTGCGACGAAGTGCGTCATATTTTATATTATTTTGAGTATGAAGAGTTAAAAAATCCAGTTTCCAATTTACTTTCAGTGATTTATTGGATGTGGAAAGGAAAAATGCACATGAGAAACTGAGTTTTTTAGGAAATATTTTTATAAATTAATTAAAAAGTACAATATTTTAACTGGAAGATTATTCCAGTTTAACTTTATACATCACATAATTTGGGATGTTCTTTACAAAGATTTTTTGGGGAATTAAAAATAAATCCTAATTGTAGGGATAGTATTAGAAATCTAAGTTGGGGAAACAATTAAAACAATCGTGAAGAAATAAACGGAGTGACAACTAAATTTTTATAAATTTTAGTTTAAAAATCAGATTAAAAAATAAGATGTCAATGATTTATGTTAGTTTGAGTAAATGCTTAGAGAGAGAGAAATCATTTGTACTAAATGTGGTTATAATCTTATAAAAAAACAATGATACATAGAAAGATTTTTATTTCAAAATATTATTTTCTTTGTCTTTGTAATATGTTAGAGAATATATTTTAGAGTGATAAATATGTTTCATATTTTATGCGGAATTCATTATTTTTTGTATATTTACGGTAATATTTCTCAAAATCAATGTAACTGAATATTTATAGATATTTTAATGAATGCAGTAACATTTCCAATAAAAATTAAAATTTGCTAAATATTATTATTTTTTTTTTTTACATTTTTCTACAATTTTATAAATTTGCTGTCACTGCATTTGGTTGCTAGGATGATTAAAATATATAGTCTATGTATAGAGTTTAAAGATATATAAATATGGTGTGTGAACTGAGATCATCTTATAAAACTTTATAAAAGACACTATAAATCATTATATGTTTATTTTTTCAGTCAAAACATGCTCAGTAGTATCTATGCAAATTCCCAACTCTAACACCTCCTTTTTGTAAAAATCCAAAAAAAAAAACCTGTTGATACTTATTTTAAAATATTTACTTCAAATAGAGCAGTAAGGACTGCATATATCACAATATCAACAGCATTGCATGTCAACAAAAACTTAAAACTCAAATTATACAGTTGCAATATGTTAAAAGGCATGCTATCCTAACATACTGGATAAAAGTGCATTTAAGTTAATCATACCAATTTATTCTTAAATATTGAAAGCAAACTGGTTACTTTAAATTTGCAGAGAAAAGAAAATATTGAGGCTAAGCTGAAAGCTGTTTCGTTATGCATAATCAATTAACAATATCCGGAAGACGAATGATTAAACGTTCCCATCGATGAATCCTAGAAGGATAATTGATCAGTACCATTGTGTATTGTAAATTATTCACCCAAAATATTCCCCTTGGTGTTCATATGTCTAATTTTGAAAGAAAGATATATTCTATTCACCGGGCTCAGGAGAGAGTGAAAAAAAAAAAAAAAAAAAATAATCAACTTAAGGGATACTATTGGTGAACTGTATATCAGAATACAAGCAATAACAATTGTAGTTATGAAACTAAAAACTTAAATGAAATTAAACAAATCTTCCCCTTTTAAAAAAGTATTTTATTAACAAACATAGAAAAAAACTGTCAAATTTAAATTATAGAATATGATTGCTTAGCAAAATATCTATATGAAAATATGGTTTTCAAAAGCTTCTCCAATTTGTAATTCAGGAACCTTGAATTCTGACCTCGTTTTCATATACAATAGTTTAAATAGAGTTTCTGGAAAATGGGATCTTATCAAAATTTATTGGGAAGCAATAATTTTCATGAACTATTACCAATTTGAGATTCTTGGTTTGATTTACTCTACTTAAACTATTTTTCTTTGCGTTTCAATTACTCTTCGTTTTGTTATATTGTTTTATTACTTCTTTTTTGGTTTCATTGTAATTTCTGCTACTCAAACTACTACTCTAGTATTCCACATATTAAGACAATTATTTTATTAATAAAATATATTAATGAAAGAATGACAGCTATAAGGAGAATAACAATTAAATATTTATAAATAATGATCAGTAAATAAATATGTAAAAAGTTTCTCATTAAATTCCTTAGCAAAATTTATAATAAATTTAATAATATGCATATATATGTGTGTGTATAAAACACAAGTCAGTATTCAGACTGCCATTAATATTCTTTTGGTGATAAGATAACTGAATCATAGTATTATTTTTTGCAAGATCGAAAAGAAAAGTAAGCAATTTTCCAAATTCAGTACGAAAAAAATTCTCCAAACTTGTAAATAACATAAGAAATGATCAAATATTTAACTTAAAAATGCGAATCATACTCTCTGAAAAATGACATATTGAATTCTGGAAATCTATTTTAGTGAGTTTGTTAGTTCGTTTATCCCTCATTATACTAAAATTATTTATAAAATACAAGCAAACACTTTTGAAAATGCGATCAAACCTCATTCTAAATAAATTAAGTATATTTAGAATACATAATATAATATTATTCCATAGAATAAATATGGAATTATTAATTATAGTTGAAGATATTCTTTAATTTAAATATTAATATATCAAACTAATACACCTGTAAATGTATTATTGTAAGTATACATTAATACTATTTGCAATGTTTAACTACTCACAATTATGGTTTGGAAATAATTAAGTTTTTTTTTTCTTCTCTATATTAGGGGTTTTTTTTTAATTTGTACCAATAGCATTGTATGTGAATAGAATCCTAGACAATTACTATTGATAAAGTGATAAGTTTGTGCGTTACTTTGGTCAATATCTGTTTCTTTTTTTTTTCCTTTAATCTCATTTTATCTTTTTCTGCCTTTAAATATTGTAAGTATCTAATCAGAAAAATTTATTCACTCAGCGGATTATGTTTTTTGTGACAAAAACTGAGTAATTATTTCTCAGTTTAAATACAAGTTGATTTAAAATCTATTTTTGCCTTACTTCGCTGATCCAAGTGAGATTGTTGAAGCACTTTTTTTTTCTACACCTAGTCCAAGATGTTGTTCGGCTCACAATCCAGTCTAAACTTTGTTTCAGGTACCATGTTGTAGATACAGTCTTGATTATTACTCAGCTATTTAAAAACTACATGGAGCATCATTTAACAGACAAAAGAAATTTATTTGTTTTAAAGTAACTGTAAAGATACAAACATCTTCTCTGTTAGTAATGGCAGCTGATCAAATAACTTATCAATTCCTGGCATCACTTCTCTGTTTCCAAGATAGAACAGGACATGTACTGGTAATTTGTAAGGTCCAAATCAGAATTTATTATTTAAGTGTTTGTTCTTTTCGAGTAAAATTGCATCTGGAAAAGAAAGAAAAATTTTCAAAATTATTGAAAACGTTGTCAAATTCTTCAATGAACCCACCCTTAAAACCAATTTTACATAATTTGATTGGTGATACTCAGTTATAGGGTATAAACAGCGGAAAATATTATGCTTTTAGGAACTAATTGACATTGATATTTTCTTTTCCCAATTTATATTTTCATGCTTTTTAATTGACAAATTACTTCTTAACAAAACTTTTCATTTCTCGGGAGGTTTACAAACTATAGTACTATTTTCGGAATCGAGAAGCAAAAATTAAATACCCTTATTTTAAAGATGTCTAAGAAACAAACGACAGATGAGAAATTTATCAAATTTTGTGTAAGACAAAATGAAGTTATGAAAATGTGTTTGAGCAAAGAATCTTTAATGCAAACAATTAATCATTTAAACAAAATACGTACTTACTATAGATTTTTTTTTTGAAATTTCACTACATCTTTTACATCCGTACTATTGAAATAGAATAAAAAATTATATTTTACAATCTGTAAAAATAACTAACTATAAAACTGTAATTCAAGGAGGAAAAGCAACCCTAATTAAAAATTCAACAGCAATTAATATAAACTGCACTAGATGTGTTTACTCTTAACTGAAACGAACAAAAACTTTAGCCAGTTATACATATATATATATAAATATATATATATATATATATATATATATATATATATATATATATATATATATATATATATATATATATATATATATATATATATATATATATATATATATATATATATATATATATATATATATATATATATATATATATATATATATATATATATGTACATATACATATATATATATATATATATATATATACATATATATATATATATATATATATATATATATATATATATATATATATATATATATATATATATATATATATATATATATATATATATATATATATATATATATATATATATATATATATATATATATATATATATATATATATATATATATATATATTATGGAGCAGATGTTATAAAACCAGTAAACGTACCGGGCAGTTTTCGTCCAATATGTTTGCTGCTGCTAATTACAAGATCATTTAGATTACTAGATACAAGATAGTCAGTAAAAATGTTTATCTAAAATGATAATTAAACATCAGTGGTCTATATTTTTAATGATTAATTTTTCTAGAGTTTATCTTTTTTTACTATAAAGAAAATAATTTTACATCATGGAAATTTTGATATTTAAATTCTATTTCATATGATTTCGTAAATACAATCTTTTACTTAAATTTTCTTCAAAAGAAAATGTTTAACATTTAAAACCTAAATTGTTCTTTAGAAATGAGTTGGAAAACAGCATTAATTAAATTTTCGTGATTATTAAAAAGCTTATAATAGTAAAATAAATTAAACATAATTTCAATAATTAGTTTCTTAAGCTCATGACTCCAAGTACCAAGCAAGTGAATTATTGTTTTCTATGAAAAGTTACCTGAAAAGAAATTTCAAACAAATATATAAAATTGTAAAAATTCCTCTAAATTAAAGACTAATTGAAGTGAAATAATTAAGCACTGTAAAAGAACAGAAAATCTGCTTTTATTTTTAAATTAAGTTAGTAAAAGAAACACTAAAATTTGTAAAATTAGTTTCTCAAAAATCACATTTTGATGTTTTTAAATAAAACAATTAAAATCTGCATAATATGATAAATAAATATTTTCTAAATGATAAGCATAACAAATTACTTTAAAAATTACTTATTTAAATTTTTATATGAATGAGGAAATTAAATTAAATTAATGCTTTGTAACTAATTGAATTTACTCTTCAAAAATATATTAATATGATAAAAATAACTTATCTTTTTTTAAATTTATTTTAATCATTTGTTTAGTTATTTATTTAAAAATGTTCTGAAGTATAATCAAATTTTTTAACATTACTTTCAAGACCTTGTATCCTCTGATAATACTTAAAAATTAATGAATGTTTTGATTAAAGAATACAATTATGAAAGTGAATTGTAATTTGGAGGTTACTTTTTAATTAGTAAATATTAAAAATACTTATTTCGTGGTTTTAATCTTAAAACAGAGAAAATAAATATAAAGTAAATTAAATATATTTTATAATATCAAGCTTCATTCCACTAGTTTAAGTTTCATTGTATTTTATTTTACTCAAAAATTAATAATAATTTGATAATTATTTATCAAAACATAAATTGTAAATTTGCTTTATGGATGTTTCCATATCATAATCCAATTTTTAATATGTTCATTTAAAATCATTCAATACTTTAAACTTACTTCAAAAAATATTTAAACTCTGTTTGGAAGTACACTTCTATAATTTTAATTATTTAATAATTAAGAAACTAATATTTTAATGGATGAAAATTAATTTTAAATTAGTTAATGTAGTATTACTAATTTGGATAACATGTAAAAAAGTTATGGCATAATTTAAATCTATATTATCTATTTATTTTTTGTTATTGAATTCACATTGGGTTCACGATAAGATAATAGTGAAAAGATGTGGTAGGCTTAAATTAAATATATACTGCAGAAAGCTAACACAATTTTCAAAAATTAGACATTACTTAATAAAGTAATGAATCAATATATCTACATAGTTATTTATCCACCAATATATCTTCACTCAATTATTTACACATAGTTACTACTTTGCATTAACCCTTATTCCCTTTGATTATTCTTATTTCTTTTAATTTAATGTCAGTATTTTAGTAAAAGATTTTGATATTTGATAGTTAATAACAAAATAAAAACTTTTTTAACAAAATTATCTTATTAAAGTATTTGAAAGTAATTTGTTGAATAACTTACATACTGTAAAATTAAACAAGTTATTAGAAAGTATAAATAAAATTATTTTCTGAATATTTTGTTGTTATCATATTAAATTCTGTGGCACCAATCTATCATTAATGATGTTTTTAGTCCATGCTGTCGTAGAACAAAAGTAGTTTCTTCTTTATTAAGTATATATAAGCAGTTATATCTAGAGGAATCCCAAATTGTACCAAAAGGCTAACGGATAATGCTAATCTTACACCAAGTAGGGCAAGGATTTGCTTATTTCAAAAATAATTATATTCAGGTCTTCTCGGTCGTTAAGTTTTTAAAAAACGGCTTTTTTTTAATTTTTCGCGATTATATTAAATTGCCTTAAGAGTAAAATAATGTCTTTTTTTAATCGTTCAGTATAGTGTTAAAGAATTATGTATTTTTAAAAGAACGATAATGATTTTAGATATTTTGGATGTTTTCCCTTATTTTCTGCATCGACTTTTATGATAAAATATTTTCTATATCATCAAATATTAAAATCAAAACTGATACATTTCTAGGAGGTTTTCCAACTTTATCAAAACCACATATCAACTTTATTTCTGATACATAAATTTCACAAATTTACACAAGATACGATTATTACAGTAGTATATTGTAAAAATAACTAATGTCTGTAATGTAAAAATAACTAATGTTAATGTCAGTATTTTAGTACAATTGCACAGTTCACAAAACACTTGAAAGGCATAAGAATTTCTACAGATGGCCAAACGAGCTACAGCAGGTTTGGTTCTCACTGCCCGGATAACATCAAACTGTCTCCACAATACATCTTCAGCTGACCAGCAATGCTGGTCCAGCTTTTAAACATCAGTATACATTTGTAAAAAGCTGTAGATATCCCGAGAGTTGTCATTGACAGCTTCGGCGTCATTTAGGGCTCTTGTACGTGCTCCAAAGACGCGATATTATCACCAACTACCACATAGTAACTTTTGTTATATAAATAAGCAGCCATACAGAAGTAAAGAATTTATATAGAAATATGTAAATAAGAAAAAAATAAGGGCAGTAATATATACAATTAAAACTGTTTGTTCTTAAGAATTAAGTTCTTATGTCGAAGATAACAAATGAAGTATAAAATTAAAAAAAATGATGGAGTTTATAAACAGTTCTAGTAGTTACTCATTTTTCAAGTTTAATGTTTCATGTCCTACATTTATTCACATGAAAGTTCAAAACGTGTTTCTTAATTTATGTTATATATTCAGATTTATTATCCAACACTTTTATAAATTGGTGCAGTGAATCATTTCAAGCATAGTTATTAAGTATAAAAATACATTTATTTACACATATTTAAATTTATGTTTGCCAAAATAAAATTTTAAAAAAATTAAAAATAATCTAAAGCATGCTTGTTTGTAACTGGGCTTATAACATTTATGACGATATTTTAGTATAAAATATTTCCATGATAACATGATTCATAAATCTTCATAAATCTTGGTATCTATATCTTCATAAATATCTACATATTTGCTTGCATTATTTCTTTATTTCTATATATATATATATATATATATATATATATATATATATATATATATATATATATATATATATATATATATATATATATATATATATATATATATATATATATATATATATATATATATATATATATATATATATATATATATATATATATATATATATACATTCACATAAAAATTGCTTAATAATAGGAAATTCCTATGATTGTTATTAAAATTTATCTTATAAGTAAATGGATTTAATTGCCAAAATTATAAGTTTAAGCATTAAGAAAAAATATTTATTAGGTAGAACTGAAAATGATTTTATGTTTACAATTATTCATTAATTGAACAGTTAAATATGTTAAAATAGTAATCTCAATAGTAAATAAATATGAAACTTCTCTAAAAAGAAATATTAAAGTACAGAGTTTAATAAAATGCCTTACTATGAAGTATTAAAAAATGTTTATAAATAACTTGATAAAGATAAAAATGGAAGGAAAATAAACGACAATAGTCAAGATTAATATCAAAAATCAGAAAAAAATAAAATTACACATTGATTTTTTTTCAAACATCAGCTTAAGTCATCCCTACAGTATCTTGTAATTGATAACAATGCGTAATGAAATTTTTTAAATAATTTTATACATAGAAATTAAATTAATGATATTTTAATGAATGTCATTCAACAGATTTTACTATAACAATAAAGAAATTAAATATCTTCTATTTTAGATATAATTAATTTAATCTAATTAATATCTAAAATATGTAAATATAAAAGTTCAAATTTCTAAAACGTTTTCTAATTGGACAGGGCTTCCCATCCTTTTTTGCTTCCGGACCCGGTTTTCAGGCAAAACACCGCAGCGGACCCCTGTCAGTCAAGTGCACAATAACTAGTAAAATTAAGATCGAAGCCCATCGGAATTGAAAACTCTATAATGCAAGTGTCATTTTTTTCAATAACCCCACGACCAATCAAGAACCCTTGAATTAAGGATTAATAGAAACGACTAACTTTTTCATTAATCTGAATTCCCACACTATATTCAGATACTTGCCATTCGATTTAGTCACATTGTTCAGCAGACTAAGCTGGCCATATTTCTAAATGAGTGGAGGGAAATATATTTCAAAGAATAGCAACATTCGTTGGATAATATTTTAATTTTCAGAATAAAAATATCAATACAAAGAGAATTTAATTAATTATCAATTTTTAGAAAATACAAACAAATACCTAAAATAGTTACAGTTCAAGAACATTTCCTACTCATAGTAGAGACACAATGCGTTCTTCTTTACTAGAAATGAGACATATAGGAATAATAATTAATGTGAAGGTTGATGTTGCTTCTGATGACACACTTTCGATAAGTCGGGCTTAATACTTGACAACTGGAGACGAATGTCAAGTTCAGCATCTAGACAACTTCAGTTTTGGTTGCGGCATAGATCGAGAATCCGGATTCGCACATGTATGTTGTGGAAAATGGAAGTAGAACACGTTTTGATTTCTCAACAAGGGAGTTTCCAAACGTATCCAAAAGTGTGAGTAACCATTACTATCTAAAGTAGATTTTAAGGTTGAGTCTGTGGAAATTTCTATCAACAACTCATATTCATTCGACTATGGAATATTCGGCTTTTTGGATACAATGAATGGGTTGACCACACATTCGTATTCCTGTAGCTTCTCATCTTGAGCTGTTGAGAAATAGTGCTCCGACGATAACATCAAGCTTCGGAGGTGTTCGAGGATTTCCTGAAACTAATTGTTCCTAAGCTGCAATGCCTTGTTTTTCAAAATATCGTTGAGAAAAAGAAAACACTCGACCTTTACTTCCCTCCACACTCTCTGCCCAAAAATTGATTTTCCTCTTGAATGCTCGAACTTTGTCGTTTGCAGTGACTGCTGTCATAGTTTTCCCTTGCATTGAAGTATTCATTTCATTCAGATCGGAGAAAATATCTGCCAAATAACCAAGTATACATTGCCAGTTTTCATAGTTAATAATCCCTGCTAATTTGGTATTTTGGTAGTGTAAGAGTAAAGCTAGGACTTCTAACTATAATTCATATAAACGAGATAGTGCATTCCCACGTGAAAGCCACCTTACTTCTTAATGGAAAAGCAGAGAATGATGAAAGCTCTGCATATCTTCACCCAGTATTTTGAAACGTCTTGACTCTAAAGGCCATGATTTATGCAATTAATAATTCCTACAAATTCATCTAAAACTTTTCTGAAGGATACAGGTATTTTTTTCTTAGTTAAATCATGCCTGTGGAGAATACAATGACTACTAGGGCAATCCTTCGAGCTTTTTATTTTTGTTACCGCTCCGATTATTGGACCTGTCTTATCTTTTGCACCATCTGTGCACACATTGATGCAATTAGACCATAGTATTTCGTTCTTAAAATATCATCCACCCATCGAAATATTTCAGCACTTGTTGTATGGACAGCTATTGGTTTGCACAACAAGATGTCCTTTTCGAAACATCCGAGAATGAATAACGAACAAAAGCGAATAAAATTGCTAATCCCGCAACGTCAGTAGATTAATCTATTTGGGGAGAAAATGAATTGTGTTGGATGCGAGAAACCAGAGATTCTTTCACGTCATTTGACATGTCAACTATCCGTCTCTTTACAGTATTGTTTGATAGTGGCATTGAAGATATAAGTTTTTCTGCCTTCTCGTCTAACATGCAAGAAACAATATCGTTAACACACTGTTTTATGAGGGTTTCTGCAATGGTATGAGAATTGCCTGTTTTTGCCACGTGATAACTTACCGAGAAAGAAGCATTTAGTGAGTTTCATTAATTGTTTTTTCATGAGTTTTCTTGCAGTGTTGAGAAGCAGCTACAAAAAATCAATCTCTTTAGTATGTAGGTCCAGGTGAGTATCCTCAAAATGAAGACGCAACTTAACTAGAACCATCGAAATGTTCGAAATGTCTCGCGCGCAAATTATACACTGAGCTTTACCCTCCTCGGTCTCTATAAAGCCCATTTTTAAATAACTTTATTTGTACTTACGCTTTTTAGTTATTGTATTTCCGCTGGATACTGCAACTAATCGAGAACTTTCTGTGTTTCCGCATAATAAATTTGGCTGTGGCTCTTCATGTAACTGTTCTTCATTTGGCCGTACTCTTTTATCATCAATTTCAACCAGGAGGTTTCCTTGATGTGAAGGCGGTGGAGAAACTGCTAGCTTTTTCAATGATCCCGACTTCAGCCATCGCCTCGTGGTGGAAGTAATAAACTATGCAAAAATTAAATGATGCACTCACGAAAACTCAACATTGAATGATGTCTCGAGAAAAACAAGAAAAAGAGGGCGACAGTCCGCAGCACTTAAAGTGAAGAGGGGATACGAGGCAGTGAGCACTCTATTGGTCGGCTGAGATTACGTCATTTCCGAAGATCATGGGTAAAAGGTTTCGACGCATCACATCGTCGTGCCGTTCAAGGTCGTGTTTACGCCGTCTTATGGCCCACGCGACGTCCGGAATTTACAGAAAGTCGAGGAGGGAAGCCACATCCATACACGCTGTTCATAGGTACTCAGGACCCCATAGAAAACGCATGCAGAACCTCTAAGGGGTCAGCGGCCCTGTCATAGGATTTTTCATTAGTTTTTTTTCTTTTCTTTTTTTCCTTGAAAGTTGCAATCACGTATTTTAAAACAATAACTAAATAGTTATATCACTTCTAAGAAAATAATACAAACAATCAATGAAACATATAAGTACCATTTGATTAATGGAATAACAATTAAAATTTGAAGGTAAGTAAAATGCTATTTTGTCTAATTTTGTTAAAACAAAATTTTTGAAAAAATGTATGGCAATCAAAATTAACATTATTGAAATGAATTCTTATTAAAATAACTAAAAATTTTTCAGTTACTGGTTATAGATTATAATTTATTCAAGAAGAAATTTATTCGTAAATTATATATAAATTTTTATAAAAATGATTTCTCATGTTTTTAAATAAAGCGTTTTTTTAGTACAAAACATAATAGAAAAATATCAATACACAAATAAAAATTGATACTGAATATTGTAAAATAGAAATTATAGAAATATATGATGAAGAGTTAGTTCACTCATACACATAGTTTCATTACATTAAGCTAAATTACCATTTTTTATTTTGATATAAAAATTGATCATTTTTCTCACAATACTAATTATTAATAAGGTTTCAAACTTTTTATTCTAAAATATGAAAATTATTAAAGATTCAATTCTTAATGCCAAAAATATTATTACTGAAAAAGAAGATTTTTATTGTATGAAATTCGAAAGCAATTCTAATACAATTTATAATTAATGAATATTTCAAACATAAATTGCCAAAATTATTTAATCAAATCAAAAGGATTTGATAACAACTTTCGGTAATTCGTGACTAAAAAAAGATTGATAGAGGATACAAATGATTAAAAACAAATAAAATTAAAATATTAATTTGTGTTGAAAAATCTAATTTATAAGTATAAAATTTAAAGTTATGTTATTTTTTTAATAATTCAAATCATAACATGGTTATTATTATTTAAAAAATCATCAATAGAGGCAAAGGAAATAAAGTGTATTTTCAATAACAACAAGAAACTAAAGTAATTATGTGATATTATTAATATTATTGTTGGTCAAGATTTATATTTAGAATAAAATTAGTTTTATTTATCAACAATTCTTTTTCAGGAAAAAATTAATCAAATTTTCTTTGTTCCTTTGCAATAGTATATCGTGTCTTCAAATTATTTTACATCAATATTTGTTTTTATTGTTATATATTACACTATGTTTCATAAGCGTTTATTTTGTATGCAATTTCACAGTAAATTATTTTTATTTAAATTTTTAATTTAATAGGCTTAAAATATCGCAAAATTATTTTACGTTTCAAATAAATATTTATGCGAATGTAAGTTAACTAATAAAATTTATATTCCTTGTTTAATAATCTATGTAAACCGGTAAGCATACCATTTTTAAATATTAAATATATAATTCTGAATTTGATATTATGATTTATAGATATATACACAATATTATTTTGAGATTCATTCAGTGTTTCTCAACCTTTTAGTATTCACAGCCCAATGTTCAATCATATTTTTCCTCGCGCCGCGCTCCCCACCGCATTCATTAAAATGTATACAATAATAATGTGTTTGAGTATTTTGGCGCTAAACATACATTACAACCTTAATTTTAAACATTACAATTACCAAGAATATTGAAATTTATTGACATTTTCCAACACCAATCCTCAGATTTGAAAAAAAAGCAAAAATCCTATGCCTTTTTATTGCTCTTGCGTCCCGGTATGTCAAGCATTCTCACGGTTTCACGAGAAGCTTCGAATTGTCTGGTATTTGTCTGGTCAGCTTAAAAGTTAAATTAGGAGCGTGCGCAGATTTGAACAAATGTTTTTTCATAGGAAAAAGGGGAATGTTCGATGTCCCCAATTTTTCAAGTCCAGACAATCTGATTCGAGTCGATCATTCTATCGCTATTTAATCTATTCTGAACGTGTATGTTATATACCAGTATATTTTCGCGTAATTACAATTAACCGTATTAAATATTCACGGCAGCTGACTTGAGTAGAATCATGGATAAATTTTTAAGCGGACATAAGCCAGTATTAGCCGATAGACAAGCATCAACAAGTTAACTGATGAGCGTGGTTCCAAAAATAAAATCAAGAAAATATTTTCAAGAATACTTAAATTTGGGATTCACTAGTACTGAAGTAAATGAAAAAAAAAAGCCCCTGTTTACCATTTGCTCAAAATGTTGGTGGCAGACAGCAGTAAACCTAATAAATTTTAACAAACGATTCATGATGAGTACGTAAACAAATCCAGAAAGTTCTTCGAATTAGAATTAAAATCATATGAAAAGCAAAAATCAATGCTCAAAAAACCTTCGTGAATGTAAAATCTTTAATTGCCTCTTACAAAATTTAATATAAAATAGCCAGATGTAAAAAGCTTCACACACCATTAGTGATGAGCTTATTTTGCCAGCCACAATTCAGATTGTAGAAATTATGTTTGGAGATAATTTTGCAAAACAATTGCAGTCTATACCTCTTTCAAATGATAATGCCCGTCGAATTGCTGATATAGCTGAAGATGTAGAGTGTCAGCTTTTGTCGAAAATTTATTTTCAATACAACTCAATGGGGCAACGGATAGTAATAAAGATGCTTATTTCATTGCCTATGTTAGAATTTGTGATTATTTGTTAATTGTAGAATTACTTTTCCACAAACCAAAAGAACTCAAAGCAACAACACTCGCATTATTTGCTATCTTTAATGATTTTATGAACGAAGCAAACATAGAAAGGAAAATTTGCGTCGGATTATGCACCAATAGTGCTCGTTCTATGTCTGGAAAATTCCAAAGTATTCGAGCACTTATGAAACAAAAATCACCACAGGGCGTCTTGACACATTGCATGATCCACAGAAAAGTTTTGGCTTCCAAAGAAAGGAGTCCTGGTTTGAGTATTGTGTTAACTATGGTTGTAACCGATTAAACAACTTAACAATGTTTGCAAATATGAATGATTGTATTAAAACTTACAAGGCTGAAGAACAATATGTAAAAATTGTTTTTGCAACCATTCAAAATCAGTTAGCAATGCATGCAAAGAACTTTCTTGCTGACGACAAACTGATATCAAGTTACAAGTGGGTGAGGGATCCGTTTCAAAATACTCCCGAAGGACTCTCAATTAAAGAGGAAGAAACCTTCATAGTCTTCACGGAAAGAGGCGTAACCAAAAGACAATTGAGGAATAAATCACTCTTTGAATTATGGGCAGGAGTGGATGATGAGTGGATAATGAGTTTTCTGCACTAAAATTAAATGCATTTCACATTCCACTACCATTTTCAACATCTTACCTTTGTGAAACTGGATTTTCTGTGAGATGCTTCTTTGAAGACAAAATATAGATCTCAACTAAATATAGAAATAGAACTAAGCGTGTATATTTCTAATGTTAAATCGTCCCTCGAAAAAATTTTCTCTCAAAGACAGGCCCAAGGAAGTCACTAATAATTATTATATTTGTTTTTCATTTAGTAAGTGTTTTTAATTAAATCAATTAATTATTAAATATGTCGAAATGTATGTTGTTTTTTATGTGTGTGTGTTCTTTCCTTTCAGCCCCTTAATAATTATTTTTAAATAACATTTTTTTTGGATATGCTCGCGCCCCCCTTAGGGGGACGCACCCCACAGGCTGAGAATCATTGGATTATAATGACTATGAATAGTGACAAAAATACAAAATACAAGCAATTAATTATATGTTATTAAAGTAGAAATAGACTTATTAGCTAAATGCTTCATTTAGATATATAGTGTTTTTTTCAAATGCGTTTGTTTAAGTTACAAATTTTTTTAACTATTATATATAAATAATTTATGAACTTTTAGCATAAACTTTATTTATGTACACAGCACAAAAACCAAACTCTTTCTAACACTTAAAACTACTAAAAAATTAACAGAGTTATTTAGAATGCTTAACTTAAGGGAAAAAAATGTTGATAATATAAAATGGATAGCTTTTGAGGTTTCAAAAACGTTACTGTTATAATGTGAAATTTTATATATTATAGCTTTGAAGACATTTTTTAGATATAAATCGCTCTCTAATGCACCATATTTTGCGTCAAAAATGGGTTTGATATTTTACGCGATATTTTCTTCCATTTATAACCATTCTCAGTGCAAGCTTTATAAATGAATATCAGTTTTAAGTTTTTCATATTCTATGGGAAGCAAAAATATTTGCTTTCATATTTTTTTAAAAAAAAAATGTAGTTTTAAGAATTATTAATTATTTTTCAAATGTATAAAATTCATGTCTAATTTATGCAACAGAGAAAGAGAGTTTTCCCTTTTTCTCTGTAGCATAAATTTTCCCCAGTTCATATAAATTCTAAAAAAATTTTTCTGACTATTGAAACTATAGATATTTTATGGTACAAAACCTGATATTAGAAACAGTTTTATATAAATTTAAATATGTAATAAGACAGTATTGCATTAATTTTAAAGATATTCAAATTAATAAAAATTGACATAAAAACTTAAATATATTATATTTTAACATTTATTTAAATGTTAGTAATAAAGCAATCAATCATTTTTATAGCTCTATAATTTTATGTATTTTAAAACTTATTTCAAAAGGAAATTAAAAAGGAGATTATTGTTCGCATAATAATATTAATATAAAATGAAAATCTTACTTTCAGATACATATATTTTCTAGTAATTAGCAATAAGATTTTAATTTTTTAAAGCATTTCTGCCTTTTTAAAGAAAATAAAATGAATAAATGCTCTTTATATTATTTTTTTGTTTATTTATTTATTTTATTTATTTATTTATTTATTTTTTTGAAGAATATACAATTTCTCTATACAATTTTTTCCGAGAATTATGCTCAGACTCTTTTCAATTTTATAGTAATTATCAAAAATTCGTAAGAAGATTGAATTGGATTTATAAAATGTATTAATTTTTAAGATTATCTTTTCATTTTTTGTGGCAGTTTTCTACAATGTCATAAATAGATTGTATTTATCTTCAAAATCATTTTGTCAAATATGTAAAGAATAGGTAAATCAATACTGCTTCTTTAGTTACAAAATAAAATATTTTAATACATAAGATTAACCACGAAAGTATTAATTTTTTCTTAGAACTTTACAGAATGAAAGATTGCTAATTTAAGACATATATGTGAAAAAAGATTCTTAATTATAATTTAAAATAGAGAACTTGAGAATTATTGTTATATTTAATTTCAGCTCAGGATTCTCTCATTCATGTAAAAAAGACTAATAATATGTGTAATTTAAATCTTATACGTGGAACAAAATTTATAATTGCAATAAAGTAAAATATTTGTTGTAAGAAGCATAAAACATAGGAATAACATCCTATAGAATATAATAAATTACTTCTTAGACTGTTACCAATACATTTTATTATTATATTCTATTTGAATTTTATTATTACATTCGTAAAATTTTACCACAATGCATTTAATTACTTAACAGAAAGTAAATAAAATCTTTGTTTTGAACCAAAAGTTAATTCTGTGTGAGATTATGAGTTTAAAAATATCTTATTTTAATTATTTTAAGTTAAAATTATCATTGGTTATCCTAGTATTCAACACAAGAATTCATGAGTTAATATTTTTTTTTAAATCCCGGTATAATTAACTCTTTCAGGTATGATGTTTATTACTTTTTAATTCATTAAAGTAATTCAGTAAATTAATTTATTAATTCACTAAATTAAATTATATATTTTTTGATTATTTAAATTTTTTTAATTGAAACATTGCTTATAGTAGACGACAGACTGCTTTATCAATTAACATTAATATATATATTAATACTATTGCCAACTTTATTCATAAATAAATTCACTATTTGTTCCCTTTTCATAAATTCACTCTTTATGAAGAAATTATATTCTACATTTATTTTTTACCTTCTCATAAAATGATAATTTTCACCTTGACAGAAGAAAAATTAGCTCCGCCAAAGGATATTAACTTGCTTCGATTTTCGAAACATATCAACTTTTATTATGTGTAGAACGGATTAGAAGTTTTTTTCCGACAAAGTTCATATGATTTATTGGGTGATAAAATGAAGAAGGTATAAAAATAAATGCAATCTTTTATGCAAAGAATGAAATTAAAATAAATTGCATTGTGAATGTAATTGTAAATCAATGCTTCTGTGATTAAAGTTTATATATATATATATTTTTTTACTCTATATATTTAAAACGTATTATTTTTATATATTAATTTTAATATAGTAGATTTAAAACAGTGCTTTTGAAAGTAAATATACATCAAATTTATCAAGATAATTTTCATATATTTGTAATAATTGCACTCATGAGCTTTAAGACATAATAATATTATTCAGATTGAAAGAGTACAGAAATTTACTATTTTAAATGGATTAGTTATAATAATTTCGATATAAATATAATTTAAGAATATTTTCAAGATATCAAGGAGAATATATACATTATTAGAGAGAGTTATCCATTTTACATTATATATATGTACCAACAAATTTATATAGTAATTAGAGTTTAGCTTGGTTTCATTGTGAAATGAAACGTATTATGCTTTTTCAAATGTATTTACTTTATATTTAGATATGTCTCAGCTTGTCTGAAGATTTACAATTTATCATTTCATATTTTCTTTTCAATGTGGTTATTTAGTCAGAAAAAAATATTATTTTTAGTTTTGTAAAAGGCTTAACTTCTTCTGAATAAGCCATGTCTAGACAGTATTTAATAATTTATCACATCTTCACATATAAACTTTGCAATTCATTTTTATATTAAACGTATTTTGGGTACTAAAATTTGGAAAGAAGTTTTCTAAATATCAGAGGCAATTATGTCAAAATTGAGAATATATTTCTAAGGCATACAAATATTTGAACAATAGTAATTAAATGTCAAAGAAAACATGTATCTCTAATAAATAATTTAATAATTTTAATGCTTCTTTCTCTTAAATAAAATTATTAACTAATCTTTAAATAATTCCGATTATGTTACAGAAATTTTTATGTTACATTGAATACTTTAATATTTATTTCACCATTTCTTTAAAAAAGAAAGATATGAGTTTAAGAACTTGTGTAAATTTTTTGCATGCTCGTAACTCATTTATTTTTATTTTGTAAGCCATTATTATAAAAGTAATTTTTACTTAAAGCATTGACATATATTTTAATGTAAATCATATATGAGAACTTGGGGCATGGTAATATAAGGAAATATCTAGAAATTATTAAGTAGTGTGCATAACTTTACAATTTGGTTTTATGCAAATTACCTTTATACTATTTCCATACATTTTCTTGTTATTTGTTGAACGAAATGTCATACTTCAATTAGAATTTGTTATATTAAAAACAAGGTAACAGGAAATTTATATACAAAATGCAACAAAAAGTCCTTCAAATGTATGCTTTAATTTTAGGTGTTTTCATACCATGGACTAATTTTGTTTATTTTTTCAATAAATACGTACTTTGGTCACATAAATTAATGATTATTTATGAGAACTGAACGTAAGACTCTATTTGCAAACCAGAGAACCGATTGGAAAATGAATATTCAGCTGTATTTTTGTAATAACTCCAATTTTCCCTAAGCTTTCTAATAAACATTTATTCAATAAATATATCTAATAAGAATGTTAAGTTTGAGGAATTTAAATATGATGCTAAATTGGCAACAATCTATCGTTTATATTTTTCTAAAAGTGATTCTCTTTTTTTTAAATCCATGTCATGGGAAATAAAACAATTATCAAAAATAAAATTCGATTATGTGATTTTTATAATGAAATCAGCCTTTGCGAGAATACGTTCAGTAACAACTTTATATATCTATTTCATTTAACAGTTAATTAAATACTATTGACTACATTTTATTTAAAATTATATTTTTCTTGTGATTTAAGAAATTACCTTCTAAAAAATATTGTTGCTGCAGTTTCACAGATAAAGTGAGTTTGATATTTGCTTGCAAAAGTCATTGTCATCGACCGTTACATTCTTCAAGTTTCATTGTGCGAAAAATATTTGTGTGCTAAAAGTAAAATAAACAACATTAATATTCTTATCAATATTTTTGTAAAAACTAGAGTTTATTTAACAAGTTTTAAGCATAAATAAATTATGCTGATACCTTAAATTAATATTCATAAATTTTTTATTTACACAATATTCGTTCTATTGTTTATTTTCAGAATTGGAAAATAGTTTAAAAATTTTGGATCAAAATAGGGTTTTATAGTTGAAGTAAAAATATTATGCAAATTCGATTTCGTTACTTGGTAAGACTTTTTCGTTAATTCATCATTCATTTTTCCTTTCAATTCAATTTTTCTCATGAAATAGTAAATTTCAAGAATAGAGAAAGTTTTATTAAAGATAAAAATTATTAGTACCAATATTATATATATATATATATATATACATATATATATATATATATATATATATATATATATATATATATATATATATATATATATATATATATATATATATATATATATATATATATATATATATATATATATATATATATATATATATATATATATATATATATATATATATATATATATATATATATATATATATATATATATATATATATATATATATATATAATATATATATATATATATATATATTTAGAATATATATATGTATACAGATACATATATAGAGGTATATATATATATATATATGTAACATTATTTTACTAAATCATAAGAATGCATTAATGACCTCGTAAAACAAAATTTAAATAGGTAAACATGAATAAATAGTCAAAAGTAAAGTAATACTATTCAAAATATATCTGTAATAATAGCAAATTTCAATTGTTGCTTATATGATTTGATAATTTCAGAGACTTTTCAGAATAAATTTCTAGATAAAATGCTAAAACAACAATTGATTGTAAAAGTGTTTGGTATATATTGGTGTAAAATAGATAATTGAAATAAATATTTAAATTGAATATAAAGATAATTTGTTTAAAAAGGAATTTGTTGTTATTTTCATATTTGATTCAGAGAAATAATATAGAAATGAATGTGCATTTTTAATCTGCTTAAAATGAGTTTTTTTAAATGTTTATTAAAAAGTAATTGATTAATTTTTTGAAATTTTTCACAATTATTAACTTATTTGAATAATTTTTAAATTAAAATATGAGTAAATGAATTCAAAACATAACTGCACCAAATACATTTATTGCAGATATTTAAATACTCTTATGTATTTTTAAATGAATTTCTTCTCATGATTTACATAATAATTATCACCTAAATATGTAATGTTTGTACTACTTAAAAAATTATATCTTATTTTCATTACTACTCACAATTTTTCATGGTAAATCACAATAACTGTACCAAACACACATAGGATTTTTGAAATATATTTTCTGCAATAAGAAAAACTATAAATTCCTCTCAAACGTACACACACATTGTTTACATTAACTTAAAGTCATTTTCTTCTACTATTACTCTCAAACGATTAAAATATAAACATAATTCAATTTCTTTAATGCTTCACTTACGATATTTCTGTACTGTTACCAACCTACATTGTGATATTGCAAATATCAGTTTGTTCTATTAAACACAGACATTTTGGACAGCCGATTTAGCAGTGAAATTTTAGAATTAATATATATATATATATATATATATATATATATATATATATATATATATATATATATATATATTATTTCCAATGCCACAGATAAAAAGACAAGTACAACAAAAATACAAATAAAAAGAAAAATGAAAAATAAAAGAGCTATAACAATAGTTTATGTATCTAAAGCCCGTGGTCTCCCAGTAGCGGTCCCAATTGATCGTTTCAATAATGCCTTACAATGGAGTAGGCGATACATTTCCCGTCCCAGATTACCAAGGTTGCAGATAGGACTTGAAACTATACGAAGACGGTAAAATGTTTAAGAAGTCAATCATGACCGGTAGCGAGCCTAAACTCAGCCACCATTTTATGCCAGGGCCATTTTGTCTGTCTTTCCAAAACTTTTGCTATGATCGAGATTCGAGAATTTTTTGAATCTCACAGACAATATATATTTTAATTAGACATTTTACTAAGCAAAAAGATACACTAGAAAAAGATGTTTGTAAAGTCCTACCTCCCTCCCCTCTTTGCCAGTTTATCGGCAATTTCATTACCATGTATACCACAGTGTTCGGGGATCCATTGAAGAGTAATGTTTTTCTCATTGGAACACAAACTCTGAAGTAGGCTCCACAATTCATGGACAACATAGGATACCGAATTCTAAGTAGGCATCAAGGATTGAAATGCGGCCCGGAGTCACTAAGTAAAACTGCCGTGGAGAACCCATTAAGATAGCAAATCATCTAAGAAAGAGCAATCCTGATCGCAAGCAGTTACCCATCAAATGCGGATGCCAATGTGTCATCTGGATTTCCGATTGAAAAAAGGACAATAAACCCCTGCTGTAGCGTTGGATCATTCCCGCAACCAGGAGCCGTCAGTATAAGTTCTCAGCCAGTCTGGCTCAGAATAATGAGTGTTTATGGTCTGATAGACGAGAACACTCAGGATCTCTTATCTGTGAATTTCTTGAAAATTCTCTTGGATAGATCAAGGCACACACTAAAATTATTACACAAAGATTCATTTGGGCAAGGCTGGAGAGTAATATACATACATATATAGGTATATATATATATATATATATATATATATATATATATATATATATATATATATATATATATAATATGTATATATATATATATATATATATATATATATATATGTATATATATATATATATATATATATATATATGTATATATATATATATATATATATATATATATATATATATATATATATATATATATATATATATATATATATATATATATATATATATATATATATATATATATATATATATATATATATACTTAAATTCTAAGAATGGCTAAAAATATTTTTTGGTTAGAAAATATTAAATGATAGGATTCAAGTTTAAATTAAATGTTACCACAGATTTTTCGATTCCTATACAGTTACTAATTTAGGATTTTTATTTTAGCGTAAGATATAGCATTTCTTAAAATTTAGAACAATTTTAAAATACCCTTAAATTTCTGAATCCTTTACTGAATTACAAAAATCAATATATTTTGGATTTGTCATATTTAAATCATTTATTTATTTTCTTTTTTAACTAAAATTTTTCTTACCCACTCTTATTTTTTACCTTTCAGGAAGCAATTAATTTTCACATTGTCAGGAAAAGTTACTGCCATTAGATCAACTTGCTTTGATTTTTAAGACATATAATTTTAGGCAGGTTTGAGAGGATTAGTAAGTTTTTGTCATTCTTTTTCTAAAATAAGTAATAGACAGGAATTGAATATTTCAAGATAAAGTGTGTTAAAATGATTTAAATTAAAAATGCAAATGTTACCTGTAACTACTTAAAGTATATTTCTACGAATTGCGATGTAAAACAATAACCCAGAATATTTCACTATAAATTACTAACTTATTACGAACTTTAAGAAAGGGAAATTCATAAACACTATATAGTGAATATGAATTTCCCCTTAACTTTAATATTACTTCATTTAATGAATGACTGTGTATGTAGACTTAAATTACTTGAATTTGAACTTTCTAATTGCTTTCTAATAATATATATTTTGTGGAATTATACTGCACATATCAAATTATAAATTAAATTGAAGGGAATAAAATGTTAATTAGTTTCAGTGTCTAATTTCATATTCGAAACTATTTTAACATTATCATTAGAATGTTCTCTATAATTTGAATGTTAATGAGTTTATGTGTCTAAGAGTAATAGAAATTTGAATTAAGAATATACGAAGTCAAAATTTGTCATATACTCGTATTTCATTAGTAAATACAACATAATATATCCTTAGTTTATAAATTTCCTTTCTCTCTCATTACACACACACACACACACACACACACACACACATATATATATATATATATAATATATATATATATATATATATATTTGTAGTGTTTGATTGTGACAAAAGCGTAGCACTAGAATATAAGTTTTAATAATTTTAATTAATAAAGTATAAAACAGATTGAAGCAATGTTAGCAGTAACATGCAATATAAGATAGAGAATAATTAGTAGTTGTATGATGGAAAATTGATATCCCTGTTGAATCTGCATTTCAATGGTTACAAATTTAGGAAACAATTTAGGAATTTAGTATAATAAAGTACTCTATTTTACATATTAATTTATAATAAATTTACTTCCTTTCCTTTATCCGCACTGAATTCTCATTATGCACTCAATGATTCATTTTAATACATACATACACAAATATATATATATTATATATATATATAATTATAATATATTAAAGAAGTTCTTATATAAATAATTCTTAAATACTATTAAGATTAAATGTGATTGTTCTTAAAAAGAAGTGATAAATTTTTAAAATTAGTATTACGATATTAATACATAATTTTATTTAACATAAAAATCATACTCAATTTGATTCCTTAAAAAATAAATGAAGAAATATTTCATGTATCCAAACACATTTTTTCGTCATAATATATTACTAAGATACTTAAATGATAATATATTGAATGCATTACTCATTATAGGCAATGAAAGTAAAAATATTTTAAATTTTTCTCTTATAAAACTACTGTTTCAGTTTTTGTCGTGTGCCTGCTAGGTTGGCAAAATGTGTTGCGCTGCTCCACTTTTTCAACTGAACCATATTAGATGTGGAATCCGACTTCCTCAGTACACACATGCCATAGGTACACGTTTATAGGGTAGGCAATCATTCACATCCCATTCATACCAGGAAAGGACAAAGACAGGATAGGTAGAGACAGAAAGCACATCCATGCCAGAACCTGAATTCTAACTAAGGACCTTTCTATCCACAGTCAGGCACGCTGACCACTAAGCAAGTTGGGTGCTCTTAAACTACTACATATGACAAATCATTAACCAGTGATTGTGCTATATTATTAGCATACAATTTTAATTTGCCATTAGTATTAAAACATTTCTAAATTCCAAGATTTTTCTAAGTATATAATAATTTAAACTCATAGAATGTTCATAAAATTTTAAAAAAATATCTACTAAAACGTAATTACTTTGTATATTACTGATACCTTTTAGAAAAGTAATCCCCCTCAAGTCCTACAAGCTGCCTCATAGTGTGCATTAGTTGCCGGCGAGGTGATATTTCTGGGCGGAGTGGCTGAAGTATGTCAGGAGAGTATTCTCCTGGTAAGGCCAGCTACCCTAGGCGTGAAGGCCACTCTATTTTGCCCAAATATAGCCTGGGGCAACGGAGCATAGTCAGACTTCTTCCCTCGGGTGCTCCTGGTACCCTGTACCAACAGAAGCTGCAATTTTAAGCCACTAATCATTAATCTTGAGTTAGAAAGGTCCGGGGTTGGTTCTGGAGAGGCAGAAAACTCATGGATTCATGGAAGTAATGTGATACTACTGTCACACCAGTTGCGATAAGGAACAACAACAACAGAAAAGTAATTTTTTAGAAAAGCATAGATTTTGAAATCTTCGAAAACACTTATTGAGAGATTCTATGTAAATAATTTTCAAAGAATACACTTTCATTGCTGCCTTATCTACTTGGCTGGTAAAAAATTTGTTTCAAGAAAACTTTAAAATTCTCAATTACTTAAGTGTTTGTGAATATCAACATAAGTGCATTGTAGGAATGTCTATAACATTAAATTAATTTTATTTCAAATAGAGGTAAAATAAAAATTATAAATATTGATTTTATAATAGAATAAAATTAATTAAATAGGCCGTTATATTATATTGTTATAGAAAACAATATATAAGTCTACTTCAAAAAATGTATATTGGATGAAAATACAAATTTAAAAAAAATCTTCCTAAATGTTCTAAAACCAAAAAACTTTAAAATGTCATTAAAATTGTTCACTATTATTATTTGAGAAAAAATTCTCTTTATGATATATAAATGAAAGTATATACATTAGCATTCAAAATAATAAAATTAAAACAAGTAAAATATTTGAACGTTTAAAATCATCTAAAGTATTTGTCTTTACTTCACTTAGATTTATTATTTCCAAATTGAATTCTAAAAACTATTTGCAACATCATGACTTTTAATGTTAAAATTTCCACTAGATTTAGGAAATTCCAGTTGTAACAATCACAATTATACACCTACAATTCGTCAGATACAATAAAAAACAGCTTCCAATCACAGGTCTCAAATACCTCAGACAGAGAACAGCTTCTATAAACTAGCAGTCACGACTAATCGTCTTCACAAAACTGATGGTCTTCACAAAACTGCCTCACTTCTTGTTCTTTGTTGGTGTAAAATTGTGTACCTGGTCTAAGCCATCTACTCATTCATCTCAATAGGTAAGAATTAAATGCAAAGAAATAAATAAAATTTGAAAGTAATTAAATTAGGCAAAAGCCTTAGAGAATATTGCGTCCGATGAGTGAAAGGCCACAATAGGTCTTACTTGTGCTTCACTTCTATGTCGGACTGCGGTATTTATACCTGACTTGATGGAAAAATCCACCATTTCCGCCAAGTTTCTGGTAGCTTTTAGGCTATCTTGCTAAATATTGGTCCCAGAGCATAAGTGATGGATAATTCCAGAAATATCTATTCCTCGCCAAGTAACCAAGAATCTTGCCAACTGTCGCGAAGTCGCCAAACTTTCTAGCCAAAACATCACCAAGTTACCAAATTATTAGAAAACCCGCTTGTATCGTACAACACATCTAAACACCGTAATTTTTGCCCAAAATGTAAGCATTTTCCAATCTGTCTGAGATTTTAAGTCAAACTCAATTATTATTTATAAATTTGTAACAATATAATGACATAAAATGAGGAATTCGTTTTTAAATTATTGACAACATTTTGAAAATAAAAGGTATAATATATATTTGAAACATAAATTTTTCAATTTTATGATTTTTTATTTAAAGTTGATCTATTGTAATTAATGTTTAATATACTTCAATACATTTTAAATCAATTTAACGAAAAAAATCATGTATGTTGACAATTTTGATTAACAATGAAAAAAAATATTTTTTTTTAATTAGATACTTGCATTATCCTTATTTTCAATTGTACATTATTACAAATTGGAAGTAAACATTGTGTTAGTGTAAATATTTTTATTAATAAAAAATATAAATAACAGCACAAGAAGTTACATAGAAACATTCCTTTAAAGGCAATTTCTTTAAATTAAATTGATTCTTTATATCATCTGAAGAGAAAAGACGAAGATATTTATAATACGTTTTCCATTCTCAATCGAAATCAAATCTATTTGATTAAAATGATCTTGTATTGTACTAATAAAACTTTATTACATTTTCTGTCCAGACATGGGGAAACACATATTTCATAGCTTAGAGTTCCTTAAAAACAATAGAGGATTTTTAATCGAAACATTTTTCAACAGTATAAGCACTATAAAACATATTTCTTACAGAATGTCTGGTTTCACTACTGTTGCTATTTGAGAAACACTTTTCAGGAGACACGTGTATAATGTCATTATAGATGAGATTTATCTTCCGTTTTTCTTTTAAATTAAAAGATTAAAAAAAATTAATGTCTGCCAGTGTTGCGAATGAAAATCACCCATTAATTTTGAAAAGAAATTTCTGAGAAACTTTTTATTCTTTAGTTTAATTTTGATCATAATACGTTTTTTTTTTTTTTAAAAATAAAAATTTTTAAAATTCTTCGTATTTTTCTGTTTTTTCTGTAAGGTATAAGTGTATTTTTCATTTTCTTTGAATATAGTGAAGAAATCATAAAATAAATACAAAAAATTTTTAATTTCGCCAAGATGTTTCACTTTCAAGAAGAAGATTACTGTTTTCAATTACTCTAAGGAAAGACATGAAATTAAAAACATAATATAATTTCTTTCAATATATAATAATATTTTAAATTTACCTCTCGAATGAATAGAAAAATTGTATTACAATATTACAATATATATATATATAATTATAATTATATATATATATATATATATATATATATATATATATATATATATATATATATATATATATATATATATATATATATATATATATATATAATATTTTTGGATACTACCATCATATTTAGTTAACAAAACGTGTAAATATAACTTAAATTAAATATAATATTGCCATCCTAATTTCTTTAACTTTGAATTGTATTTTAGAAAAATATAATTACCTTACATATGGAATAATGATTTTATTTTGAAGTGTTACGAAATGAAAGCAAATTCATCACATGAAATTGAACTTCAGAATACAATATTCTTTGATTTGCCTACATGTAGTAATTAATGATTATTTCTGACTGTTATGTAAATGGATATTATTAAATATATTCCTTTTAAATAATGAAAAGCTATATTAGAATTGATAATTTAAATTTTAAGAATTACCGTTAGATACTATCATTACTAAATTACTACATCTGATTTATATTTTAGTGACTGTCTGATAAAATATTGTAATGTGTTTTATGAAATTCAACATTAAAATTATTTGAGAATGTAATTAACAATATTAAGAAAATAAAATTGAAGCTCAGAATACTGTATAAAATTGAATTCAAGCTTAACATTATAGAATTTTGCTACACTAATTGATTTTTCTATAAAAAAAGAATAAAAAACACTTCATATTAAGTGCATGTTAATCACTTAGCCATTTACCAAAAACATTTGTAAATAATTCCAATGAATCTGTAACATAGTATCTTACTTTACAATACCACATATGCATTAAAATTTCACTTTTATTGCATCTGTTGGAAAATATGTTGACCGACACCATATGATAAAACATATGAAATGTATGTCCCGTATTGTAAAAATTAAAACTGTAAATTTAGTCCTAACTAGTTAACTCATGGTTCTCCATGATGTAGTGAGTGAAAAGTAGTCTGGGAAAATCAAGTTCAGGGTTTGATCCTAGCCTCTGTTGAACAATGGGGAGACGGATGTCATTCTTATGGTTTCTGCATGCATCTCTCTCTTGGTAGGAGCTTGGGAATTCTCCAAGTGTTCTCCTTGTGACACATTAATAAGGGGTACCAGAAAAATCCCCCAAAAAGGCTTTCAGCGTGTTTGATGTTTTTACAGTTTACATGGTTGTTTAATATGTGGTCATCCTAATCAAACATGTGAGAAACAAAAAGATCAGTCACGTAAGCAACATACGTATGTATAAACACCGTGTAAGCAACATAAGTATGTATAAACACCGTGTAAGCAACATAAGTATGTATAAACACCGTGTAAGCAACATAAGTATGTATAAACACCGTGTAAGCAACATAAGTATGTATAAACACCGTGTAAGCAACATACGTATGTATAAACGTCGTGTAAGCAACATAATCATGTAAACACCATGTAAGCAACCTGAGCATCCCCTGCATAGATCAAAATATATTTCTTTAATTTTATCTTTTTATATATGATTCATAGTAAGCTCTCGATTTCTTAAAATAATGTATGAAATCAAGTGAGAAAAGTAGAGATTGGATATATTTAAAATACAATATTTTAATTAAAAAATAATAAAAGACAATAAAAATGAAAGTTACACTTCCTCTATAAAATCTTGCATTTAAATCATTTTTTCTCCAAACATTTTTATTTTTAAATATTTTTGCTTATATCTGATTTTATATACTCTTTTTCTTGTATTTATTGAGAGTAATAGCAAATACTATCTCATATGAAAAGTAATTTATTTATAAAAGAATATAATGTAACTAAACTGTGTACTTTGTGCAAAAAATATTATTTTACATACTGAAATTTTTATACTGAATATATATGTATATAAAAATTTCAGTATGGAATGACCAGCATTATCACCGGACGTAAATCCAATACAGCATATATAGGACCATTTAACTAGCGAATCTACTCCCACCAAATGCATCCTATACTTGTACTGGACTTTCAAAGATCATTGTTTTTAAGTGAAGTTCTCTGCCTTTAATTCAAAATAAATTTCGCTTTTAAAAAATTCAGTATGTTATTTTCATTTTCAAAACTAATTGAAGTTAATATCCATTACTAATCATAAGGCGAAGAAATTAAAATTGGATAATTTGTTCCATTTTAAAACAATTAATATTTGAGGTAAGACACAACTTTTTTATAACAGAAAAATAATGATATTTGTTATTTTTTATGATAATAATCTAACACAAATGTTTGAAAAGGAAGTATAATCAGAAAGCTCAAGGAAATCGATATTGAAAGGAAAAATGTACCTGTAAAAATTCCACATGCACAATAAAGAATTATTTGCAAATTACAGTAAGGAATGTGTTGAAACCGAGCATATTCTATAATCACAAGCATGTTAAAGAGTGTCATACAAGGACATGTGACAAAGATAGAAACATGTTCACAATTAATCAGCACGGTGTTCATTGTCACGACCGCACTGTTGTGATGCAGAGGACATTGTGGATAATGTTTTATGTGGTACAACTATAAGCTGCCTAAAATACCTGCATACGCCGATGGAAGTAGCACTTGGAATTACACAAAGTGTCACCACTAGCATGTGGTAAGGATTCCAAGATGATGGAAATGTCAGTAGAAGTTGCAATACTGATTGCCCCCGAGTGAATTACGACCTTGATTTGACAGTAACCACTAAAAAAGCAGACGATATCCAACAGCGAATTGGTTCCATCAACTATCTTCAGGCACGGGTCAACAGTATCAAGGAAAACTGTGAATAGACTTTAGGGACAGTATGGCCCATATATTCTATTGGCTTTTAGATCTTACGGCAACTCACAGTCACCAGTGGTTAGCCTGGAATAGCGAACATGAAACGTGCACAACATTTCAATTTGCCTGTGTTGTTCCCCGACGAACCAAAATTTAGCTTGCTGTTCAGGCTTCCTTATAGAGAAACCTAGTACAAGTAAGACCATATGATTGAACACCAGATTTACAGTGGTGCAGAAGTGCTCATTTGGTGAAAGATTTCTTTGGGCATAAGAAGAGATCTACACGTTAAAATCGAAAATGTAGGATATCAAAATGTATCTGACATTATTTTGGAACAACATGCCCCTTTGTTTTGAGGTTTTTTGTTTGTTTTTAGAGAGGGCAATATCATTCCTCACAGTTCCAACATCGTCAGCGTCTACTTTTTATCAGAGGATATCACAGTATGGAATGACCACTATTATCACCGGACGTAAATCCAATACAGCATGTATAAGATCATTTCACCAGAGAATCTCCAACCATCAAATACATCATATATTTGTACTGGACTTTCGAAGATCATTGTTTTTTAAGTGGAGTTATCTGCCTCTAATTCATCTTGCTTGTGGGACTGTTGAACGGACTATATTCCTAGTTTTAAAGACATCATACCAGCATGTACTCTTCAATTGTTGTGCGAACGTAGTGTTGTGTAAATGATCCAGGTTGCTGTGTTTGTAGTCTACATGCCTGGTATCATACAAACACACTCACCTTTGTTCCTCATTTGTTATTCACATGGGTTTTCTGAACAAATCATTTGTTTTGTAATAACAGTTGCTGTTTTTGTCATTAAAAATATTTAATGGGCATGTGCGTAAATTGATAAACATCCAATTATTTAAATACTTTTCCTGCCAGAACAGATGAATATACAAATGTTTTACTTGATTAGCAATTCCATTTAATACAACGTATTTAGAATATCTTCCTTATAATAATGTGTACTTCGAATTCTGATGTTATTTTCGATATCATTAACTTTAAGAAGCATTGTCACTTAAAAAAGCAGATTTTGCTTACAAAAATTAGAATGGGGTATTTAGAAATAATTAAACATATTGCTTGTTTTCTTAATATTTTTTTTAGAATATTAATACTACTTCTATAGATTGTACACTTTTTACCGTATTTTTTATTTAATATATCATTATGTGCTTAAGTAAGGCAACGACCATCATCACAGCTCAAATATCTTCAACTACCGCTTTTAATCGGAGGATATAACACTTTGGAATGACCACTATTCTCACTGGATGTAAATCCGATAGAACATATTTGGGACCACTTGATCAGCAAATCTCAGCCCGTCAAATATATCCTATATTTACACGTACAATATATTTGAAAGGAATAAAAATTTAATGAGTGAAACTTTTTAAGGGTATTATTTTAAATTTAATGAATCTATTTAAAATATTTTCTTTTCCTTTTTGTAATATAGTTTATTTTTAGATATATGTCAAATGAGCAAAGCTATGTTTACTTGACGTATACAAAATATATATGAATAAATTGCAGTTCAAACATTTAGTTTATAATTCACTTTTTATAGTACATTTATTTAAAGGCAATTTATATTTCAATGAATGAGAAATAAATACTTAACTAATTATTTACTTTTTCTGTTTCATAAATTAAAATATTATTTGACAAAAAACTGAGTGTAGCAAAGCTAATTACGCAAATTGCTGAGAATATGTAAGACAAATTGTACAAGACGTTATTTTCCTAATTCAGTTTTCAAATCAACATATCAGTATGTAAAAGCATGAATTTCTTTTAATCGGCAAAACAGTTAAAAGTATTTTTTGTATTGTACCTCTATTTATGATCAGTGGTCTTTTAATTTAAATGAAATGCCTTATTTTAAAGAGTAATTGAAATTAATGTATTGATAATAATTTTTTCATTTTTTATAATTTGTAAAAAAAAAATATGTAGAGTTTGTACTACACTTCGTAAAAAAAAAGTAGAAGGATAGTGTTTTTTTGCCAATTAATATCTCTCATTTTCAGCTAACTGCCCGATATTTATGTAGATTTATATTAATGACATTTTTTCCATTTTAGGTAAAAATTAAACATCTACTACTAATACTAATAATAAAATTAGTATATATTATTTCAGACGCGTAAAAAAAGTAGGACACTTGGAAATATATTTAATTTAGTAAGTGGTTCTTTAGTTAAATCGGAGTTTTGTAATCGTTTTATTCTTTTCTGTCAAAAAAATTTAATTTGTTTAAAAGTTTCGCTGTTTTTCCGTTCTTAGAAATGCCTAAAGAAATACCTTTGAACGATATTCAAAAAGGCCAAATTTTCGCATACCAAAATGATGGTAAAATTGTCAGAGAGGTTGTTCAATTGTTGCGGGTAAGCCCCAATACAGTTTTAAACTGTATCAGAAATCCTTATAAAAATGGGAAGAAAAAGAAGACTGTTAGGTTGAAATAGTTAACACCATGTGAAGAAAGAAAACTTGTCGTGTGTATAGGAAGAACAAAGTAAATGTTTCAAAGGTAAGAAATCAAGCAATACTTAATCATGCGTCGAAACAAACAGTTTGCAACTATATTAAAAGATCTCAAAAATTCACTTTCTAAAAACGGAAACATCATCCTAAGTGGACACAAGCTCACACTGATAACCATTTAGCGTGGGCAAAGGAGCACATGTCCTGGACTACAGAATGGACTTCTATGATATTTTCCGATGAAAAGAAATTTACCTTAGATGTCCAGACGGATATAGACATTACTGGCATTGTCTGGGGAATAAAGATGAATACTATTCAACCCTACAAATGGGAGGAGGGAGTTTAATGGTTTGGTTGGTTGTTGGATACAGAGAAAAGACAAGTCTGGTATTCTTAAATGGTAGGCAAAAACATACAGAATACATTAATGTGCTGAATTCCGAGCTTCTTCCTTATGGGTCTGACTTGGCGCGTGAAAAGTGGAAGTTTCAGCAGAAGAAGCTCCTTCCATTCACACCGCTACTGGAGTCAAACATTGGTCCCTAACAAATAATGTGAATGTTTTACTATGGTCAGCTAAAAGTCATTATCTTAATATAGTGGAACACATTCAGGCAATGTTAGTTCGTTGAGTTTATGCTAATGGAAGTCAATTTGATTCGCTAATTCAGCTTCGAGAAGCATTGAATGACTCGTGGGATAATTTTTGTCAAACTGAAGTTCAATCTCTATACAATATTTGAACAGATTGCATTGAACAGAAGTTAAATTTCTATACAATAAACAGAATATTTGAAGTTATAACAGCCAATGGGAATAACATTCCTCATTAAAATCACTAATTTTTCATTCATTATAATGCTGTCCTCCTACTTTTTTTAAATATTTCAAAAAAGAGAAACTGTTTTTGATGCCATTAATATTTTATGTTTGAATATCATAATTCTGATGTTAAAATTGTATTTTTAAAATATTTGTGAAATGTTTCTGATAAAAATGTTTAGTAAAAATAAAATATTTTTTGGTTATTGTTACAAAATCAAGTGTCCTACTTTTTCTACATAGTGTAGGTATAAATATTGTTCATTATCAGAAGTATCTACTTTCAAAACCACGATATCACTAAATGAGATAACTATAATTGATTTACAACCATTTATTGAAATTTGAAATGAAAACTGCCTTATCTCTTTTTATTTTAGAGTATGATAATGATTATAAATTCACTTAAATCAAAAGAAATATCTAAACTAAATGAAAAGGTTTAACTGTTGTTGTTTTGCAGGAGCAAAAACAAAGGTTAGACTTACACTTGTCACAAGATTTAGATATATTTATGATAATTATTCGGATTATAATTATTTGAATATATATGATTGAAAAATGCTAACTGAATTATTTTATTTTTTATTCTTACTGATGTCTAACATATGTATCTCAAAATATTAAAATTGTGTGCAAATTAATAATCCAAATTTCAATAGTTTCTTTTAATCCATGGTAATTAAAAGTCATTATGAAAAAATTTGATGGGAGGAAATTTGTATGTGCTTATGGAGTTGGTACTTATAAATTATTTCAAAGTTTAGGCGAAGGATATTTTAACATTTTTGGAGAAAACACATAGATGTTAACACATGGTGTTGGTGTTCATTACTAATAACAATACAATAATATTCTGATTTGATATACGGAATTAACATTTTATATAATCATACGATACAAATTCGATGTCACTTGTTGAAGTTAAGTTCGCAGTTAATTCTTGCTAGTATAACACTGAAATGATCCTTTCAGTTGGTCTCACATGAGCTGAATTGCAGATAAAGATGATTAGGCTGGTAGCCAAGAAATTCCAACTTCCCTCAGAAAATTTTAGAGATTCTTTCCATGTGTCCGAGAATTTCAGATCGACATAGATTTTAAATTTATTCCCTCTTCAATGAAAACTTATTCATGGAAGACATAGAAATAGAGAATTTATTCTCTACAATTAGAAACAACAAATATGCTACAAATATATAGTTGTATATTAACTAGTATTTCAAACTATATAATATACAACTGTTAGTTGTTAAAATATGTATAGTTGTTAAAATCCTTTCATTAACGACCTGTTGACATTTGAAGGGGTTTACATTGCAGATTACGCAAGGTTTAGCAAACGTCTACCATATTCAGTGACATTGTTAAACAATAGAACGATATAATTATTGTTTCCAAACACAATAAAAATTTACTACTCATAGCAATACAGTTCGAGCCTTTGGTCTGGCAAGTTTCAATTAAGGCATTCTCATTAAGGCGAATCATGATAATATTTACTGCGGAATATGTCAAGAGCTTCCTATAAAATTAAGTGGTCCTATATTATATCAGTCAATTTATGTAATCCCGCTTTGATAAGTTTATGTTTTTCTCAAGCACTCAATGAAACAAAAATCTCGAAGTTTTTAGGCTAATACCATATTACCAGCCATAATCTGATGTATTCTGCACTCCTAAATCAATTCAACAGCATAAATGATCTTCCAATACATCTTAATGACATCATTAAGGCTTATCAATGCATAATAAAAGTAATTCCCTAATAAAAATATCGTCATAACAGAACTTAATCTTAATCTGCACTTCATGTCTCAACAAAAACTTACAATTTTGTATGCTAGTAATGTGGGTATTGCTTAATTTTTTCGTTACTATAATCATTTGTATAAATTCCTGTGGCATATAGGCCTCTTATAAATAGAGATAGTAATATTACTTTTTGTTTATTAGTTTTATTTTTTTTACTGCTCTACATTAATTAAATCTCCACGCCTCTGCAATTTTCTAAGTTTCAAGACTTTTAATGGAAAACCTATAACAATCACTCATGATGGGTTGCAATTTGTAAATTATTAATATTTATTATTTTTAAATGACATTTACTATTTACTTAGCTTGCCAAAATACAATTTGTTTAATGTTGTCTTTGATATTTTTATTTTTTTATTCTACGGATTGTTTGCTTAAAATCAAAAATTGGAATTTCAAGAAACGAAGATTTAAAGCGTAATACAAAAAAAAAAAAAAATCTACATTGTTGGTAAAAGAAAAATCCACAAATTGCTGAAATTCTTCTTACATTTTGTAGTTTGCTTGTGGAAATAAAAAAATAAATTAAAAACAAAAGTGTATGAATAAAACATGGTTTAAAAATGGGCACTAGAATATAATTACAATTTTTTTTTAACATTTTTCACAAATAAATGTTTTATAAACTATCTTCATTTAATTTTTTTTTGCATTTTTATTTTTAAACATACAGATAAAGTTGTAGTTAAAATACTTTCATTATTCTTAGCAAAAATCGCATGTTAATTAATTTTTTTTATCTCTTTCGTTAAAGAAATTTAGATCATAAAAAGGAATGCAAGAAACATTCATTGAAATTTGTTTGACTTATGTTTGTCAACAACACCAATTTCTTATGACGAGATATTCTAGAATTAAGTATGAAATGGATATACTTACTATTGAATATTATTGATAATATTAGATAATATTATATATATATATATATATATATATATATATATATATATATATATATATATATATATATATATATATATATATATATATATATATATATATATATATATATATATATATATATATATATATATATATATATACACATACACGCACACACACATACATATATATATAATATATATATATATATATATGATGTATATATAATATATATATAAAGAGAGAGAGAGACAGTTGGCTGATTTAATGCTTATAACTTTTAAAGAAATTAATTAATAAAATAACTAATGAAATTAAATGGCTTCTTTTTAATTATGCTTTTCAATTTTTACGTCAGAACACTATCAAATCGGATAGTAAGTTTTATTTAAAATGTTTTGTCTTATTTTTAATTATACTTTTCAATTTTTACATCAGAACACTATCAAATCGGAAAGTAAATTTTATTTAAAATTTAACAAGTAGTAAAAATAAGAAACTGAAATGAGGAAAGAACTATTTCTATACTTTAAAAAATGAAATTATAAATTCGATTTCCTCAGACCTTATTATATAAATTTCGCAATCTAAATTTTAATAGTTAAAAGAATAAAAATATATTTATATATAAATATACAAAGGTGCATACATTAAATATTTTCTGTTATTACACATATAAACATTATAATTTTTACTTAAAAAATAAATGCTTGTTAAATTAGAAAGAATATAATTTAGAGTAATAAAATCATTTAAAAACACAAAAATGAATACAGAAAAGTTAGTTTCATAAATCTTTAAATCAAAGTTAATTTTCTCGTATTAGAATTTTAAAATCAATTTCCATAATAAAATTTCAATTTTTAATCGATTTATTTTACTTAGTAATGAATTTTATTAATAATTACTTTAATAAATTGTAACATTTGTAAATTATTTTTGTTTACTTTTTCTTCAATTAATCAATAAAATCTTATCTATCTTTCAAAATTAAAGGACGATATATTGTTTTCAGTGAATCTATGGCTGATGTGCCAATGATTGATTGATGTGATTTATGTAGTTTGGTGTTCAGTCTAACAGCCGTCTGCTTTAATTTGAAATAATTTAACTAGTAATTTAACTTTCATGTAAATTATTAGCGTTAAAATTTTTGTATTTGAATTTGTAATTATAATTTATATTGTCAAGTAAAGCTGGCTTTACAATAACATCATTATACTGAATATATTCCTTTACTTGTATATTAATTGAAATTTTCTTGAGGTTCTAAAATCTATATAAACTTCTGTAAATAATAAAAAAATATCACCAACAGTTTTCTTCTTATAACCGCAGGGAAAATATTTACATATTATTTTCAAGAAATCAGATTAAAACTCGTTTTGCTTTCATCATATTGTTTTATGTGTAGTATATTTACTCTGTGTATAAGAAAAAATACAAAAATAATTGAATTGTCACTACATTTGTAATTAGAATGTAGTAATTTCATTAATTTCCTATTTAATTTTTAAAAAATATCTGATCGAAAAACATTTTTTCTATAATAGGAATAAGAGAAATAAACTAACAAGCAATATTATTAACTTAATTTTTATTCATTGTATATGTATATCAAAATAATTGAATTTTATTACTGTAGATATAACACTTTAAAGTTACAAATAGTGTTAAATTTTTCTTAATAATCATTTAAGTTTAACAAAATATGATTTTTTTTTAAATGTGTATGAATGTTATAAAATTGTGCATTTATTTTCATAATGAAACAGAAAACTAAAATCTTCAGGATAATTTAAGAGAAAATAATATGGATAACGATTTGCTAATATGTATTCCTAATGTTTGTTTGTAGTAACTTCTTTTGGGATAGACCTAATGTTTATATTTATTCATTAACTAGCTAAATGATCCACAAACAACTAACAACCATTATAATAGAATAAAAAATAACAAATTTCGTGAATAAGAAATGCGAGTAACTTATACTCAAAAAACACCAAACTATATAATTTTCACCTATACTCATTGCGACTTAGTAAATATAAAGTTAAAATTTAAAACACAAAGGACAATTTATAATAATCAATTTTCTGCATTTTTTATTACTTATTGAAATTAAGAAAATAGTCAAATTTTCAATATTTCACTAAATCAATAAACATCTTATTATATAATTCTTTTAATATACAAGCAATAATGTAAAAATTTTATGTATACAAAAATCGAGAAAATATTCATTCTATTAGAAAAATTCAATCAGTTTTCCAAGCAAAATATACAATTTACATTTGCATTTCATATTTTACAAAAATATTATGCATGGGAATAAATATTATAAATACCATCTAGAAATATTGATCGCATCATAAAATTAATAATATCCTTTTTATAATTTCTTTCGACATTCAATTTTTGTATAGAGGAATTCAGCTTAGCTGGGTATATGAGAGAGTTCTTCAGTATAATTAGCATTACATAATTACTGAAGACTGAATAATTACAAATATTGATAAAAACAAAAATATATTTTATGAGAATCCTATTTTCAAAATGTGTATAATATAAGTCTTTATAATAAATAGGATTTATATCCAAATAAATAATTTTCATTATAAGATTAATTTTCCCTTTCTTAACAAAGCCACCATGCACATAAAATGCATTAGTTATAAAAATTATTTTAATACTGAACTATAACTTTCCTTCTGTATCTTAATCACACTTATCTATTATTTTATCAAATATACAAGCTAATTGGCTGCTCTGTGTCAGGAAAAAAAGTTTACAGTTTAGAAGAAATATTCATAATATTTAACGAGTTAAATTTTTAATTTATTAGAAATATTTGAACAAAAATAAGTGATTAAAGCTAAACTTAACTGATATGCATCATACGGTTGTATTTTTAAGAACTTTAAAATGATTAGAATAAATTAAACTTTTATTATGATAAATAATTAGTTTTTATAAAGTTCTAACAATATGATAAAATTCGCCCAGTCACTTAAGTTTTTTATGCGAGCTACTCAATTGGCAAGGTAAACATACTTTTGTATGGTTTTGAGCACTGGAATTTCGCTTAACATACTTCTTATGTATTATTTTATATATACAAAGAATTACACCAATTTCTGTTATTTTTCTGAACTTATTTCAAGGTTTTGAGCTTGTTTTATATCAAACATTCATATAATGACACATTTTTTAATGTTTTATTATAGTCACATATAATTTATTTTCTTTTACATTAAAATTTAAGAGCACCGATTTCCTTAATTATGTGTGTTTCATAAAATCATAGCCTTCGTAAATGTAATTTTTCCAACATTCTAGCAATTTTTGCAGAAATATTTTGAAAAAAGTAAAATATAATTAGCAAAACATCGTTAATCTAGAATACAATCTAAATGTATGATTTGAATTAAGTATCATTTTATATCATGGCTGAAATTAGTTTTTCTGTTAATTTACACTAGTATGAAAAAATCAGAAAGTGACAAATCTAAAAAAAAAAATGTTTTGGTCTTTTTTTCCTAACATTTTATAATGTATATTGTAATATTGCGAGCAACTTAATATTTTTATAAATGCAATATTCCCAATATATGTTAACAAAAGGGATGTGTTACACCAGATTAGAAAATTAAAATTTATTAATCAAATATTTTTTAAGAAACATAATTTCAACACTCTATTATAATCAAAACTAATATTCTATACATTAACTCTTTTTGGAGCCAGGCATATTTTTGGTCGAAAGAAAAGTTTTCTCAATTGTAGGAGTAATATTAATATTTTGAATGAAAATTAAGTTGCTGTTTGGGTTAAATTAATAACATATTAAATAACATTCTGTTTTGAAAAGAACTTAGTTTACTTACAAGCAAGAACTCCATAATTTTGAATTCATTGAAAAGGGTTTATTATCATTTCTAATCAATTAGTAACAACGAGTAACACGATGAAACGTCAGTCTTGATGCAATATAGTTTTATAATATTATTTAATTTATAATTGTTTCAATATAACGAGTTAAATTTCATTGCAAAATAACAGGAATAATATAATATATAATAAATATTTTTTAAATAATAACGAGAATTGAAAATCATAAGAAATGGACAATTTGCAGACAGTTTTCAAGCTAAAAATAATGATGCAATTTATGATAAAATTACTAAGTGTAATTAGAAGTTATTAATTAATTATCAGGCATTATAAACAAAATCCTTAATTAGAAGATTATTTCTCACCATGTGAAAAACTTTCTTCATGGTATTTTCTTCAGTATTTGCATACTAGCAAAACATTAATAACTCAGTGTTTTTTGCCAAACATGGAATTACTATCAAATAATGCCTAAATAATATTATTTAAAATTCCAAATGACTAATTCTCAAAGTCTGGTGTGCTATCATTAGCAAATAGAAAAAATAATGTATTTAAGTTTGAATGCAAATAAAAGATTTTTCTCATAAAATTACTAAAGTAAATTATGTTTTAACGAAGTAATATCTAAAACACAACGGGAAATTTAATCTACTATTTTTACTTGAAAAAAATATTTAAAAATTGAAGTGAATTCAATTATTAACTTATTCTAACAAAAGTAAATGTAACGGAACTCTTAAATATAAGGAAGAGCTTTTTATTAGAAATAAACAAAAGAACTTAACTGAGGTGTAAATTTAAACTTGGAAGAGTAAATTTCACTCTCACATTAGATGGATTATAAAATAATAACAGATTATGGAGTACTCTTTTTTCAAGGAAACAAGCATCATCCAAATTCACATTTCATTCAGTATGTGATTAAGTGTTATTCTAATTCTGGATATTCTGTTTTCGGGATATGAAAACATGTTGAAATATATTACTGACCTACACCTAAGTAACATTTGAAATTGTCTTAGCGAGAATATTTTTAATTGTCCTCGAGGATATTTAACTACATATTCCAATGGTCATGAGGCACTTTTAAAATTCTGTTCTCCAGTTTTGTAAAAGTTTTAATACATTCATCTTTATTTTCAAATATTTTATAGGCTTTTAGATCTCAAAATAGTTTGTTGCGTAATATAAAATTTAAGAAACGCGTTAATTTCATCATGATATCTGCAGTATTCATGTGGTATGTTAAAGTATCTATAATTACAAGTGAGAATTATAAGCGAAATAATATCCACAATGTAATTTGTGTGATGCCTAAAGTATTCATTGAAAAGGAAGTTATAATTTTGTAAAATAAAAAATGTAGGCTTGAGATTACATTTCCTTATAAGCCACCAAAAATTTTTAGCTACCTATCAATTTTATTGTGCTGTTAAACAGTAATTTCATCTCTTTGTTTATAAACATTTTCAAAAAAATTCACAAGAAACATTATTTTATTTTAAATAAATATAGCCTTGAATGCAATGTATTTGAAATATTACAAAGCACAAAAATGATTTTCAATTTAATCTTCTTATTTTTTACATCAGAGCATTTAAACTCCTTTAACACAATATTTAATATATAAATAATAAATCATTGTCTATCACACTATATAAATAATAAATCATTGGGTAATATAATTTTGCCGAAACTTTCATCTGTAAAACTAACATATTTTTCTATGAATTTGATTTATGGTAAGAGATGTGAGGTTATAACTAACTTTCATCTCCAAAAATCAATTAAAAATATCTTTTCAATCAGCACTTTATAGAGGTAAAATTATAAGCATTTTCAGGAAATATTTAATAGATAACATCATAGCTTAACCGATATTGGCATTGAATATTTTTAAAATATCACTATACTATTAGAAGAAAGGTAAAAATGTTGTTCTTTTTAAAAATTATTTTAGAAAATGTTTTACATTTTAAATTAATTTAATTTTAAATTAAATAAGTTTTTTAATATTATGAATATACTAACCATGAAGTATTCAAATGTGCTTATGTGCATTGGTTTGTTATCATTTAGAAGCAAATTTTCGAGTAAATGATACGAATGCATTTTTTACTTTTAGATACACCGGAATACTAACAAAACAAACTTTTTTAAAATTTTTAAAAAATTTAAAAAAGAACTATATGTGTATAAATTTTGAAAATAATTTTTATTTTGTTCTCATTTTTAATACCCTTTTTTTAATTCACTTTTAATAATCAACTAATGCAAAGTGCTCAATTAGACCCATTAAAATCCTCAACCAATAAGCATCAAATTTATAAATATTTAATATCATGAATTGCAGTCAACACCCATGGACCAAATATATTCTCTAAATTCAGTAATCACAAAAATATAAATTTGATGCGGGGCTAATATTTACCACACATATGGCTAAGTCAATTTGGATTGTATCTTAATCTCCAAATCCGGATTATATGTATTTCAATGTTCCATTAGATTTAAGTCCTTGAGAGCTCTTTTTGAAGTTTAAATAGCTTTCTCATAGTATAAAAGAGATAATTTTAAAAATGCAAACACACACAATGACAAGTGTTGAGGAAAAACCGAAGTACAATAATAGTCTTCTATTTATTTCAGAAGCAAGACCCACATTGAAGATAAAATTCCAAACTACTAGGTGAAATGTGTCTTTATCAGTCAATACATGTGAATTATATGGATGATGGTACAATAAAAGTTTATTTTCTAGATTAAATCAGTCATTTTTATAGCATAAAATAGTTTACTCAAATAGAAGAATATCTATCTTAGACTTAGTAGAAAGAATATCTATCTTCTTAAATATTTTAAGTGAATTTGATAAAAACAATTTCAATCTCATGAATTTAATTGTGATCATTTATAACACTTTTTATTAAAATAATTAAAAAAATATCTTATCATTTGTTTCGAAAAAATATGCTTAAACTAGACGAACAAAGCTTTGTTTTAAATTCATATTTACATATTATTGAATATGCAAAGCACAATCGAATTAAATATATTTTCTAGAACAAAAATATATTAAATTTTGAAGATAGTTTTTAGTTAAACAATATCTTATGATAATTTCAATCTTCAAAAACCGATTATGACACTTACTAACACCCTTTTTGTTCTGTAAGATACTTATTAAATTATTTTATAAAAAGTTCCGATAACGTATTTTCAAAATATATGTTTATTAAAATCCCTCTTAATGTAATAAAATTATACTTTCATATTTTAAGTGTGTGAAATTAACAAAAAAAATAGAGCTAGATATCTGCACTAATATAAAATTTTGTAGAGAAAAAGTATTTATTATTATGAAGAGTAATTTAAAATTTAATGTAATACTTTAAATTAAGAGAAAATATCTTTTACCTGTAAAATTAAATTAATTAATTAATTTACAATTGTATTTATTTTATTAGCTAAAAATTTATCTTTTTTAAAGTATTTTTTTCTCTAACGGATGAGTTTCGTAATGTGATTCATAAAAAAATTTATTTTTTAAAGGATACCCAGTAGTTGAATTTAATGAAAAAAAATGAATTTTTTATTTCTGCTCTAGCAAACCTTTAATAAAGGTAAAAATATATTAGTTCATATATCTCAATGAAATATGAAAAAAATATATGTTTAGGAATTAAAGTGCACTGCAAACTTTCTGAAACGTCTATTAATTTTCCTTTACTAAATTAATAAATATGAAAGTATCTAAGAAAGGAAGGAAACACATTTTATTCTACAGTTTAAGCAAAATACTCGATAAAATTGCTTTTTCGCTGCAGGAGAAAATTTTAATTAATTTTATAGTAACATATTATAAAAAATTATCAAACTTCTAGGATTTAAGCAATTGAATGGAGATAATTGTTTGATATATGCTTGAAATGTTTTGATTTATGAAATTAACTTTTACCCCTTATTAAACAGTTGAAAATGAACTAATATTAAAAGTATATATACTTCTTAAAATTAATTTTAGCGCTACAATGTTCATTATTTGACTTACATTCAAAATAAATACAGCTTTAAATTATTTTTGAGCTAAATGAAAAATTTAATGAAATACTTATCAACATATATTATTAATCATATCCGTGAAATTCTTTCTGTGAATTAATTTTTAAATTAAGATAAAAATAAATAAAATATTAAAGACAATTCATATACGTTAAATCATTATAAATTATAAATATATACATTATAAATACATTATAAAAGAATAAATGGGAAAAGTTTTTTTTTTTAATTTAAATAATAAATTGTATATAAATAAGTAACATGCATTTCATTGTGTTATTATTCATTTTAATACACATTTATACATTTATTTGAAATACAGGGAACACTAATCCAACTGTTAAAATTGAAAAACAATATTATTAATATTAATTATATTTACATTATTTAAGATTTTTTCCAGATATGCTAAGCGTTTTAGGTCAGTTTTACACTGCATTATATATATATATATATATATATATATATATATATATATATATATATATATATATATATATATATATATATATATATATATATATATATATATATATATATATATATATATATATATATATATATATATATATATATATATATATATAAACAGCTGGCAGTAAATTCCTAGGAGATTACTTTAACATTTAACAACCCCATAGCATAGACATGAATCCCCTCTCCATAAGAAAGAGTACACAGATGTCGGTAACCGCGGAAAGGGTCTGTTATAGATGGGCAATTTAACTTTATTTCATCACTTTTTTTAAATAAACTATATTTGAAATGTATCTGTGGCTTGCATTCACTGCCTTAACACCATGATGTGGGCTGTTTATAAAGTATGAATTATTGAATTATTATAATAAAAAATTCAATTTCTTAAATCTGTTTAATTTTTTTTTACTTGCGAAGCGGTTATCTGATATATTATCGAAGCTATAATGCATAATTATTACTTTTTTTATATTTTCTCCATGTTTAAATACATAAATTAAGTACCATGATTAAATAAAATTTCATTTTAAGTACATGACGACAAATTTCGAAAGTATATTTAAAATATATATCTTAAAATTCTGTTTTAAATAAAAAAACAGTTGTAAAATCTAATATTTTTATTAGATTTCTGAAAAAAACTGAAAAATCAAATGAAAAAGTAATTATATTACATTTTCAGCATCCTCTAATGAACTTTTATTTAGTTTTTCATAACTATCTTTTTTACCGTGGAAATTAACATTAAATGTATTTTTTATAATTCGCTATATCTTTACCTGCGAACTCAATTGTTACTTTTAAAAATTCCAGAATAATGTGATGGTAAATAATATATGTAGTAAATTCTTTCAAGAACATAAATTTACAATTTTTGCTAGAATGTTTATGTAACTATTGCAATAAAATTATAAATTTTACTTCAAAGTATTTCAACAAATTCAAAAATTTAAATTTACAATTGTATTTTAACAAGCTTTTTAATTTTGAAATCAAGTTCAATTTATCAAATGTATCAGAAGTATTAAAATGTACTTAAACAAATATAAATATAGTTATTTATTTTCTAAAATTAAAATAGAAATAAGTTATTTTTTCAAATCTATACAATTTATTTTTATGAAGGAAATAATTTTAGTATAATATATTAATAAACATATCAGTAAATTTTATGAATCTATTTTGAATTCTGTCTTCTTCAATTTTCACAATGATATTAATCCTATTTCCTCAAAAGTAGCTCAGAGAAATGTTTCTCCTCCATCAGCCTGCCAAAGTGTATCTATGCAATGTTATTGAATAAATTTCTCCATTTCTGAAAAGTTCTTTTGTTATAGAGAAGAGTTTTAATAATAGAGAAGTTTATAATATGTGCTCTTATAATAATAAAAATTATTTATGCATATTTCATAACCAACAACAAATAGAATATTTTCTCAAGATTAAGAATTGTGGGAAAATAAATTATATTTGAAACTTCTATAAGAAGTCTCTATTAACAGTATCCACATTTTAATGGATACATTGGAAGGGGGTTATCCTGATAAATTTATTCAACATTAAATTGTTCTAGGATTGACTATGTTTAATCTATAAGTATCTCGAATTAAGTTTTAAAATTATGCAATCTAAAAGAAATGATTTTACGAAAATCCTTTGCTTGGAAACTATTGAGAATTTTTGTTAGTTATTTTTCCATAATATTAAAAAATTAAATAGTATAACGTTTTTCAATTATATTAAAAAGCAAAAATCCTTTAATAATAAATTGTATTTGCTACGTAGAATATAGTTTTTTCTGCATAGAATTTACAAGTAGTTATAAAATTAGTGAATACTGGTTGACCAAACTAGAAATTATATAATTTCAAAGGAATTCCTTATGTAAGATTTAAAAGTTATTTGATTCTAATTGGTTTCACAGAGAGAAATGACTAAAGTCGCAAAGTATGTGTTATTTTTTTTTCTTCTAAAGTTCAAACTTCATAATATAATTTGTAAATTTCATTAAAATTATTTTAAAAGTTTGACCATGACATTCTTTTGTTTGTTATTAGTGATAGTTTTAGTTTATCATAATTCAATTATTCTTTATATTTGAGAACCATCGCATCATATAATTATTCTTAGAATTTTGATTCAAATATTTTGGCAGAAAATATTGTGCAAGTTATTTATTCATCTGGGATACATCATTGCAAAATATTACAATTGATGTAAATACAGATTTAAGCATTATTTATTAATAATTGCACATATGAATCAAAGCAATGGTGATCTAGCTGGTTATGGTGTCTTTCTTATTAACGTTAGGTTGTGAGTTTGTGTCCCAGCCTTAACAAAGATTCTTATTGTTCACTATAGATAAATGGGGAATCTTAAATAGGTCGTGGTCTGAATGTCGTCCAAGGAAATGATAACTCTGGAGCTGACAGATCAAGCATTTGGGTGTCGTTTGCTCAATTCCTCATTTTAAATTAGAAAGACTCCTATCACACACTGCTTCCATTTAAAGGATTCAGCCAAACTTAGTGCTAAATACTGAAAACCATTCTTGTGCAAAAGCAGCACATATGATACACAAGTCAGATTATATATATATATATATATATATATATATATATATATATATATATATATATATATATATATATATATATATATATATATATATATATATATATATATATATATATATATATATATATATATATATATATATATATATATATATATATATATAAAAGATATCTTTAACTTAAATAATATTAACAAATTTTTAATAGCCTTATTCTATTAAAGATAATTAATAGTGATCACTATCTTTTATTGTTTATACCATTGTTAAAAAATAATGATTTTCTTTTCGTTTCCTTACATTTGCTATCAATTTCTTAGTGAACTACCCTAACCTATTAATGACATATTATTTGTATAAATATAGCTTTTAAAAAATAATTTGTAAATGAGAAAATAATGATATTTACTCTTTTTAATGTATTTACTATGTACTTACTTTTATTCAAAGCAGATATTTCAAAATGCCTTCTGATTTATATATCAATTGAACATAAATCAAATAAAATTTGGAACTCTAAGCATTTTCTTCTATGATGCTAAACACTTTCTTCAGTGATGAAGTCACTTTTTCTTCGATGCAGAAGTATGTAATAATGTCAACATTATTTAGTATTTGTATGCCGATGAGTTACCTGCTTTGGGGCATTAAAACCATAAGCACATACGTTACAATAGGTAGAAACAATACTTTTAAAAATTGTAACTATAATTATATTTGAAAAATTCACCATAGGGATTTTTGGAAAAAAGTGTATTCGATTCCTTACAGATGATTCCTTTACGCCCAACAGTTTTGTATGAATGAGAACTTTAAAATGGTAAATTGATTTATATATATCTTTTCTAAAAATAATAGAATTTTGGAACAGAGCACATTGAATCATAAGCGATTTTACAATCAATTTCTACCAAAATACCTTTTTTCTGCAGTTGAAACTGTAAAGAATCCACTCATTTAGATGATACGGTTCATTTTATGCTTACAGAAAAATGTTATAAAATAATATTTAAAGCTTCGAATGCTTCAATTGAATATTTGAGTAATTTTAATAGTACGCAATTTTCATGAATGGTCTTGACCACAGCAATATATCAACTCTACTCATAAAATGTTAATCCTTCTCATGTTTTTTTTTTTACATATAAATAAGATTAAAATATTTAAAAGTTTACATAGACAAACAGATTTATTTGTTATAATAACACGCAGAACAATTTAATTTAATTTATGTGCTCAAGAACTTTAATCAGAAACCTCTCTGAAGCAATAACTTCATTGATTTTGCATTTAACAACCGAAACTTGAAATATAACTTTTATAACAAATTATGGAAAGTAATTCAATTTTGGTCATTATTCACAGCAATAAATTGTCTGGAATTTCTATACCAGTAAGTTATTTTTGGAGGGGAGACGTGTCAGCTCAAAATATATTCTCATTTGACTTCTAATTTGTGCAAACGTTTGCTATTAAATCTTTCGTCTGTGTCATTTATTTTGATTCGTTTCTTTCCTCTCCACATTTCAATCTGCAGCCTTACTCTATTAAATTTATCGGAAAGTAAGTTATTTAAATTTCATGAAATCACATTTAATTTTTAGGAATAGGAAGGCATTTTTACTTCTGAAATATAAAGTTTAATAATCAATAAAATATGGTTTTCCTGTAATGTAATATAGTTTATTATCGTTTAGCGAAATCTACCAACGTCGTTTCTAACAATGTGTATTAAGCATTTTTTCAGAGTTTATAGAATATTTAGAGGATGTTTTGATTAATTTCATTAATCTTACCCATTTGAACGCTTATGGGTATTCATGAAAAAATAGCCTTGAAATTTGTTTTTAAAAAGAAGAAAAGTTAAGGATAATATATTTAATTAATAAATATCAATAAACTTGAACAAAAGAATTAGAAAACGCCTCTCAGAATTCATTTTTATTCATTATTAATTTCACATACATAATACTTCATATTTATTAATGTAATATTTATTTCAAAGCCTATTATTTCCAATCGTTGAAAGTGTACAAAATTAAAACTTTGCTTTTTTTTATTGTAAAATAAGGAAATATAGCTCGATTTATTAAAACACAATCCATGAATTTGGATTTTTTAAAGACGTATCCTATAAAATATTTTTGTATAAAGAAATACTTTAAAATGCATAATACTTTTAAATACATTTAAAATGTTTACATACAGAATAAGAAATTATTATTTTTTCCTAGGATGTGCAAAATAAATACAAATTATTATATTCTCTTTTATGCGAAATATATTTACAGAGGGTCATCTCACATTTTTGTTACGATTTTGCAAAGATAAATTATTAAATAAATACAAGAATTTTTTTTTCTTATAGTACATTCAGTATGATAAACCTTTCTCTGAATTATCGTATTACATCCTGATTTCTAAGATAAAAATCCTTTTCTTTTAAATTAACCAGGCTGGAATTTTACATTTCTTTCAAATTCTTCCAGTTTTCCTATGTTTTGGGATATGGCTTATAAGAAGCTTGTTTTCAAAGTCAAAATGCGAGATAAAACATAAATGAAACCACAAGAAACTTTGATGGGCTGTATTTAAAAGGAATAGCTTAAAATGGGGCTTCCTTTTTTTCAAAAAGTAGAGCAGTAGATATTGAATGAATTATGGCTTGGAGCCTTATGAAACATATCACGTGTAGATTGTGTGAGTAAGAATCGGAATTTTTTCTTTAAAAATAATTGTTAAAACTTACTTTTGTAGTAATTCAATTTTGACATATCCCGTATTTTCCTTATGTTGAAGCTTTCCTTTATAAGAAAATACAGTAATAAACATAAAACCTTTTAGAAAAGATTTTCTTTTATATCTAAACTAACTTATTAAGCATTTATCTTTTTTTCGGTCGTAAATGTATCTTTTCTTTGGTTGTAGCATAATAAATATGTCCAAGCTTCCTCATTTCCAACTACATATTTACATATTCTGCGCCAAATATTTTTCTTCAATAATCTTCACATAGTCTTATGCTGAGAAAATGCTTCTGTATTAGGCGATGAAATGTATATTTTCTTTTCGCTTTGATTAACTTTAAATCGGGATTTATAATTTTGCTCATAGTTTCAAGAGAATTATTTAAATATTTTTCAATAGTTCTTTCTGTAGTAGGATTTCCTTTTAAACGATGAAAAGAGAATTAAAATTAAATCAGAGGTGAACGTAAAAGTTTTTTTGCCATTTTTTCAATCAAATGTAAAATTTAAAGCTTCATTCCTTTCATATTAATAATGTCACTTATTTCGTGTGAAGTAATATTAAAATCAAGATTTATTTTAATAGTTGTGATTAAGTGTATTTCTCTTTGAACAGTGCGGAAATCTATCCTTCGATCAATTGTGTTTATCTTTCAGCAATATTTTAAATCAAAGAATATTTCGCATGCTGCAGATGAAAATCAATCCTTATAGCAATTGAATACCACTTGCAATTTTTTCTTTTAAATTTATATTTAATTTCTCGGTAAAAATTAGAATCATTACAAAAATGAGTGAAAATCCTTTGTAATTTTCTATAAGGCATACAACTATTGGTAAAATCTAAAAGCTAAACTTCCTATTGAATTGTTATTTTCTGAAATAGTTTAAAAATATTTTATTTTTCAAAGAAGAGACTCACAATGAAAAACAGGGAAATTCTTAATTGTATATATGCCCATATTCTTTAAATGAAATGATAAAAGAAAGCATGTACACTGCTGGACAATTGATAACGACGGAAAACACTATCATCCATAGCAACCACAAAATGAAAGGAAGCAAAATGTGGAAAATTAGAATAAGTGCGGGATATAGTATGAAGAAGAATGCGTATGCGAATTTTTTCCCATGTCTGTTAATCACGTAACAGCGTTCATAAGAGCTGTAAAGGTTTTGACGAGTGTGGACAGTTGTTGTTTCAAGTCAAAATTTTAACGGAAAGATTTAATAGACGAACTTAAAATTTGTGGCATGTCTTCCCGACATCACTTAGATGATTTTATGCGTGGCCGAATTATTGGAAAGCTCGAAGTAGCGCGAAAAATAACACATGTTGCCAGGGAGTTCAACATCGCTCACAGCGTTGTTTCACGGCTAAGAAAGTCATTTAAAACTACTGGAATGTGTAGTAGGCGGCATGGGCGAGGTCGTGTTAGAAGTACGACACATGCAGAAGACAGATAATACCGTTCTATCAGCAAAAAGGAACAGAATCACCATAGCTCAGCAGGTGGCAAATCAGTTTCTTGCTGCCTCAGGAAAGCAGATCTACCGAAAACCTCTTGCCAGACGTTTGAGGGGACGAGGACTATACGCCCACAAACCTGTTTTGTGGGTCCCATTCAACCGACAGCAACGTGGCGTTTGCAATGGTGTCGTGAGCATCGCAACATGACTGGACTCAACATGGCTGTGCATGCGTACTATTCTCAGATGAGAGTAGGTTCAGGTTGTAATCGGATTGTAGACGCCAACTCATCTGGCGCGAGAGTGGTACTGCTTATTGACCAGAAAATATCCAGGAATGGGACCGATATCTGATATGCAGTGTCATGGTGTGAAACGACAACATGATTAATGAACACACGCCGCTACATGTGATTGCGAATGGGACTATGACGGGCTAACGATACATTATTGTAGTTCTACTTCCTTACGTTATTCTTTTCCGTGGTGCTGTCAATGATAAATTTATTTTCATGGACGACAATGCAACATGTTTTCGAACACTCGCTGTTCAGTATTGTCTAGACAGCGAGGGTATTCAATGCCTCGTATGGACATCACGTTTTCCAGATCTAAACCCCATTGAAAATGTGTGGGATGCTTTGGGGAAGCAAGTTGTTGGTCGAAACTTTCCTCCGACAAACTCTAATCTGTGCACTCACAAAGGAATGGGATAAATTGCCTCAACAGCTGCTGGATAATGTTGTGCAAAATTTGATACGACATGTCGAATATTTCATCACACTCCAAGGTACAAGAAAACAATCAAAGTAATTGCACCACAAAGTCACTTGTAAGAATGGAATGCAATAATCATTTGACAACTGCAAACCCCAGTAATTCCATAGAAACTCATTCTCTACCTAACTTGAAAATCTTTCAAATAAATTTAAGAAAACCAAAACCTCCTACAGATCTCTTACAAGTCATAGCTTAAAAACATGATGTGAAAGTTTTCCTCGTTCAAGAACCTTACACCCTGAATGAAAGAGTTTTCGATATTCCTTCGGCATGGATGTACTGGACTTCGAAAAATTTGAAAGCAGCTATTATATTTACGATGAGGGACTTAAAGCCAATCTTGGCTCATACCACTGAGACGACAATTACAATTAAAATTACAGTTGATTCCGAACCATTTAATATTATTTCAGTATACAATCCACCACCAAACTCCTTTTTCACTGACTTTGTCCCAAACGACATTTCACTCACGCTTAGTGAATTTTATACAGTTGTCAGAAAAATACAACCAGAAAATTTCCTAATCGGAGCAGATCTAAATGCCCACAGAGTTAACTGGGGTTATCAAAATAATGATGCAAGGGGTGAACTCGTACAAGATTTTATTATGTCTAATAACATTTTTCTTCTGAATAACCCTAACTCACCACCTACATATCTTAATCGATCACAACAAGGTTGGCCTGATTTAACTTTAGTATCAAATGGAAACTTAGCGAATACTATATACTGGAACGTTTTAGAATAAGAGACACTCAGCGATCATCATTACATATCAATCACCCTTAACAAAGTTACCAAATGCTTTAAGATAAAAAGATAAAAGACATCTTATGGAAACCACGCCAAATTTTTAAATCTGCTCAGTCCTTATATTCAAGATTTCCAAAAGTCTATTGATACAACAAACACAAATACTAAACTAGAAAACATAACTTCAAGACTACAAAGTACAATTTCAGAATGCTGCTCAAAATCTTTCAGAACCAAAAAGCAAAGTTTAAGTGTTAAGCCTACTTGGGGGTCTTTATCGCTGGAAATCAAAAAGAAAGATCTCAAGGCCATAAGGAAAATAATTCAACGTGGTCAACAAAATGAAAAAGAACAGTTCTGTAACATCTATAAAAACAAAGTGGCTTCTTATAATAAATTAATTAGAACTGCCAACAAAATGCATGGATAAATTTCTGCTCAGCAGCAAAAGACCCATTTTGGAAGGTATATAAATCAGCGTTCAACAAAAGTATTCCACCCTCCAACCTTTTTAATCCATCTTCAAACTTTTTTAAAGGCTCTCAACTGAACACAGCAAATAAGATCCTTGAAGATCTCTTATCAAAACATCAAATTCCCTTACTTTTGCAACCACCTTTTAATATTGAATTTAGTCCGAATGACATGCCCTTTAGCCAGGATTAACTTTCACGAACAGTAAAGTCTCTACCAAGGGGTAAAGCACCAGGATATGATGGAATAGATAACTCAATCCTTAAGTCCATACATAGTAGCTTTCCAGATCTTCTATACAAACTCCTAAACAAATGCTTAAATATGTCTTATTTTCCAAAGTGTCTCAAAATAGGCATAATTATATTATTTCATAAAGAAGGTAAAAACAAATATGATGTACAATCCTATAGACTAATCTTTCTCCCACCTACTATTAGTAAACTCTTAGAGAAAATAACAACAAAACGACTTGATTATTACTTGGAATCTACTGGCTATTTTAATTGCAACCAGTTTGGCTTTCGTCAATGCAGATCAGTAGACGATGCCCTTATGACAATCATTAATAATATTAACTTATGCAGAACTGCAAAATTACACACTGCCGTAATCACGATTGATATCAAAAGAGCCTTTGATACAGTTCATCATTACAAATTAAAACAAACATTAGAAACCACAAAATGCCCTTACAACATTAAAAAATTACTTAACAGTAATCTTGAAGATAGAAGAATCATTATGCCAACTAATGATGGTTTAGCCAGCAAGGAACAAACTATTGGTTGCCCACAAGGCTCTTGTAGTGGCACCATTATATGGAATTTAATTGCAGATATAGCTTTTAAAAAGAACTGGAGTGATATAGGAAAACAACATGATCCAGAAAGCATGATACGTCTTCAAGCATTTGCTGATGATTTTACTTTCGTGGTAGCGGAAAAGAGTGAGAAAAAATTGGGCAAAGTAGCAACAGAGGCACTGGTTCATTTTAAAAAAAATGGTCAGATGATAATTTTCTTCAAATTTCGCTAGTAAAAACCAAATATATTCTAATAGCAAAGCTTAAATGTGGTCCACAATTTTTTGGGGAAACAGCAAAGTGAAGAAAAAAGCTTTTAGGAGTAATAATTAAGCTTTTAGGAGTAATAATTGACAAAAAAGTAAACTTCATAGCACATCTAAAATCACAGGCGAATAGAGATATGGCATTACAGCAAAAGCTCTTAAGGATAGCAGGAAACAATTGGGAAATTTCCCAAAGACACCGAATCATACTATATCAAACTGTAATAGAGAGGATGTTGGCGCATGGGGCAGCAATTTGGGGAACACCATTAACAACAAGGGCAAAACAATTACTTACTTCGATTCAAAGGAGATATTTGCTAAACATCACTGGTGCGTTTAGAACGACTCCTACAGCAGCTCTTCAAGTTATAACTGGAATACCTCCTCTCTACCTAAAAATAGAAGCCGAGGCAAAGTTTATAAGGCATGCAATAGCACAAATTCCTTGTGAAGTTGATCCTATTCTTCCTGCACCAAATTTGATTGAAAAAGTTATAAAAAGAGAAATAATCCACCCTGGAGTCTTCAATATAGAGAGCAAAGTAAAAATACATGAGCAAAACCATATACCATGTTTCAGTGAAGGCTTCCTAACAATTTTCCCAGATGGCTCAAAAATAGAAGAAAAAGTTGGATCCGGAATGATAGTATACTCTGAACTCGGATTACAAAGTACTTGAAGTACTAGGCTACAACCTGAGAACACAGTATAGCAAACTGAAGTATATGCTCTGCTTAAAGCCATTCAAGTAGCTGCTTCACAACCTCTTCCAACAAATATCTGGTCAGATAGTCAAGCATGCCTTAAATCTTTATCTAATCCTCTTAACAAATGTCCTATGGTACGAGAAATGCAAGATATCCTAACAACATCAGATAACATCAGGATTGGTTGGGTAAAGGCCTATCAAGGTAAAGAAGGAAACGAGGCAGCGGACAGCCTTGCAAAAGCGGCTGCACTATCAAGTAATTCTTCTCAGGTTCTACCATTACCACTTTGTCATACCAAATCTTTACTTGATAATTGGATAATGGATCGTTGGCAGGAAGATTGGGATAATGGAATAACTGGAAGAAATGTACACGAGATGATACCGAAAGTAAGCAGGAAAACCCTAATCTGGACTAGGAATGAGGTACTTTTCTTTACGGGGCACGGGCCATTTCCATCTTACTTCCACAGGTTCCATATTTCTGATTCCAAAGATTGCACTTGCGGAAAAGAAGGCAATCTACTCCACTTCTTGAAACTTGCTCCTTAATATTATCCTGGCATTTAACAATACCCAGCGAAAATTGGAAGATCCTCTGGAAGAAGAAAATTCTGAGAAATTGCACAGCGAGAGCAAAATTAAATAAAACAGTTGAATTCCTAATAAACAATGAAAACTTAGTTTGTTGAATTGGAAACTCTTCTACAACTTAGCTAGAAACATGTTTTGACCAAATTAAGGCTCTTTTTTTTTGTAAATATCAAAAACTATTTGAATATTATTTATAAATTTTTATTCAATTATAATCAAGAACTTTGAAAAATTACAATTATTATGTTAACTGTACATAATTCATCATAGACTCCATTATATTGTCATCTTGTTTTCATCTTTACAATTAACCAGCCATTGATTGCATATTTAAAGCCATGTTGTAAGATAATAATGTTCAACTGTTGTAAAAATTTTTATAATATCATTTTTAAATAAAAGTCAAAGCAGCTCCCATTAAACTGGTAAAGCTCCTTGGAATTATGTACAGGGGAATTCACTGGTGTCAATGTCAATGTCACTCCAAGGTAAACTTATCCAGTGCTGATACATTTCTTCAAGGTGCCTGCTGACTTTTAGATGCATTGTTCCATTTTACCGTATGCAGCATCAAATGAACATTTTTTTTCTTTCAGATGTTTCACAGCTTTTGTACTTTCCAGAATAAATATTCTTTATTCTAATGTTTGAACAGTGTGGCAACTATATTTTATCCTACTAGGCCTCATGTCTCGCATAATGTTATGCTACATTGCAATTTGTGATCCGTCTTTAGCAATTGTCCAGCAGTGTATTTACATAACATTTTATATATTATTAATCATTCAATCACTTTCATATCACTTTTCATATTTTCTATTGCTTGCAGTTTTTATGAATGAATTAAATATAATACTTCTAGCTCGAAGTATCATCAGCATAATACTTTAAATTCGAAGTAGCAGTAAATCCATAGATACTAGAAATTAAGGAAATGATTTTTAATATGCTATATATTTTCTAGATCATATTGTTTAATGTTTTCCTTAACTCTCTTTCGTAATTCATTATAATACGATAATAGTTTGAAAATAACTATAAAACTAATTTTCATCTATTTCAGTATTTTTATTATCTATGTTTCTGAGGTCATTTATTCTCCTCAATATTGTTACAATGTGTCTAAGAAATTCTGCTTCATCGTTGTTACAAAGTGTTTTAAAATTTCATCAAGAATTTATTCATTTAAACCTTTTAATTTGCCTCAAATAAAGTTTAAAATTATTTAAATAATCTGAACGAGAATTAGACAAAAATTGCCAATTATTTTCTAAATCAATCTTTAGTTTTCTAACATTATGTAAAAAAAATAAAAAAAAAAAATAAAAAAAAACTAATGCGTTAATGATTTCTAAAGAATACATCAATTAATTTATATTTAATTTTACTATGTAAACAATTTGTATATTTTATCTGAAATTTTTAGTTTCAGTACTATCAGGTTGAGATCAATAATTCTATCTTTTTTTAATATTTTATTTAAGATTTTTAAATGAATAGAAGAATTTAATATATATATTGCGATTTGTGTGATGGGCGTTTTTAAAGAAATATTTTAATAGTATTTTTATATTTGAATGCATAACTTTCATTAAATTGCATAAAATTCTAAGTATTTACTCGTAATTTAAATATATTTCATGAATCCATTGATAATAATTAACGTGTATATGAACCCAAATATATAATATATTAAATCAGATTGCTTTTAAATTAATGAATCTAAAATTATAAATGCATCTTAAATGAAAAAGAATTATTTTCTCACTCATAAAATTTCGAAATATAAATCACCATTAAAATTAATTATTTTCTATAATTATAAAATTTCTCGAATACGGACCCAATCCAGAACGTTTGAGACTAAAATCTGATATTTTTATTACTTTATGAATTGGAATTAAGATTTTTGCTTGAGATTAAATAACTTGTATCTAGTGAATTTAGGAAATAAATTTAGTAAATATGCATATGGTTAAATCTTCTGTAGATATTTGTATGATTAACTTGAATATGCATATTTACGAGTATCATTTTACATTAATAATAAGTGATAATCTAACTTTGAAAATATGCAGATAAAAGAATATCTAAAATTTTTTTAAGATACATGCATTTTATGCAGTGAATAGTAAAATAATACACACTTCTCGTTTTGTTAATCCTGTGTGATACTAAGTTAGGTACATTACACCAAAAAAAGAATATCAATCCAAATAAAACAATGTAACTAATGAAAATAAAATATCAATTGAAACTTAATGTGGATAATTGTTTCGATAAGTCAGTTGTGTTTGATATCCGGAATTTTTACAGATAACATTCTTTATTCCTGTGATAAAAGAGACCATCCACAAAATTTATAATTTAACCAGAACTAATATGTTTTTGTATTATTTTTTAAATGATTTGCAAATGAATGATAAGTATTAATTAATAAAATCTGCATCACTTACAGGTAAATGTTATGAATGTTGAGAAAAAATGGCGTTGTCCTTGGTAATCATTACGGATATTCTGAGAAAATTGTATGCAGAAAATGCATATCTCCTATTTTTCTTGAATAAAACATTTAATAATAGCGGTTTAGATTTTTTTTATATTAAGTTGGCATGCTTTATTTACATACAAAACTACAGTTTGCCATAATTTAAAAATTGCAAAACATATTATTTCAAATATATAAAGACACTCATATATTTTTGTTTGTTAATAATGGTGAAACTAACAGTTTAAATTTATTGGCATTAAAATAATGCGGTTTCTTTAGTCTAAAGTCTGATACATGTTGAATGATTTTTCAATACCATCTTCTTTTTTCTTTTGAAATATTTTTAATGGTTGATGATCAACATTCACTTTCCAAATATAAGGAAACCAGCAAAGCTTCCAAACTCTAAAGTAAAAATGTGTGAGCATTAAATAAAAGCACAATACATACTTATTGTAATTCAAAAATGATTAAGACAGAGCTTAACACATTTTATTGTGAAAAAATATTCTGATAATAAAGGCCTCAGCTAGAGTATTCACATTTTTTCATACCAACAATCTTCTCCTTTGGATTGTATTCTTTGAAACACAACTATTAAACGGATCTATTTAAACGGATCATTTATGTAGAGGCATCAATTCTACATATTACTCAATTTATTACACATTATTCATATTATGTAGTTCTAGTTAAAATTTGAACAATAAAAGACCAAATTACAAACATTTAAAGAACAAATCGTCAGTAAGCAATCAATCTAAATTTCTTGACAACAGTTGAAGTGAGTTTATGCATTTTGCTTATGTTTGTCAACAGGATTTTTGACGTAAACAAACGAAAATAGTGTCCAAATATAAAAGCGCTAAATTAAAAACAAACATGAAACAATAAAAGGTATTTACAAATAAGTTGTTCATTTATTGGAGAAAGATTTCTTTTAAAGATTAATTTTGAACTCGATATTCAAAAGTTCAAATAGAAATTCTAAATTTTCATCTCAAAAATATATGAGATCATTTTGGGATAAACCATTTCCAGTACATAATGAGAAAAAATTTTAAATATTAAATGCTTAATTAATATGGTATTATAAACTTAAATCACATTTTTTGTCATAAAAGTGGTGAAAATTGTCCCTTGATCGACATTGCGAATCTACACTTTTGACAGCAAGTAATGTTTTGAATAATTGTTTCTAATATCTGAGTTTTAAATTATATCATTTTATGAAATTAATTTCAATAAATAATAAATATAATAATTAATAAAATGTCATAAAATCATACTGACTGTTAAAATGGACTGAAAGAAATCTCTGTTTGCCAAAATGGAGACCACAAAAAAAAATACCATGCCAATTAAAACGTTTACCGAATTTGATAATTAATAAGGCTATGGAAAATTTATTATAAGAAATAATGTTATTATAATATAAATATAAAAAATAATATTCCAAGAGAAACTTTATTCCAAGAGAAAGAAAATCAATGATTCTTACAGTTCATGCGTTTTAGTTCTTAAAGTATATTTAATCTGGCTATATTAAAAAAAACATTTATTGAATAAATTTTATTCACAAAATTCTTCTGAGTTTTAATATAGTATTTACATCCATGTTTCATAATTAAAATTATTTGCAAATCATTTTGCTTCCATATAAAAATTACATATTGCATTTCAAGAGTCGCTAGTTTCTATTAATTTAGCCTAAAGCAGTTAAAAATATTTATCATGCATGTCAACAAAAAAGAACGCGAATTTTTGAAATATTAAACAGAAAGTGATAAAAAAATTCTTTAAGAATTTATTCTTTAAGAATATTATTTAAAAATCCATTCGAAAACATGGATTTTTCATAGTTATTACAGATTGTTTTGAATTTTCTTCCTGGATATCCATAAAATTCTATTACGAAATTTCAAGAGAATAACGAATTCTCAAATTGTATTTAACTGCGAAATTCATGTGATGTTAAGATAAAATCTAAGCATGAATTTTAAAAATTGTTAACAAATTAATAATTAAAACATGAATTTAAGAATTAAAAAATAAAAATTGATAAAATATAATCTTGTTCCATGCACTGTTACATAAAAAATTATATTGTGCATTTTATTCACTATGTTGCTTGAGTAACTTAGGCATTTTATTGCTGCGTGTCTAATTGAAACGGTATTGAATTGCACAGATTTACAAATATATTGAATTTACTTTGATTTTTGCATTAAGCTAAAAATATTGCAATGCAATTATACCTTGGGTTATTTGTATCTTAAAACTTATTTGTTTGTATTGACTCAAATTGATGTTTTGTCAATTGATTCATATTAATATGTATACATTCCACTAAAATCGACACTCTTGTAATATTTTGAATAATATTGTATTATTAAATACATCATTTGGCAACAGGAAGTCCACCCTACATTATAAATTCACATTTCTGAAAGAATTTATGAAGGAATAATCATTGAACTTCCAATATTATTTCAAATTTTACATTGATAATAAAAACTCTTGCTTTAAACTTGCATAATAATTTTAAAAATTTAATTAATCTTGATTAATATAACCAGTCCAAAAGTTAATTCTAAGAGTAATTTTTTATTAATGCAATTACATATCTGATAATCAATTACCAGGTGTATATTTTAAAATTCCGTAGTAGCTAATGTAATTTACCAAAAATGCAATCAATCAAACTGAAATGAAATAATTTATGTTATTTTGGTTATGCTGAATCTTACTGAAACAAAAAAGAAATACTTACGAAAGTAATCTCAAATTTCACTAAGAAATTCGTACTTCATTAAATTTATCTTTAAAAGAAAAAATGTCTCACTTTATTATTCACTTCATTAAATACTCTTCCAAACTAATTCAGCATTTTCTTTCTCTATTAATTAAATATTTCTAGGACTTGGTTTGAACTGCAAATCGCTATTTTCTTAATGAAGTCATAAGTGTTCTGAACTCTCATTTTCCAAGTTTTTACGATACGAAAAACGCAAATGACGGTCAGAAAGTTAATATTATTGCTATAATTACGATTTAAATGGTGACACATCTTATCATAATTGCTAATCCACTCGACTGGAAATTCAAACATTCAGATCCCAATTAATATTCTATTATGATTAATTATTCCAAATTTAAATTCTCTACGTACAGTGGAAAGAATTATCGATTCAATTAGATTTAAATGTCAAAAATATTTTCTTACGTCGTTAGTGCAGCCGTTCATTAATATTTGTTTTGACATTTTAACGGCACATTTACTCTTTTCAGTTGAAGGAATGAAAATATTTCCCGAGGAATTAAGATACACAGAACCGCATACATTTCTATTAAGGAAATGTTAGATTTTACTTGATATTTAAAACTGATTAGGTATATTCAATAAAATTTGTATTATTTAAAAAAAAAAAAAAAAAAAAAAAAAAAAACTACAAGAAATAATATTTTGAAAATTATTTAACTAATTAAGAATTTTAATGTTTTTTTCTTTATTACATCAGTCATACTTAACGTTGCTTATAAATTGAGTTTTTCTTGGAGAATTTTATTAAAATACACATCACACACACACTTAAAAATACTTAATTATTTAGATATATTTTACAGAAATTTTGAAATATTTTTAAAATAATCATATTTTTTTTAATTATCTTATTTGTAATAGTGTGTGATTGCTTGTATGTTTGTTAATTTAACTTTTTCGTATTTTTGCGAATTGCTAAAAGATACCAATTTTTTCCTTGTCTAAACCTATAGATATGCAAATTTCAAAAAATAATTTTCAATTGTGATCATAAGAATTTAGTTGAAAAATACTTTCAAAATATTTTACAAAACACACTCAATTGAAAAAGTTATGAATACTTTGAATAAAATATATTTAAAAAATAATCATCATTATTTTCTACATAATTTAACTGAGCAGGAAAAAGATGAACCAGTCATAATTAAAAAACAAGCATTTTATATACTGAAAGATAATAGCCATGTCATTATTTCCAATACATTAACTGAAAATGAAGTGTACAAGTCCTTTATATGGATCTCCAACATGTTAGGGGTCCAAGATATACATCTTTAAACTTAAAAAAAAGAAAAAATTCCAATGAGGAAACAGTTGGTTTTTCAAAAATAATGTAGGGCATTTTCTTTCAAAGCTCAGAATTTTTCGTATCCATTAAGCTGAAAGAACACAAAACAACAAAAAGTTAACTAGATCTGACACACACACGCAACTATGTATTCATAAAATTCTATAGAATTAGAAATATTCATGTTTAATCACGATATCTTTTTATTTAGATAAAATGATAATCTTTAAAAAAACACCAATGGGTTTGTAATATCTATTACCTTCACTTGATTTGGCATGCATTATTTTTGACTTCTATTCATTAAAATCAATTTTTAAATGCAGACTTTTACTTTTGAAAAAACAAGAATCATTGGTTCATAAATATAGTTTCTTCATCAGCACTCAGTAATAATTAGCTTGAATAACTTAAAATTTCAAAATTGACTTACAAATGAGTATTACTATTGGGAAAAAGAATTTGCATGCTTCTAAGTTTTTTCAATCAAATTTCAAAGCTTTCGAATTGTTTAGAATATTTCAGAATATTTCTCTTATAACCCATCACAGTAAAATTTAAATAATATTTAAAAAATCAAAATCGTAAGTGTCTTATTTAAATTATTTAAAAATAATAGTTTCCTTGAAATTGCTCCCGAAATCTTATCACAGGTCAGTTCATTTAAAAGTAACTCGAACTTAAATTATGCATTTACTTAAAATACGACTTATGGAAAGTGTCCCTGTCTTTAGATATTTTCACTTATGTGAATTTATTTACTTTTTATGTTATAAAACACCAGTTGTAATGTTGCTAGCATTATTAACTACTTTTAAAAAATTAGACCTTTCTGCCTACTTCAAATCATAATGTAATGGCGTAGAGTTCGCAAATACACAAATTCTGTTATATTTATTATGATTAATAAAACTAATCTGATTTCATTTAAAAATGTAAGACTTTAACATTTTCCATAATTTGATTTTTCTTAGTTACGTTTATGTTGAATATATACATAAAATTCAGTTAAAAATGGAAGAGAAATCATTCTAATGCATAATTGTCAACAATGTTTTCAAAAAAACTTTTTTTTATTTTTTTCAGAGAGAATTATACAAAGAATTATGAAAAAAAAGAATACAGATAACATTTAGTACAAAAATATTATATAATTTGAAACATACAATAATGTTGGTTTATGTGTTCAATTTTAGAAATATTAATAAGTATTTTCCTATATACCTTCAATGTATATCTATTCCCCAGTTTAAACCAAACAACTTAGTGTTTTTTCGTATTTCTAAACTGTTATATATATATTTACTCTCTTATAGCAAAAAATATTATTTATGTATATTGTGTGTGTGAAGTAATAATTCATTTACACATCATCAGTCATCACATGGGGGAAAAGTACGCAATATTTTCCTTTCTTTGTAGGTCTCATACATTAAATTAAAATTTGAGTTTTAGAAATTCTGTAGGTATAATTGCTGGTAAATAAAAGTCGAAATGCTTCTTAATATCGCTAACTTATATCATTGCATCCATATAAATGTAATTTTGCATTTTATTTAATAAAATTGGGATCATTTCTGAGAAAGAAATAATAATATATATTTTACTCCAAATTCTGTGAACAAGTTGTTATTGCATATTATACAGTAGTTTAAAAATTTTTACTATTAAAATTTTACTTAAATGTGTTATATATGATAAAAACAAAGCATCAAGCCATAATAAAGTCAATGTGGTTTTGTCTCGACACTACTGCAGACCAAATGTCAGTCTTCTAAAGCCTTTTTAAATGACTTAAATCATCTTTCTAAATGACTTAAAGAATGTCGGTTTTGCAATTATATTCGATAAATAATAGTAAAGGAGAGTAAAATTTATTTTGAAGATTCCATGAATTCTTGATGGTTAACTAATAATTTATTAGTGGAAAACTGCTTACGTGTGAAGAAATTGATTTGGAAGCATGGAATCACCTAAAATGGGTAATATTCTTTTTGTAATACCAACTTTGTCTGATCCGATGCACAGATGATGTGTACAAGGTACTATCATTCAAAAATAAATTATAAGTTAATATTCTATACATAATAACTATGATGTACTCGTCTATTTGCTGGATTACCTTCATTCCAAGAATTCCAGAAATTAGCTGTACATATTGTTTCTTGTTATATAGAAAACCAATTTACAAGAAAATTACTTTAATCAATGTAGCTACACTACAATCATAAATTGCGGAGATCTCATTTGTTATATTATCTATCCCAGAATGCAACTTATTTCACGACATTTGCATGGATCACAGTAAATTCTATCAAGCAATTTACATATTTTCAATCTTATACATTTATTGTATTGTATTTTCACTCATCATAAATTTTAAAAGTGTACAGTACACCACGTAACACATGCATATGCGTTCAAGGTTTTGTTTTTATTTTATATACATATATATATTTTTATATATTATATTTTAATTATGATACTATAAATATTATTTTTGTGAAATTCCATTTTATATGCTTAGCATTAAATATTGAATTTAAATTCTTAAATAACGAACACAATTCAAGCTGATAATTCATTGAGAAAAAATCTCCTGGAACTGATATATTTTAAGAAGACTGATTAATTTATTTAATTTGGCAGACAGTCCCTAGCTTCACTTTTATCAAAGAATCTAAACTCGAAACTCAGTGGCACAGCATCTTATGTGAGCCCAAGTCTACAGTACCCATCTCTGTTTTCTTGACCGGGAGGCCCTGAAGTGCAAAGCATATGTCCCTATTAGTTGGTCAGCCTGAAGCGAAACCCCCAGTGTTTAGTTCCGCAACATGTTGGGTACTCAGTTTATCGATCCACTGAAGGGATGAACGGTTGAGTGAACCATGCCAAACCCAAGAATCGAACCTGAGACCCTTGAGAGCGTCAATTTTAACCACTATGCCCCTGGGCTTCAGCAAAGAATCACTCTCATAAGAACAATACCAATTGTCTTACCTAAAAATCTTAATTCAATATTCAATGCTAAGTATATATAATTGAATTTTGAAAACCTATTCATCTTACAATAACATATTTATTTATAGTAATTTATTTTTAATATATGTTTTATTACAATAATTCACTACTCACAATACTATACACTTTATTGTTGAAATGAATAAAATCCCTTACATTTGTTACCTTATAGGTTATTTACTATGTTGAAAGATGAAACACAAAACAACAGCGAAAAAATGCAGGATCTAATATATTTTCCAGAAGCTTTGGATCAAGAAAGAACGCTATAGGATGAAATAGATACAACGCACGTTACTTTCATTGCTCTTTTCGTGGGGTCTGTTTTCCTTCAGAAATTCGAGTTTTTTGGGAGGAGGTCATATTATTTAACTTTTTATTTATCATTTCAACAATGTGCAATGCTTATTAGCTTATTTCCTATGACTTTTTTTAAACTTAATAGCAGAAACTATTTTGATTCAACAGTTATTTAAATTTAATTGTAATTAAAAAAACATTTTTATTAAAATTTAACAGTTTTAAATACATATTTTATTATTTTTTCAAAGAAATTTCTAAATTTCCAAAATTTATTTGTAAAAATAATATGCGTAAAACTTGAAATATAATTTTAAAAATTTAAGAAACAGTTAAGATAAAACTGAACACACATTATGACATTTATAAGAAAATTCGATTGTTGTAAACAGGTAACACAATCAGAATAATTACTTGTTTACACTATCTTTTTCTAAGAAAATTGCTCTTCGGAGAGAGTAACTGATTCATTTGTACACATCAGGAGAAATGAAATTTCTAAAACTTACATTGTTATCATTATATACATAATAAAAAGTGATATCAACCATATCTTTTTTTCCGTAACAAATAACACTGAACCGAAATAGTTTCTTATAAAGAGCCTGTCACAATACTGTTCAAAAGTTAAGAAAATATTGTGATTACTGGGTTCTGTTCACTGATTTTAAAGACCGGTATTTTTCTGACAGCGATCTGTTCAACTGGCATAAAATTCCTTCTTTTCATGGCAATTTTTAAAATGTTATTATTCAAATTTTTCGGTTCAAGAGTAGATAAAAATGTATTTAAAAAAGGGTTCCTTGAATGACTATCATTATTTTTTACCAAGGCGTTATTTCAAATCCAACTAAAAAATCTGTTTCAAATTAATTAATTTATTTTTGTAAAAATAATATTTTTTAATTAAAAATAATCTATAAATAATGTTCATTATCGTTATATATATAAATAACTAGTGTTCATAAATTCTTGCAGTCCAACAAAATAAATGTATGAGGATAAAATATTTTCTTCTGCGAGGCACAAAATTATTTGCTGTTTAGGCTTGTAAATATGGATCTAATTTTGATAAATAAGTCAGACAATATGATACAGACCCATTAATAATTCTTATCAAAAATTTAACATTCTATTTTCAATGGAATTTATTTTAACTTACAAATTCAGTTAATTATAATTAAATAACAACTGTTATTGCAGCTTCTCTAATAATTCCATTGAATATTAGATTCATTATAAAAATAACGCGTAAGCAATCTAACACTACATTTTACACAATCTGAAAATTTTAAGGCGCCGGCCAACTTGTCTAGTGGTTAGTGTGCCTGACTAGTTGCACTGGGTTCGAATCCCGGTTCCCGCATGGATATAATTTCTCTCTCTCTATCTTGTCTTTTTCCATTCCTTGCGTGTGTGGATGAAGCATGAATGATGCCTACACTATAAACGGGTCCCTATGGCATATGTGAGGGTGCGATTGTAGCCCACCCCCTGCAGCTTCACCCGGTGCACTCGGGGCAACGCCTCGGCGGTTCCTTGGGTATCAGGGAACAGTAGATTAATAGACTATGTTGCAGTTGTAACTGTCCATAATCTGCCATTGGAAAAAAAATTAAGACAAATACTGGATAGATCCACTTCAAATAAATGTCATAATTTTTCCTTCATTAATGATACACAGATTTTCTTATACTCTTTGGATCAATAAATAATTTTCCCAAAATGTATAGAATAATTTATCTTAAATAAATTAATTCATTTCTAGTGTTATATATATATATATATATATATATATATATATATATATATATATATATATATATATATATATATATATATATATATATATATATATATATATATATATATATATATATATATATATATATATATATATATATATATATTTATATATATATATATATATATATATATTTATATATATATATATATATATATATATATATATATATATATATTCCGATTTATTTGCTTAAAAAATGCAAATTACCTTTCAATTTATGAAAGAAAAATATGATTAAATAAAATTATACTTATTTTTTAAATATTTAAATAAATATTTAAAACAAATAAGTTTAATATCAAAGTAATTTGTCTTTCTTATCAACTAAATATATTTATTTTATAAGATTAAACATATCAATATTTTCATTTCTGAGAGTTACAGATATGTTTTCTTTCATTTACACCACACGTAAAAATGAATATATTTTTTTAAAATAAAAACCAAGCATTTGCATTCAAAAATCATTATTTAGATTGCTGTCTGATGTATTATTCTAGAAATGTTTTCCATGGTAGCAAATTGTTATATCTAACTGTAAATATTAAAGCGGACATCCATATAACCTTACCGACATTAGCCTTAGTGTTTTCTTTTTGATCTTCGTACAAATGGATAAGAATTCTCATACACATGTCATTCTTGATAAATGTAAGTATTTGAAAGAGGGGGTTATTCAATAAAATATTCGATTCTTTCTTTCGGTCGCATGAAATATTGAAATAAAAGTAATTCTCTTTCTCTTTCACTATATTGGATTTTCTGTCCAAATAAAACAATATTGTTGTATGAAAATTTATGTTCAAAATTTCTATGCAGATTTATAAAAAAAAGTCCATATTATTATGTAAATTTCAAATAAATTGGGACTGCTCAATCTATTTAAATACTTAAAACAATTTTAAATACTGATGTTTTCAAATACTCATTGTTAATTTTTAAACTGTATTAAATTTTAAGATTATTTAATAAGATACATTTCAAAAAAATAAAAACTTGCCAATGATAAATTTCTAAATATTAATAATATATACCAATTGATTTTTGTATTTATAAAACTGTAAAATTTCTACGAAACTTTGAGAGAATTAATATTTACCCAAACTGTAGCTTGCAAAATATTAAAATTATCAGCAAAATAGCAATTAAATTTCACGCAGCTCTTACTTCCTTCAAATTATCAGAAATATTCTCTATAAATATTAAACATATAAGGGATTTTATTAAAGAAACATATTTTAAAATTGGTTTATTGTAAAACTATTGAATGAAATTAGAATTTAGGAACCAGTTTTTAAAAGAATGTAAAATTCACAAATGTTTGAATCTTTCAATTGTTATTGTGATGTGATTAAAATGAAAGAGTAATGGTAGGAGAAGTACCTTAATTAAAATTCTAATTATCAATTTACTAAACTATTATTTCTTATGAAGTTAGACTACTCTTTTGCATAAGACTTGTAAACGCTTAAGAAGTACCAAATAAAAATCAAAGTTTTTGAAAAATTTTTCAAAATAAAAAATGGCAATTTGCTTAAATGTTTGACATTGTTAAGTAAATATATATTTCTGATACTTTAATATAAAAGTTATTTTAATTTGGAAATGCAGACTCTTAAGATTTAATTTTTTCTTTTAATTATGCCCGCCAACATTTTTTAGGACATAAGGCGTCTTGCATACCAGTACAACATTGAAGCAGCTTTACAAGGCGAAAGGGCTGATAGTCTTCACTAGAACAAACAGCCAGAAGAAAGGAGCAACTAAAGAAATGATAGTCATAGGTGAGGTGACACAGAGCACACAAGTTGGTGAACTGGTTTGGTTAATCTTAGACAAATGTGCCTGATTCGAAATCTAAGTAATGCATATTTTTAACAATATTTCAACTATTTTATTTTCAAAAAAAAAAATTACAATTTCAAGTGTAAACCTAGATTTGTCACCATATAATGACTTCTTATATGCTTCAAATTGATCATATTCCAGTAAAATATTATAAGTTTAATATAATAAACTCATTATAAGTTAAATATCCTAAGTCTATATGTTTCCAACAGTCCTACCACATATATGAAAAGAGTATGAAGGAAAAGAATTGTGAATTTTATTATGAAATTCTAATTAAAAAATTTAGTACAGTGTGGCAAAAACTAAAATTTACTTGTTATGTTATCGCTGGTAATTAAATAAGCCCAGTAATATGTGAGTTTGTAAAATATTTCTCATTATCCTAACTTTGTACCTCTAAATTCTGAAAAACAATAAGTAACAATACAATTTAAAAAAAATTGGAATTATATATATATATATATATATATATATATATATATATATATATAGCTGCTACTAGAAATGCCAAATATTTAAGAAAGTTAACATAGATTTAAATTTAGTTTATCGTCAGTTTCCGTTATTAGTAACTTTGTATTAATTTGAATTAATGCAAGATTATAATAATTATTTATAAACAATAATACTTTTTTATTTATTGGCACACTATATTAAATTATTAATGCAAATGTTTTACAGGTCAAAATTCATTTCTTAAGACAATTCTCACATGTCATGTATGGTTGTCTGGAGTAAAATAAAAGGCAAATAAGAGCTTGTTTAATAACAAAAAATAAGAATTAACTATAGGGTGACAAGTTTAGGCTTCTAATAGACTTAGTCCTTTAAAGGACATTTTACGCTTATCCTTCATTTATAGATGTAATATATATGACGTTTCCCAATATCTCATAAATTATAAATCGTAGTTTTTGGTACCAATGAATTTTGAAATGAAATTGTTACATTTTCGTAAAAAAATCATAGTTCACAGCTTTAAGCAAGGTACATATGTTTGGTTATGTAAACCTTGACTGATGCAAGATTTAGCTTCAGACAAAAATTTCATACGAATATAGAATCAAGTACTAATTGGAGGTATTTATTTTATTGGAATCGTTCACACATCTTTATGTTTATTTTAAGAAAGAAAAACTTATCAAAAAGGAACGGTTTTTGATAATCATGCTTATATTTCATTAGAAGACGTTTTAATATCTTTCGTATTATTTTCTGTAAACCTGATGTCTAGTTAATTCACCTATTTAGAATTAAATATTTCGTCAAGTATTGCTCTAGAAGCCAAGTTATATTACATGTCAAAGACGGTTATACACTAAACTAATAAGGGACTCTTAATAAATCTTCTTTCGCCGGCCAACTTGTCTAGTGGTCAGCGTGCCTGACTACGGATAGGGAGGACCTGGGTTCGAATCCCGGTTCAGTCATTGATGTACATTCTCTCTCTATCCCGTCTTTGTCTTTTCCTTGTGTGTGTGAATGCAGTATGAATGATGCCTACCCTATAAACGGGTCCCTATGGCATGTGTAAGGATGCGATGGTGGCCCACCCCTCTGGTGCACCCGGGGTAACTTCTCGGCGGCTAAGAGGTCGCTGTGTCTGGCCGGTTCCTTGGTATAAGGAAACAATAGATTAATAGACTCTGTTGCAGTTGTAACTGTCTACAATCTGCCATTGGAAAAGAATAAATCTCCTTTGTGTTAATTTACTTCGTAAATATGTGTTCATATTTTTCATGTCTGATATTGTAAGGATTGAATTTTGAAGCATTTTAGCAAAGTTTATCTGTAAATAAATTGATTTGAATTGTTAGCTGCATTATTGTTTTAATCATGTAATATAACTGTTCTTATAAGAATTATATCATTTTACATTAAAGACAAATTTCATAATAATATCTTATGATATTTTCTAAATTATTCTGATTGTAAGAAAAAATTAGATTCAATTCTTAATGTTTCCTTATATTTTTATTAGATTTCAAAATCATGAATTATGATGATACAAAAAAGAATTACGAGAATAAGAGTGAAATATTAAAATGAATTAGATCTGAATGTTATTAAAAATATTGTTCCAATCTCTCCTTTGTAAATTCAAATAATATATTTAAATAGGAAATTAAAAATTGATATTTCTTATTTCGAATTTTAAAAAAAAATTAGTGTTTTATTCTTATAACATATTTATTCTGCAATACATTACATTTTAGGCAATCGGTAATAGGGAAATGTTAATACTTTTATAGACATATATAAAATTTATTCTGTCAATTGAAAATAAACCTTAAACGGAGAATTCTAAGCAATTAAGGGGAATTGTAACTTTTCTAAAGTTATGCATTATATTTTAAATATTAAATAATGTGAATATTCCTCAAATTTTAAATAATATGTTTGTTATTAATTGATTAATTTTGTACTTACGCAGAAAATTAACACTCAGTTTGAACAATTTTAATTTAACAGAAGAGAGCAACAAAGTTTTGGCAACAAAGTTTTGTTACATATGACTGATTATGTTAATACTATCATATATGTTTAACACAGATAATCCCTGTACGTAAAGTAGTAAGTAATTTCTGATAAAGTTTGAAATGGACTGTTCTCTTTCCTTAGGGCACAAATTTTAAAACTAGAAATATTTATCTAAATTGAACAATAGTTCTACTAAATGGAATGACGCTTTAAAACTCATTTTCTTGAAAGCTTTTGAAATCTTACTTTGTATTAAATCCTTGTACTTCACTTTCAAGCTGCCATTATTCATTTCAGTTTCCATACTACATGAAATGTGAAATTTAACTTATACGAAACATTACAAGACAATGAAAGTAAAAGTGTTCCGTTCGCCCTGTATTAGGAAAACAATTTTCTCTAAAATCGTTCCCCCATTAGTTTACGAACGAATTTGGCGACGAAATCGTCTCTCATTTTCTTTCCCAATTCACTTCTGTATGAGAAACGCATTTTAATACTGTTCCGTTTCCAGTCTTCTTTGTCTAAGAGAAACTTCTCTTCGATCATTCATTTTCCCTGCTAGGATTGAGAAAACTTTTACTATCAATCACTAAGGAAGAATACTGGTTCTTATCACGAGTTTCCATTTGAATTATTTTTCTAGTTTGCAACCTCATTGTGTGAATATTTAATGAATTTAATTATGTGAAATAATACATTCGATGTTTATATAATTCACGTTTGATGTTAAATATATTTAAATGTTACTTTCACTAAAACACAGCTTTTCAAATATTCTCTTTTATTACATAATGTATGTAAAAATTGAATTAATATTCTATTATGATTGGTATTAAATTGTTTTTGAATTATTTTAAAACATTTATTTGAATATTATGTAAAACTTATTTAGTTTTATATTCAATTATGTATCTTAAAACAAGTGTTTTACGGAATGGAAAATTATAAAAAAATGTATTTTAGAAAACCATTTAATTTTACAAAATGCAATATCAATATTGCTTAAAAGGGTAACATGATTTACCATATCTGATAAAAATTTAACATTTTAAGCACAAAAACGAATTGAATAACAAGATTTCAGTAAAATAGCTTTTCAAAATGATTTTTCGGAAAATCACTACTTTTGTTATTCATTTTAAAATTAACTAAACATAAATAAAAAATAAATGTATTTTTTTTGTAATAAACTTTAGGATTCCTTAACTTTCACTAATTAATAATATATTCCTATAAAAATAAATGTTACTAAACATATCTTTAAAAATTATATATATATATATATATATACATATATATATATATACATATATATTTATATTTATATATATATATATATGTATATATTATTATTATTATTATTAATTTCATATAATGCATCATATTTACTAGCAGTTAAATATCATATGAGAATAATTTATAAATATGTGTATATATATATATATATATATATATATAACTTTTAATCTCATATGGTATTTAACTGCTAGTAATTATTATTGAAAAAAATTATTATTAATTTAATGCATTAATAATATTTTTTTCCTTTGATACAGTGATATAATATTATTCATTATTCTTACATTTCTTTGTTCAAAATCTTCAATATTTATGAAAAAAAATGTATGTTTTCAGTTTTGGAGAATTATATAAGTTTTTGGTATCAAAACGTGCTGTTACTGTATGAATATTATTTGAAAATCATATACATTACAACATGTTAATTGTTAGTTAAATTATTAATTCAATCATTTCAAATTGATGAATATCTGAATTGTTGCAAAAATGATTCCATATTTCAAATTTCCTGCTCGAATTCAATGAAAAATATTAAAATTGAATGCATAGAAGAGCCTTGCTGATTGGCAAAACATTTTAATATAAGCAATAAATTATTTCATAATTTCTTTTAAACTGAAATTCTAATATAATATTAAATGTGTTATTCTATAAAATATTTCTTGCAGATAAAAAACAGTTTTTTCTATTGTTTAGTGAAAAGGTGCTCAGCAACCTAATAATATTTACAAACCTTGAGAGGATTATTTTCCTAATTTTTTCTGCTCATATTTATATTTTAATAAGCATAGTTTGCAGAATAAAAAATAAAACTTATACCAATTTTAAAACTCGACTATGTGTTTCCAATTCGCAGGCTACTTCTTGAAAACTTCAAATGCGCAAATAAATTTGTCTACAATTGCTTTCAAATGTTTAAATTTTAGTAATTATAAAATTATTCATACAAAATGGATGAAAACAAATAAAGAAGATGAATTAAGATTTAAAGTAAAGCCAAATGAATGAAAATGTATTTTCTTACTAAAACAAAAGGTCCAGAATTATTATTTTTAAATTCTTGAATAATAATTAATATTTCTCTTAATATGTTTATTTCCAAATCGTCAGTAAAATAATTTTATATACATATTTGAAAACCCTCTAATTTAGAGAATTTTAATTGAATTCTTTGTTTTAATTAAATACAATCTTTAAAATTTTGCAGCACGTAAAATCAAATTAATTTCTAAAATATATCCAAGGGCCTAAATCTAAACAAGGAAGGGTGAAATTGATAATTTACCATGAATGGAATTTCAGTAACTTCATTTGTTTCATATAATCTTTTGATAAAGATAAACTATCTCCGTTTGAATTAAATATTTCAATGATTTCAATTTATCTTACCAACAATTGAAAATAGTTCAATTCAAAACTTTCAGTTTTAAACTATACTTGTTTAATTAAAAAGAAAAATGCATTTTATACTGGTGATAAAATTAAATAAAATTATTTATCACCATTCATGTTTGATTATCAGATCCAAAAATTCTAGGAAAGTTTTTATCAAAAATGACAGAATATTGACATGATTTATATGCAAAAAAATGTTCGAGCAGTTATATATATATATATATATATATATGTATATATAACTGCTCGATAATATAGATGCAATATATACATATATTAACTTCAATAAATCATTTTTAAATACAATATTCATTTTGGATATATTTTTATTTTTCTAAATTTACAGTAATCAACAAAAATCCATATTTGATGCAATATCTATTTACAATATTTATATAGTCATAGATTATATTTTAAATATTTTGTCTTATATAATAATATTTTAAAAAAACAGTTTGCATTTAAATTATCATTAATCAAGCAAACTCCTTTATCCAAATTTGTTTTATTTTTTCTATTTTTAAGAAAAATAATGTGTATTAAGCATTTTAATCAAGTATACATAAATTAATTTCTGTATATAAAATTTAAAATGTACAGATATCAGTAACTCCAATACACAAAAGTTTGGCTAAGAACAATGGAATAAAATAAATAATTCTTACTATGAAACTGCCATGCAGTACTTTGAAACTGTACTTCAGATTTCAATATCATTCGATTGACAATTAGTGCTAAAGAAAAAGTGTTAAAGTTATTAAAACCAATGCCAAATTTACCGAAAATTCTATTACACTAAGGAGTTGCAAACGTGTCACAAACAATGCAGTTAACACAGCTCCAAATACATTAACATCTGATATATTCAACGTATGCTTCACAATTTTCCGTCATGATATTTTGCAGATGAAATAGGGAGCGGAAATAAGTGCTTCGATTAAGACTCAGAATGTGTATCTCTCACGCTTGGAGACCATGAAAACCATTCATGGAGGCATCAAGCTCGTAATACAGAACTGCGCTGACTAGGAACACTCATATATTAGTAACGTGAGCGCTCAAACTCAGAATTCTGCATATTTCAAAGATAGTTCAGTCTTTGTGATCTAAGAACACAAGTTATTTACAATATATAAAAGTATACATGTATGCTGCCGAGTAAACATATAGTATATTTTTGTGCATTATGAATTTAAAATTGTTGCTTTACAATAGTTTCCAATATTTCAATAATAGCAAATGATGCATTTAATAATGTATGAAACAGAATCGTATCATATATACAGTAATCATTATACATATATATACTTTACTAAGCTAACGCATACAGTTATTAGACTCAATGAGACAAAATATTAATGAGACAAAATATGACTATTGTCATATTTTGTCTCATTTTTGCAGCAATGGTCAAAATTAAATTGATGTCATCATGTGTTACCAGAAGTATATAAATCCGACTATTGAAATAAAAGCGGATTGGAATTTCGTCACCAGTTGTGATTTTATGATCGCTTTATCTCGTTGCAGGATCTTTTCGTGTAATAATGTCATATTTCGACATAGTATTATGGTTTATATATATATATATATACATATTGGCAAAACCTAAATCGATCAAATATCAAATACTTACAAAAGAAAATTCTTTGGCAGCAAAAGACCAAAACATATATTAAGAAACAGCAAAATACGAAATACACATGCTTGATAGTCAAAAAGGGAACCACACCCAGGCCCACCAAGGACGTTTATTTTGTTATACTTTGGTAATTAAGTACCAAAAGTGAGTCAGTTATTTTACAGAATCTTGAAAAAGAAAAAATATTATATTTAAACCACGTTGCAAGATTATAAGCAATCTACCGCATTAGCTTCTATTTTTGGCATAAACAATGCTTAATTTGGTAAAATAGTTGTCATTTATAACAAGTAACGGGACAAATATGGAATTGCAGATTGAAGGCATCTTATACGTTTTGAACCAATTATTTTTACTGGGATTTAAATATTTCAATGAGTTTTTGTTATGCATTCTCAACTGTACACAAGAAAAGTGTGTTGATCAGATAAAAATTACATTATGTTATTTAAATATTTAAAGGAAAGCAATGTCAAATACCTTAAATTGTGTATTTACATTTCAGTGTGTTTTCAAAATCTATTACTGTCCTATTTCTTTGTTTATTACATAAAATACCTTAGCTAAATTGTCAAAATAGACGTTAGTTTTTGAATATTAATTATTTTATGTTATATCAAATTTCATATTTCATTTATGCACAAGAATTTTCAAAATTTTTATTCCATAGTTTATGTCAATAAATACATTTTCGTTTTGTTTTATCGTGTACTTTATATTTATTACAATAAAAAGGCAAAATTGAGGAAGCTTCACACTCATTAGTGAATTTAACACATGCAAAATATAATGGTGAAGTGTCAAATGTTAGAACTTATTCTCGCATATTCGGACAATAACCAGTGTATGTCAATAATCCTCAAAATGCTTAGATTGACACTAAAGAGAAAAAAATCACGTCATTGGAGATATCAGTGTTTTGTTAGATAAGAGTAATGAAGTTGAAATTATGTCACATGCATTTTATTCACAAGAATATTGCTCAAAACAAAGAGAAAAATTTACAGCTGCATTTTTAAAAATAACTATGCTTTGTATCTTACAATCTAAATAGGCTACAGAAAAGGATAAATTTTATTATGTATGAACACATATCATTTATGTATGAACACAAAATTTTATGCTCATTATGTTAGAAAGTACATTATGTATGCACATATATTATATAAGTATGAACACTCATATTATATATGGAATTATTAAAATAATGTGAATTTAATGTGAAATAATTTAAATAAGGTGAACAATATAGGAATTCTCAAATACTACTTTAAAAGAATTTTACTTTAAAAAGAAGTGATATATTTGGGAAATGAATATTAATATTGAAGTATTTATAAATTTGATATTATAATATAATAATAATATAAATAGAAACATATTTTATTCTTAAAAAGACATCACTCCCGAGTTTCTCTTCCAGTCTCTTATTTACTTGAATTTGTCAAGATTAGCATCGCAATGGGAACTCTACAACGGAATTACGAACCTCTTTGCTTACTATTCTTGGTCATTCGTTTCAGAACGAGAGAAAAAAACTATGTATTTATTGCAATGTTTCATCATGCTTCAAAAAAAGAAAAAGACTTCGAAGTTCAACATTTGTGCATGGTAAATGTCAATATTTACCGGTATAAATCTGAAACAAAACTTCTAAGCAAATATTTCAGGCATACACCAAACAACTTGTTGATTGTTTACATTTTGATATTCTTCAGATTTGGATCAATCACAGTAAGATATATATATATATATATATATATATATATATATATATATATATATATATATATATATATATATATATATATATATATGTTTACAAATGTTGATATGCAGAGTTTAATTATAAATGTGACAAAAAATAAAATAGTAAATTAGTATTTTACGTTATTCATTACAGTTACTATTTTGATTATAATTTTAATTTAATTAAAATTTTTACGTTATTCATTACATTTATTTTTTTTGATTATAATTTTAATTAAATTAAAATATCCTTTTTACTTAATATGATTATGATTTTCTTTATTAATAATTTTATTGACAAACAGCTTTAAATTTTCATTTATGATATTCATTACATTTTTTTCTTTGATTCTGTACATTTATTATTTTATTGATAGTAAACTTTCTATGGAATTATTCATCTATTTTATATGCAAAAGAATTAATTTCTAAAACTTTTACAAAGTTATGGCAATTAAGATGTTTTCTTAAAAAATTAATTACAGTTTATAATTAATTTTGAAATTATGTGATTCAAGTTTGTATTTTTTTTCAAGAGGAAGAAGTCCATTGTCACTGAGAGAATAAAGCAATAACTAGTTTTTTTTTTTAAATTTAAAATATTTATGCCATATTCTCTTAAAATGTTTTATAGCATAATAAATATTTTCATATTATTGTATTTTTGAATGCAATTTTTGACAAGAAATAAAATATTAAAATTATTTTATTGTAAAATTTTAATGATAATCGGTATTCAGAGTTTGTAATAATAACGATTAGATACAAATAAATAAAAAATGATAATTTAAAGCTGCAATTGCAGCTTCGCGTAAATTATTTACGCTTAAAACAGTTTAATTTTAGTTAAAGTATACAAATATCTTACATGCCTGTCAATTCTCAAAAAAATCGAAAAAAATCACATAGATATGATATTTAATAAAGTTGTTTAACTTGAACAGGTGATTTAAAAATTAGTTTTCATAATAGACCTAAAATCAAGAAAATTATGTGACAAGCACATGCACATAATGAATGAAATTTTTCAATACTCAGCAGTCTTTAAATTATTTAGCAGTTTTTTTTTAAACAATGTTACTTTTCACGTGTAATATAATTTTAATTTAAATAAAACATCAGAAAACTTGATTTTTTATTAAAAATAATATACAATATATTAAAATTTTAAACTTTATTCATTATCCTTTTATTCGAGGAAATACACTTACAGATTTCCAATGCAGCATTTTTATTTTATTATGTAGCAATAGACATCGGTATTAGTAGGGGTTTCATGTTAAATTACCCATCTAACCTAGACATATGCTTCGTATAGTAGTACCTTCGGTCAAGAAAACAAATATTGGCACTCTAGGCCATATATCGTCTGATTTGTCACTGGTTTAGCTGCTTCAGTACTTTTTATTGTCATTTAAAAGAATATATCTTTTATTCATATTTCCAATAAAACTTTCATGCCATCAGCAAATAGAAAAAAAATCAAATCTTAGTCAAAATTGACTAAAATTAAGTATAATTTGGTTATATTTTAACATTTACATTAGAGTTAGTGGGATCTAACATTATTTAAAAAAATACAATGTCTTTTCTTATTTTTGATTATTAAAAATAATAATAATTTTACCGAAACATTCGCATACATAGTTCTTTGTATTTCATTCAAAATGACTTATTATAGTATAAAAATTATAGTTATAATTACAAATGCAATTTTTTTATCCTAATGACAAAATCTCTTAAGCAAAACATATGGAGGTGACTTAACTTTCGCAATTTTACAGTGAGATTGAAATTATACAATTGTATGGACGAAAATGGATAACGGGATAATGACAAATGCATTTTTTATTCTCTTGAAATAGGAAAATTGGAAATGCAATTGAACAACATTTCTTTATTGACGAAAGTATATATATATATATTAATCTTGCATTCCTTTTATTCCATTAATTCTTAAATGTATACTGACACTTAAAAATATATAAAATATAGCTTCACATATTTATACACAGTAATAAATACCAAAATATGAGTCTATATATGCTTTTTATACATTCATTACATATTAAATATCAATATAAAGCTTTGTATAAATGATTCTAGATTCAACGCAGTAAGCAAAAAATTTCTCATTAATCATAACATAATTTGTAATCATGCATGTATTTCATAATTTGTAATCATGCATTTTAACCTGAATTTCTTTATTTTTTCACATCAGCAAAAAAAAATTTCTTTCAGTATGATGATATGCAGGGACTTATTTTTATTTATTTTATATCATTTTTGATTCTTAGAATGGAGGAAACATTTGTACTTCAGGAATTTTCATCTAATGTTTATCAATCAAGAATATCTAATCACAATACTTTATTATAAAAGAATATTCATTAAATTTTACATTCAAATTTTGTAATTCAATTTCTATAACATTCTGCTGGGCAGATAGGTATATATTTGTATTAATTTTATTAAAGATGCACAGTTTGCTTAAAATAATTGAATATAACTTTACATATAATATATATCGATTGCATTGGGTCATGAGATTCAGTTATTGGCTCAAAATAGCATTTATAACCACGTGTTATAATAAGTTATATAAAATATTTTGCGTTTCCATAACTGTGTGTGTGTTTTTAATGAAAACTGGTATTGAAACATTATACAAAAAGGTTACTTAGGTCAAATGAAATATAAGTAGTATTGCTGTTTATGATTGACGACTGATGTTATTAAGTAAACTTATTTCATACGATTTTCAAAAGAAAGAAAATTAAAATAATCTTTTCTTGTAATAAATTTTAATTTTTTTTCAAACTTAAGTGAAAATTACAATAAAAAAAATAAAACATTTTATAGTGTTCTAATTTTTGCTTGTAGTTTTAAATATGTTGTTGCTTCTAATCCCAAATGGTGTAGCTATGCTAAACTATCTCTATAAAACCAAAAATTTTTAAAAAATCTAAAATTGAAATAATATTCTCCAAAACCTCTTTCACAGGAAAATTGAGACAGTAAAGAATATGTCTTGGGGAGGCCTGATCAACCTTGCACAAGTGACACTCCAGAAATGCTTTCTGGTCCTGTTCAAAAGAAAGGGACCTAATGTGTCTACTCAAAACACGTGAAAGAACAGTCTTCTGTATCCTATGGATACTGAATTCATGCCACCAACGAGGTTTTTCCCAAAGTACCAAGAGTGGGCTGACGGATCGCTCCGAATTGCGTTTAATTCCAACTTTTTAATAGTGGACATTTCCAAAAAAGTTGGAGTAGGGTTCCCCTGCTAGGTGTCAGCAGTGGCAGACTTGGCCAAGCTACCTGCAATTTCATTACCACTCAATCGAACATGGGAAGGAACCCATTGAAAATGTATAGAGTATTTAGTAGAAAATCGTGTCATAAGGCCTAAGATATTCAAACTTGTCTTATCCCCAATGGTCGTCCAATGAGACAGGTGTTGTATAGAGGCAAGACTGTCAGTTAGTAACCAAATGTCTTTGAAAACAAGTTTTAAGGTCGGGTCTATAAAATTTATTCCCTCTTAGATATCTATAATTTCCGATCTAAAAGCCCGAGCAACAGTTAGCATTTTTCTAACTCTTATGTCAATTGTATCATCAAATAACTAAATATGCATTTTTTTAATATGCTTCTGTCTTATGGCAGATTTATATTGTAAATTTAATTTTTAAAGTCCATGATTCTATAAACTCAACCTAGTTCGTAAAATTTTATTTCAGCTTTTCTTATTGACTATATTTTTCAACGGAGAATTTTAATTGTATTGAAATATTTAAATTATCAGAAGCTGTAACTTTGAATTAACTGTAAAAACCAATGATTGATTGTTACTAACTGCAATGATTTAAAATGAAAAAAGAATATGAACTTTAACATAAACATATTATCTGAATAATTCGTCTTTCATGCCTACAAAGCGATTAAAAAAAGAGAACTCAAGCATCAAATATTGAATAAAAAGTGCAATTTTAAATATTTTCATGTAAGAAAAAATATTTTAATGATGTCTAAATGACATTAAAGCATATCAAAATGATAAATATAGTGAATGAACAAATTAAAAGAAGCATAGCCTCTAAAATTATTTTCCAGAAAGAACCAGAAATAAAATAAATATTCAATAGACAATTATATTTTATTGAATAACAAAATAATTAATCATAAATATTTTTGATAAAAGTAATTTTGACACATCAATAACTTTTTCCTTTCTTTTTAATCAATTTAACAAAAATTGCTAAAGTAATTTACTATTTCCAGAAACTTTATATGTAATTTGAATTAATTGATTAAATGGTTAAAACCACTCCATGGTTATTTTTATTCACAATGGTTAATTGGCAAGAGAATTCTACTATTTATCGTTTTGATTCCGAAAAATGACCATCTTCATCCGAGTTGCCTTCACGAGCTGTTGACCGAAAGCGAGAACATCAACGCATATTCATTGTTTGGAAGAATATATTATGATTCGGAACCATGACCATCTTCGTCCGAGTTGCATTCACGAGCTGTTAACCGAAAGAGAGAACATTAATGCATATTCATTGTTTGGAAGATTATGTTATGATTCTGAGCCATGACCATCTTCGTCCGAGTTGCATTCACGAGCTGTTAACCGAAAGAGAGAACATTAATGCATATTCATTGTTTGGAAGATTATGTTATGATTTTGAACCATGACCATCTTCGTCCGAGTGGCATTCACGAGCTGTTGACGGAAAGGGAGAATATCAACGCATATTCATTGTTTGGAATTTTTTTCTGTTTAAAGTGTCTTCCATAAGCTACATCGAAAAATTGAATAGCTTAAAAAATTGACTTATTATTATTTGTAATTATTTTTTATTAATTCATAAATTTTTGTTTAGTTTGATTGCGCATTTAATTCATGTTAGGAAACTTTGTTTTTGAATTAGCTTGATATAGACAATTGTATAGGTATGCATTTTTTCAGTGTTTAGATAAGAAAATTAAAAAACGATAAATATAAACTAAAATTTTTCAATTAAGGAATGATTATATTCAATCAAAAAATAAATTTATTTAACTATTCTATGTGTCACTTAGTAATAAATCTAATGTGGAAGTTTTTTCTTAAACTCACATGTCCGCAGTTAATTCATTAAAGTGTCTACCATTTATCGAAAAAATTGACTTCAATCTTATATGCTAGATATTTTGCATTAAATTTAAATTTTCTTTTACATGGAATGAGATCATAGTTAAATCGAAATAATGACAATCGAGAAAAATAGCAATATAAACCATTATTTTAAATAGGATTTAACTATCTCTCTAATTTTTCCCACTGATGGTCTGATTAGATTGGATTCTAAAATTTAAATTGTAAAATCTAACTCCACTACAAACAACCTAGCCCTGTCAAGCTCTGAAAGATAAGACACGTTTTTTCTATATCAGTAAACAAATAGAATCCTTACTTGAAAAAGAATTTCAAGTTCCATATCAGTTGAAAAATGCTGAAAAGATATGTAACTTTTTAAAAATTTATTTTACATACCCTAGAAAGTATTTATATGCTAAGCACATAAAAGTATTTTTAAACATTCACAAATATTCATTAGTATTTACAGGTCTGTACAGAAAACAGTTAAATAAATTAACCAGTTATTTCGATTAACATGCATACTAAAAAAAACTGTTAGATATCAAATTTAATAGGCAGCTTATCATATGTTATGTATTTATAATTTGATAAATCCTATTGAAAATTATATGATATTGTTGATAAATCCTATTGTAATTTGATAAATCCTATTGTAAATTATATGATATTGTTGATAAATCCTATTGTAATTTGATAAATCCTATTGTAAATTATATGATATTGTTGATAAATCCTATTGTAATTTGATAAATCCTATTGTAAATTATATGATATTGTTGATAAATCCTATTGTAATTTGATAAATCCTATTGTAAATTATATGATATTGTTGATAATGTTTTTATAAAAGTAACATCCATTTCATTAACAGATCTTTTTATATTTTGTTACATTATTTTTTTATTTCAATCCAAAATTTTTTTTGGCAAAATTTGATAAATATTAGTTGATTTGAATCTGACACATTCAGAGGCAAAATTATTATTTGACTTTATTTTCCCCTTAAGATTTGGCAGAGTTTATAAAAGCGCATCATCTGCACTCTATTTATATTAAATATTTTAACATTTTTATAGTTATATTAAATTAAATAATTTCGGTAAAGCAAATTCCAATATCATTCATTTGAAATATATAATTATTGACTCAATATCTTAAAAGTGAAATGCTACACATATTCTGCTAAAATTATGTTATTTGGAACAAGAGGGTGATTGTTTATATAAATGTTCTTGAAAAAATTGAGGACGAATTCTTTCCTTATGTAAATAATTGCTTCAATTACTAGAAGTAAAAAAGATATTATTAATTTTCTCAATACCCTAATGTATGGTGATAGAAGAAACTTAAGGACTGTGAGCAAGAAATAAAACGTCTTTAATTTGAATGACAAAATTAAAGTTATTTTTATTTAAAAATTTAAATTTAAAAATCCTTTACGAGATAAGTTGTTGAAAAAATTTTAAAATTATAGACTGGTACGAAAAAAATTATATTGATGAACACGCATTTTGGAATCTTATGTAAAATGCTTTCCGAAATAGGACACATTTGAAATTTCATAATTATTTTTGCAGAAAACAATATTATAACTTTGTTCATATTTTTGCCACAAATACTGGTGGCTTATTTTACTTATGATATGTCATTATATTGATTTATATGAAACATAGTAACATAAGTTTCAATATTGAAACTTCAGCATTAGTTTCAAATTGTAATTTAAGTTTAATGTGGCTTCACTTTTCTATTAAGTAGTCCATGTCTGTAAATAAAAGTGCATTTTTAAACAGATACTTTTTTTCATATTTTCAGAGATTTTAAATTTTAATATAATAATAACTTTTCTACCATTAAATATCATCTAGAATAAAATGAAAGATATAAAAGAGGTTCAACTGCGGGTTTTTGAAAGTAGAAAACATTATGATATTTAAAATATAATTTGAAAGCGTAGCTATAAACATATTTAAATCAGGGACTGCTGCGTGATATTTATAAAAACATTTTGATTACTATACTCTAAAATAACGACATCCAAAAAAAAAACCTGTGTAAAAAAATAAGTCAACAAAATCGAAATATGTAAAAGAAATATTTTCAAAAGTTAAAATAGCTTCTGGTATATTTTCATAGCAAAAGACTGTGCCGATATGATAAAAAGGATAATGGAAAATGTCTCCGAGTCTCTTTTAGCATAATATCTGACAGACAGAAAATTACAGCAGAAATGACAGAAGAAAAACAGAAGAATATCAGAATGAAATAATGGAAAATACTCCAAGGGTAATTCATGAATCCAGATTCTTTTGTCAAGCACTTGCAAGATTTGTTCGATTTATATGAAAAAAAAATTCCTCGTGTGTTTCTTGTCAAAAAGAAGGAAACTTTTATATTCTATATTTCTTCATATCAAACAAAGCTCAGCTATATGAAATATGATTTTTAAATTTGTTTAGAAAATATTAAATTATCCTGTTCAGTTTTTTTTTCTTACAAATTTATTTTTATTTTATTTTTGGTATGTAAAGATAGAAAATACATCTTATATTGTGAATATCAAAATTCACGTGCATGCATTGCTATTTCTATTATATTTTAAAAAAGGATAGAATTTGCTGCATCAGTGGGATATATCTTGGTATCATATTAAAAATGTTCTTTGCGTATAATCTTAAAGTAGGACTCCCGTTTTTCTGCAGAGAGCTCCTTGGGAGTTGAAAAAATATTTTTCAAAAATTCCTTTGCTTTCTTATTAAAAATATTTAAAGAGAAAAATGATCCTATTTGTGATTTTGGTGTTAAAATAACAATACATAATGTGTTTGGATAAATAGAAATAAAAATAGCTCGAATAGACACTAAACTATATTTATGCAAAATAATATGAAAATATTATACTGTGTGAGAGAATAATATCAGATAGAAAAGGGCCTATTATAGTTTTGATTTAAAAATTCACGTACACTAAGGCAAACTTAAGGAAATAAAAGAAACTGAATATCATATGGAAATTGCAAATGTATAAAAAATAATAGTTACATGATATCTAGGGCTTGAAAAATATATTTCAGATTCATTTTAACTATTTATAAACTACTATAAAGTATTACATATAGTTAAAAATGAAATTGTATTAATTTCTGTGAGTAAAACGATGTTTCAACACTTTAATCTTAAGCATTTCATAAATATATTCTGTAGTAAAAAGTCAACACTTCAAGAATGAGTCATCTGATAGTTTTGCAATTTCGTATGCATAAATATTTTGACAAATATATAAAAGGTAAATATTTGGTTTCAAGTGAAGAAATTGTGCTATATCGAGTTCATCAAAACTGCCCATTCTCCAGGCAGAAAACCAAGATGAACAACAATTTTTGACTTCTTAAATATTTCTTTTACATTACGATTTAGGATATTGAAAAATTATTTCGCCGCAGAATTCAACTTTATTACGAGCAATTCTCAGAGTTGAAAAAAGTCACATCGTTGGACTGAAAAAAGCAACTTTGGCAGATTGGAGACTCACTCTACATATGGTGGAAGTGATATAATGATCTAGATATACTATTAAGAATAGGTGGACAATGACGGATTTCAACATTACGAGGGAAGCGTCCGGCATAGTGTCATAATAGATCAAAGCCACCGTAGACAGATTGATCGTTAAAACTGCTGTTACAGTAACTGGTTCATCGATAGCAATCATCACATGTGCGAATTTCATACTAATGTCAAACATCATTTTGACGGATAACCGAACAAAATCTTAACACGTACAGATTGTTGTATCACCTTACACTCACACCTGAACACTATCAAGGCACATTACAATGGTTTTTTACTCGATCTGATTGGAATAATGCTGACGTATATCTTTATGGATGAATTTTGTTTCCGTTTGTCTACTGAACATTACTGAAGACGTGTCTGGAGAGTTCAGTGTTTTGATCTTGTTTTTCCTATTGCATGCCTCACAGGTTCTCAGTCAAGAGTTGTAGTCTGAGGTGTCATTTAACTTTGGCCGAATCCCTTTGGTAATCATTATTGCAACACTTTCAATACAACACTACGTGGACGAAATGAAAGAAGTGCTTTATTCATCAACAAATGCGTGAACTGAAATTGTCATGATTTCCACTTTATAAATATTGACGTTTTAATAATGAATATTTTGTTTTATAAAACTTAATCTCTTATTTTTCTATGAATTATAAAAATATCTTCAGCCAAACTCTAAACTGAAGATGTAAATTATACGAATTTGATGATCTAGAAACTAAATGATGTTACAGATGACATTCTGAAGCTCATTTTGCTACCTTTTCTTTAACAATAACATGACCTTATTCTTGAATAAACTATTACAAGACTACATACGGTGGATGTTATAATGAATTGTCTTTCAGCGTGTAAAGATGTATCAGTCTATGACACAAAATGTTGCAGCTGGTATCCAGACAAGAATTACTTCAACACCATGTTAAACTCGTAACTAATAGTTTATGTAAATTTGTATTAAAAATTCCTATTGATCCTTAGCTTCAGGAGTTGAAAGGTCTTTACTTAGAATGCAAACTAGTCCACATGATTTTAAAATATCAACTGATGACACTTTTCAATGAATTTTGAGGGCATATTAAGTGTGATGCGCAATGAGTGGATGGGCTGAGATTTAAGCAGAAAATATTTGTTTAAAGGAGTAGTAATCATTCAGAAACCGAGAAATAACATTCTGCTAAATTTATCTATATGAGTATACCAAATCAGTTTATATAATCGAAAGATTTTAAGGATTTAAATAATATAAAATATAAACTGAGGCACGGAGATCAAATAGTTCAAATGACAAAGACCCAATAGTCATCATTGGTATAAGAAGAATTACTGTTACTAAAGATTCATTTTTGCCACATAAAACTTTTTCACGTGGATATTTTTATCTTATATTTCTACTATTATAAAAATGTTGCTACTTTTTTTCAGAAGAAAACAAATGAGGGAACAACTTCAGAAGAAAAAACCCCACGCAATTCCCAAATTAACATCTAAATATGGTTCATATAATTACCATTTTAATTTTATAACTTAAATTTACATTGCTCAAATTATCAGTCATATTTTAACAAGTTACCAATTTATTGTAAATACTTTTATAACTAAAAGTATCGGAGTTTTTTATTTTTATGCATAAAAGTGTGAAATGAACACACAAAAGTTAGTAGGTACACAATTTTTCCATTCCTAAAAAAATTAAAAATAATAAAGTTTTATTGTGATTCTAACATTTATTAAAGATATTCAAAGTCATAATATGTAGCATAAATACAAAATGTTATTGTCATTAAAAGTATAGTAGTAAAATGTAATATTTATTGTATGAGTAAAATTAAATAAATTAATTTGCAAAATACAATATCTTTGAGACTGTATGAATAAATTTGCTTTTAGCATACCATGCGGTCTGCTTTTAAATACAATATTATATTGATTGAAAAAATCAGTTTTAAGTTATTTATATTATTAACATTTATCTTTTGAGAATTTATAATTATATAATAGATTAGTATCATAATTTAAAGTTTTTTTTTAACTTCTTAAATTTGTCTCATTTAATATTGAGAGAATTTACTGTATTTAAATGCATGTGGAGAGAATCTTAAGAGTACAAGAGAAAATTGTAAATATTATTTTAAGGTTTACTGAAGATATAAAGGAAGGAATAAATGCCACATTATTTATGCAGCATTTTCAGAAAATGAAACGAAATGAGACCGTCTTCTTTAATAGAAAAGTTCAATTTATTTCATTAAATTTAAAAACATTAAAATTCTCACAGTTTTAGATTGCTTAATTTTCTGTAATTTTAATTATTAAGTATCATAGGTTTTGAGTTTTTAAATAGTTTAAAACAGTTATACTGTATTAGCTAAAACGAGTTTAATGAATCTAGTTACAAATTTGAATTGTATATACAGCAGTAAATAAAAACATTAATAAGAAAAGCGTAATTTTATGATTAATTTCTACAAAAGAAAATTTTAAAAAGTTGCAATTTATAATTTCATTATGTTTCTACTTAAAAGTAAAAAAAAAAAATAACTTTCACACGAATTGGAAAATGAAAGTTTAAAACAAATAGTGTGTTTTTACAAGGCAAAAAATGATTTTATATTGCGAAATTCACATGAAAATAATAGCACAGCTATATAATTTTTACATTTATGAAATTTAAAATTGAAAAAATGTTTTTTTTTTTAATTTTTAAATTTATAAATGTAATTTCTAAAAAAGTGTAAAATTAAATTGTTTTTTTATCATTTGTTTTTAAGAAATACTTTTTAAAATCGCAATTAAAATTAATTTTTAATTACTATCTTTCTGAAAAAAATCAGTTAGATTCTACAATAAATGAATGTCCTTGAATTTAAACTAATAGCTTTACTACGCTCCTTTAAGCGGGGATGCATAACAAAGATTAATTGAAATTTAAGAGGGTAATAAAATCAAATTGCCTTAAAATGACCGATAATCAATAATTCTAATAGTTTTCAAAAGTGTTAGGTAGGGCTATTATTTCTTTTTAATGATTGCTTTCTCGATTTAATGATGCGTTAAGCAATTTTTAAAGCAACTTTAAACTGTATATTTGTTAGTATATTGCATATTTTATTATAATTATTTTAAATTTTATATCATATATTAACATTTTTGCTGTATTTAATAAATATTTCTATTAACATTAACAAGTATAATTTAATTATTGTAATGCAAACAATGAATATTTAAATTTGAGAAATACGAAATAGATTTTCTAATCCAGAATCATTAAGTATTGTAAAATGTTTTACCTTAAGAGAAACCTATTTTGAGCAAATCTCTTTTAAATTTCTTACTAAGTAATGATAAAGTAAGTATTTTCACACATTTTGTCAATTTCATTGCAATAATATCTTATTTAGTAAATTTAAAGTCAAAATTTAAATCTATAAAGTACATTAAGCAATTTGATTTATATTTTTTAATTTTAAATCACTAACAGAGAAAACGTATGGTTGCGTTTAGGTTTTTATTACATTTCAAAACATTTTGACTGATTACGCGGAATTGTTTAACAACAACAGTGCACAAGATAAATCGTAATAATATATCTTGAGAAGAAACAATAGAACTTTAAGAATTAATTAAACATATATTTTGAGTATATAACCTATATTTATAGATTACTAACATTTTGCATATTTTTTCTAAATTTCAAATATTTGAAATGGATTTTTCTTAAATTCATTTTGATTCTAAATTTCAAATATTCTGTTACAAAAATTTTTTGAAAACTAAGCACTTTTGCATTTTTAAGAGTTACTTTAATATGGGGCTAGTGTAAAGGGCATTTATATAGCAACTTAAATACAGCATATGAATTCAGAATTTAGTCAAAATTTAAATTTCCAAATAAAATCAAATGTGATAATAAATCATACAACTGAGTGTGTAAGTGTAATTGTGTGTCTGTGTGCATGTGTGTGGGTGAGTGTATAGGTATGGGTATGACTGTGTGATGTACGAGCATGCTAAGTTATCGAGATTATGAAGGTGACACTGTAAATCAAATATAAGGCAAAGTTAACGTTTCGTAAATGATATGAAATCACTTAACGCATTTATTTTAAATACAAAATCCTGCAAAATTAACAAAATTCATTATTCTTTTATAAAAAAAATGTTAGGACAATTTAATTTTAAAAAACGATCTAAAAATAAGAACACTTCTGTGGAGAAAGAAAAATATTTTTTTTGATTAACGAAAGCTTTTTATTAAAGCAAAAATGAAAATTTTCTTCTTAGAGCAATTTTTTCGTAAAATAAGATATCAAATGTCAATTTTCCTTTCAATGAAACCAATAAAAAATGGTTTTCCAACCTTGATTGATGATAGCTTCTATCCTTAAGGGATTCACAATTTGAAAGCTCTTTCTCTATAGATTATTCAAAACAAAACTTTATCAAACGGACACTCAACTCTAAGAAAATGAAATTTTTATTTTTTAAAAGTATATTTAGAGATAATTCTCTTTTTTGTAAGAAAGTTCAACAATAAAAAATTTATTTAGGTTTAAATTTTCCTCTTCTTAATTGCATTGTTTAATCCTTATTTAAATATTTATATGAATAATAATGAAATGAGAAGAAATTCATTTGTTAAAATTCAGTAAAAATATATATTATGTATGTAATTTATGAAATTCTTATTAAACTATTGATTAACTGTAAAAGTCGTATTAATCCCTTGATTATTAAAATCATACTCAGGAATAGAATTGTTGTTTTTAATTATTATTATCCTTATTTCTATATTTCAAAAAGATTCTGTAAAACAAATTGCATTTTTGATTTTATTAATAATTATTCAAAGTTAAGCACATTATATATAAAATGTTTAAACATATTCTCTTTCATGAATATTTGTAGCATTTGTTTTTTGATTCAGATATGATGTTCAAGATATTAGATAATAATATTAGTATTTTCTGATAAGAAATTTATTATATTTTTATTTGTGAGATAATATCTAACATTTACATAGTTTTCCATACGTGATAAATATTTAATATTATGGCAAATCTTTATATAGTTTAAACTTTAAAAAATATTACTATAAAATGAATTGGATATAACTATTTTAATTAATGATTTGTATCTATATATTTTACGAAAAAATATAAAAAAATTCAGTTAAAAAAAAGAATTTATTTCAAATAAGTTTTTACGAGCTGAACACTGAGTATTCTGAAAGTAAATTTGATTTCAAATATAAAATTGAACGAAAGTAAAATTTCAGCTCAATGAATTTTTAAAACAATGTATTATGAAAAAAATTCTTCTGACATTTACAAAATTATAAAAATGTATGATCACTAATGAAAGAGACAGAAATGTTCAAAAACTCATAAGCATGTCAAACATTATTTGAAAACTTTATGCAAGCTTATGTTTTTCACTGTTTGTGAAAAAATGAACCTTACCGTCTGCATTTTTAAAATTTGTAGTAATATAATATAGTTGTAGCATTGCCATATTATTTACATTTTTATTATATTCACATAAAGAATTTCAAAAAACAGTTTTTAAAATCAAAAATATATATCTTTAAGTACAAGCAATTCTAGCTGAACAATATTATTTATTTTTCCTGAAGAATTTCTTAAATTTAAAAATTTCAAAAATTCAACAATTTCAAAGAAATTTTAATTTTTTTATTTTAGTGCTATGAAAGGCCTAGTATAATTTTTTTCACACAGCAATAACTTTACTAAGCAATTATTCCTAAAAGATAATCGTTCGTTCATGATAATATTGTGTAATATATGAAAAATTTGTTAGTCGATTTGAATTAATTTTTCTTTTAAACATACACACACACACACACACACATATATATAAATATATATATATATATATATATATATATATATATATATATATATATATATATATATATACATATATATATACAGTAAACTCTCGCTACAACGATATCCGATACAACCACAACTCCCTCTACTACAATAAAGTTTGTGGTCCCGGTGATTTTGCATATAAACTATTGTTAATCTCCCCTCAATATTGCGATATTCTCTAAAACAATAAACCTTTGTAAAAATATTTTTTCAATCTAAATTTCAGTTAATCGTGTCCAACGTCGGGCATCTTGCAAATAGTAGCCATCGGAATCTTCTTCATCAGATGTAATGTCATATTCCAACGTTTCTGATCCTGCGACAAATGAAAACATTGATGCTGCTGTTTTAAAATGGTTTCAAGAGATGAGAGCAATAAATGGACATTTATTATGTGCAAAAGCACGGAAATTTGCAGGAATGCTAAGGAACGAAACTTTCAAAGCTAACAATGGTTGGTTAATGTGTTTTCGAGATCGTCATGGAATAATTTTCCAATAAGTTCACGGAGAAAAAAAGTCAGCCCCGATAAACGATGCAAATGAATAGTGGCAAAACAAAATGAAAGAAATCTTAGAAAAGTATGCTCCAGAAGACATTTATAATGCAGATGAAACTGGGCTGTTTTTTCAACTCCTACCCGATCGAACATTGGCATTCAAGTGTTAAAAGTGTTATGGTGGGAAGAAATCAAAGTAGACACTGACTATTCTTCTGTGTACAAATATCACAGGAACGAATAGAATACTACCTCTCGTCATTGGTAAATCATTGAAGCCAAAGTGCTTTAAGAACGTGAAAAGTTTTCCCGTGGAGTAATAAGAAGGCTTGGATGAATAAGAAAGCCATGTAGTAAGGCCATGGAGTAATAAGAAAGCAAATAAGAAGGCTTGGATGATGTCTAAATTTTTTTTCGAATGGTTACAGAAGTTAGACAATGAAATGAAAAAGAGAAAGAAAAAATCGTTTTTTGATAGATAACTGCGGCGCTCACACGCCATTTCCAAAGCTACAAAATATCGAAATCGCTTTTTTCCCTGCCAATTGCACTTCAATTTTACAGCCTCTTGATATAGGCATAATTAAGTACTTCAAAGGATATTACAGAAAATGTTTGGTGGACTCCATACTTGTAAACTTTGAAAATAAATTAGAAGACCCTTTCAAAGCTGTAAATGTCAAGGAAGCGTGTGACAATATTGCTGGAAGTTGGTGGGAAGTAACAGAAAAAACCATTCAGAATTGCTGGAAAAAGGCCGGTCTTTGTGTTATGAAAGATAAGAAAACTGATAATGATGAAAATTCCATAGACAATGATCTCTCAGATGATCAAGAAAGTGTTTTGCACATAAAAAAATCCGTATCCCAACTTGAGGAAACAAGCGGTAAAAAGTTTCGAATTAGTACAGAAGACTTTAACAGCAGATGATGATCTTACGGTTTTCGCAGGTGTTACTGATGAAGATATTCTCTCTGAAATTACTAATTAGATAGGAAACAATGATGAAGATGATGATGATATTGATGATGATGATAATACAGGTCCATCGCAGTCCTTTTTGTCATCCCAGGAAGCTCTTCAATCTGTGAAATCTCTACGGACATTTTTTCAAGCCTTCCGTCGACAAATGAACAACATTTTCATGCACTAGACTCAATACATACATTATTGGTGAACTTAACAGTTAAAAAAATGAATAAGCAAACAAAAATATTGGATTATTTTCAATAAAAAGTGTTTTCAGGTATGTGAATATTTCTGTGCTTATTTTCTGAAATTATCTCATTTATTTATTTTTTAGTATTTAAACCACTATTATTAGTATTTTACAAATTAATTTCTTCTAAATATAGACTTAAAAGTAGTATGTTATGCACCTTAAACTAAAATTAATTAAAAAACTCTTATTAAATGCTCAAAATATGTGGGCCCTCGATATAACAATATGCCTCTCTACAACAATATATTTATTTGGTCCCTAAAATATTGTTAAAACGAGGTTTCACTATATATATATATATATATATATATATATATATATATATTTGAGTGTGTGTGTGTGTGTGTGTGTGTGTGTCCGTGTGTGTTTGTGTACGTGTGTGCGTATACATATATATTATCATTGTCAAAGAAATAAACATTTCATGTATTTTTCATGATTAGGTATAGTTATTTTTTAACTTTCATTTCATTATTTTTATGAATACTTTTTTCATATATTCATTGTCAGTGGAGTATATATTATTTATGACTATTATTTTTAAAAACTTTCAAATAATGTACACTTTTTTAATTCTTCTTTGCAATGTATTAAGTATAATTACGTTGATTTTTCTATATACAAACGTTCTTAACTTTTTTCCTATAACGAGTAATTATTTGGTAGCATTATAAATTTCTATTTCTCCCTCTCAAAATTATACCACATGTCTTTTTTTAATTAAAAAAATCAATTTGTATTAAGAAAGTTTTATTATTGTCTAGAAATTATTAATAATATCAACTAAAAAATATAAACAGGCGTAAAATTTATAGCAAATTTATGAACAATTTTGATTTTTTTTTATATTTCCAATGGCACAGATAAAAAGACAGCTACAGCAAGAATACAAATAACAAGAAAAATGAAACATAAAACAGCTGTAATAATAGTCTATGTATCTAAAAGGCCCCTAACCTCCCAGTAGCGTTCAGCAATTGAGCGTTTCGATAATGCCTTACAATGGAGTAGATGGTCACGATCTGTGTTCCGTCCCAGATTACAGTGGTTGCAAATAGGACTTGAAGCTGTGCGAAGAAGGTACAAGAGTTTAAGAAGGCAGTCATGACAGGTGGCGAGCCTAAACTCAGCCACCATTTTATCTCTGTGCCCTTTTGAGACTTCAGAAAGTCTGTCTTTCCAAGACTTTTGCTCTGATCGAGATTCGAAAATATTTTTGAATCTTTCAGATCATATATTTTAATTCGTCGTTTTATTATGCAAAAAGATACTCTAGAAAAAAATGTTTGCAAAGTCAAGGCTCCCCTATTTGCCAGTGTATCGGCAAATTCATTGCGATGGATTCCATGGTCTGCGGGGATCCATTGAAGAACAATATCTTTCTCATTGGAAGACAAAGTCCAACATTCATAGACAACAGAATGTTGTCCACGAATGTTGGAGTTTCTTGACATGATTGAATGTTGAATGTTGGAGTTTGGAGTCGGAAGTAGGCTCCAACATTCATGGACAACAGAGGATATAGAATTTGAAGTAGGCATCAAGGATTGCAATGCGGCCCGGAAGTCACTAAGTACTTACTTAACAGGAATATTTTTAATTAGAAGAGTATTATTATCCTTTTTTGAAAGGTAATTCAGTTTCGTTAAATGTTAAAATTTTTTCAACAAAATGTAGAGAAACTTCAAAAACTGTACCATAATTTGGATATTATTTTAATGAATCCATAAAAATATTTCCTCTTATGTACCATTTTTTAATATATTAATACATCAAATGTGTCCACGGCTACAGTTTCATTTGAAAACTGTGTTCCTAGAAAATTATAATTCGAAAAAATAAGGATACTCACATGTTTTGAGGTTATTTTCAAATACTTTCATTAAATTAACTTTACTTCGCAAACGCTGTTTTGCACTGTGTGATGTAGTTTCTTGCATACATTACGAAAAACAAACTAATTCTTACGTAAAAGATTTAGTGACGTGATTTTTTTAAAAAAAAAAGTATGCCGGAGTCTCTCTCTTCCAAGATACATCAAATTATCAATCAAGGAAGTAATAAGAAAAAAAAACTCGTTAGCTAGAAAAATCGAAAAAATTGTAGATATCACTTTCTTTATAATATTACATTTTCTAAATGCAGAAAAAAGGAACATACATATTTTTTCTTAGTAACATGCTATTACATAAACAAGTATATTTAAAAATAGATAAAAGAAGAACTAAAAGTTTCCGCTCTTGAAGCCAGAAGAGTTAATGAAAGAGATTACATATTTAAGCTTATTATATCATTAGAAATTCTTAGTAAAGTAGAAACTTCAAAGCAGCAATTTTCAGAATTTAATACTAATTAACTTATTAAATAATTATATTAAATAAACAAAATATATTAATCAATTGCAGCTATTAAAATATTGAAATGAGAGAAAACCAATATTTTAAGATTTTTAAATTTATTAATATCCGAATTGAGCTGGTAAATACAATTACTTCATTTACATAGATTACACTATAATTACAATATTATTTTGGCATTTAATATATTATTACGAAAAAAATTACTTTACTCTTTTCGCATTATTAATTTTCTTTATAATTAAGTCTGAATATAGAAAAACTGAAAATGATAATTATTTTTTTTTTAAATATTTATAAAATTTATGCAGTGAGTATGGTATAGTGAGCATATATAGAGAATATGGTTTGCCCTGTCGATGGGACATTTTCAGCCGAAATGCTGTTTCCATGGGATGTTGTTAAGCTATATAAATCCCTTTGAGTACAATGACATTTCTTTTGAAAATTTTTCGGTGAAACATGCATCCTTGTAATCTAAATGCCATTTTCAATCTTTATTTCTGATTTTTAGACATAACAAATTATTTCCGTGTCATAAATTCGTCAGTCATTCATTCTCTGATTAAGTTAAAATCATCCACATTGCTTCAGCTGTTTTTTTGTCCTAGATGTAAAGCAAAGAAGCACTAGTCAAAAATGTTGCTTTTTAACTTCTGGATATAACATTTCTAAGTTTTAAAATTAAGAAAAAATGAAATTACGCAAGTATTGTTTAGTAAAGCAAAAAGTAGTCTATCGAAGAAATACTATGAACTTTGCAAACAGCAAAAAAAAAAAAAAATCGTTGTAAAACAAACGAGAATTTAAAAACGGTTTGAACTTATTCCTTCTCCTAATATTTCTTTAAAATCAATTTGTTTGTTACAAATGAAGTCTCGAAAATATGAAAAAAGTCTCTTTTTACTTTTATAATTTTAATAGGAAAAGATTAGAAACGAAATGACAAATTTATATATAGTATCTCATAACTATGTAATCTATGTTATATATATAAACATATAAATATATATATATATATATATATATATATATATATATATAGAGAGAGAAGAGAGAGAGAGATAGATCTATATATATATATATATATATATATATATATATATATATATATATATATATATATAGAAATATATATATATATATATGCTCTATATATATACCCTATATATATATATACTCTCTCTCTCTCTCTATATATATATATATATATATGTGTGTGTTTGTGTGTGTGTGTGTTTGTGTGTGTGTGTGTGTGTGTGTGTGTGTGTGTGTGTGTTTGTGTGTGTGTGTGTGTTTGTGTGTGTGTGTGTTTGTGTGTGTGTGTGTATGTGTGTGTGTGTGTGTGTGTGTGTATACGAGCACTTCGGTTTTATTAAATTAATAATCCTTTACGAACGAATTACTTGATATGTGAATATATTGAAGTAAATTATATTTTTCAACAATTTTGACTTCTTTCTTTTGCATTTTCTTGATAGATGAGATTTTATTAACATGTTTCTTTCATAGTCATTAGGAATGTTTTCTATTCCTTTAAAATATGAAGCACATTTTTGTCTTACATTCAATGTGAATATTATGTGAAGTACATTTTAGTTTTTCATACAATTTCAGTTATATCAATTATGTTTTATATTTATTTCATTATTCAACCTACTTTTAAATTTATTCATTCTTCAGAATATTACATTTTATAATATTTTTATTATATTTATAAATATATATTTAAATTAATTATATTATATTTAAATTAATTTTGTCTTTTTGTGTAAAAATAAAATCTTAGGATCCAATTTATTAAAGTATGTAGCTAATAAATCATCTTATTTCTAGGTGACGTATTTATAAAAGTAAACAAAATTTTAATTTAACAAGGAAGAAGATTAAACAAAATGTATATTTGATAAGAACAACAATATTAAAAATTTTTCATTAAATTTCGTTTGTTTTGAAGAAAAAATAAAGACGAATCCGAAAATATAACACAAATTCCAATTCTCGAGATAAAATATTCCAATATTCAACAATCCTTCAAGATAAAGGAATATCATTTTTCAATTTGTGAATTTGTTTTCGTTTATAGAATATTCCATTCAACATCAGAGTATATTAGATTTCCTTGTGGAAATTAAAATGAAACAAATGTTATCTAATGAGATCAAATATATTTTCTTGAAAAAAAGGACTCAATTGTTTGTTTTCATTTTTAAATTTTTTATTCTAATTAAGTTAATAATTCTTTCAATTAAATTTTTCTTACATAATTTAGTATAAATTTAGTTCTTTTTTTCATATTTGAGAAAATATTTTTACATGAACAATATTAAATAACATGAAAATTTATGCACATACAAATTAATTATAACACAAGTATAAGTTTACTTTTTTTGTTATTTATTAACTTATAATTGAAAAATAAATAATCGAAAGTTAACAAATCAAAAATAGTAAAAGTGTGGCCTTAGTGAACTCTACTATTTAACAATCAATAGACTCTCCGTAATATGAAGAAGGGGTTCAATTTGAAAAAAAAAAATTTTTACTTATTTTTTCACACCTAAATCAGTAATTATTAACGTATTTTTTATCGCGTCACATTGTTGACAATTTCAAAATTTGGTGACGCAGAAAGAAAACGAAATGTTTAAAAGTTGTTGACTTACCTGAAGATATTTTGCTAAATAGTTTATGATAAAAATATTGAATGTAAAATGAAATAACATATAATACGAAATAATAACAGTACGTTTGTTAAGGGATTAATTATGAGATAACAATATGAATAATTTTAATGAAAATTTTGAGCTTGATGTATTTTGATATATTAACTTGTATTTGGTTGTAAAAATGACAGTGATACGCTCATATCATCTTCTACATTTATCGGTTTCAATATTTTTTGTTTTTTATGTGTGTTAATATTGTAAATCCGAATTCACACAAATAAGATGTAGAATATTGGAATTTTAGATGTTGGAAACACTTGAAGTATTATATTTTGGTGGTGTTAGAAAAAGTTATAGCTGCAGATGATAAAACATTTTTAACTGAAAAAAATATGATATTAATTCTAAGAACAAATTTATCTTTACAGATTAGTTCCCTTTAATTTAATCAAATTTAATCTTTGTAATAAAAAATCATTATAAGTTTATATATATATATATATATATATATATATTTCTAAAATTTAGCAGCACACTTTAAAATTTGGCTGCACACAAAATTGTCCCGGTGCAGTGATTGAGAATCATTGATCTAAATAAAATGTATAAAAAAGACATTGCAATATAATATTTTCAACTACAGGAATTCAAAATTAAACACTTCAGTACGTTAAATTTTTTCATTATTATCAGAATATTCTTTTGTATCAGGGATAAAATATTTTAATGCGTTGCTTATATCATAATGTAATATTCAGTTTTATAAACCACTTAACATTTTATTGTGTGCCAATCCATTTACCTATTGAAAAAATTAAATATTTTAGAATGAGAGAATTCCTTAAAAGAATGACAGAATTCATTAAATAAATTTTAGTGGTCATATTAATAACGATTATTTTAACATAAAAAATTGGGTTTTTTATTTAATTTATGTGTACACTTAATATACAATTAAAATTGGTATTTTTTTAAACTATATACATTTTCTTATGATTGAATCACGTATTTTTTAAATAAGGAGCACCATAGTAAAATTCATTTTATGCCATTAAGGTACTACTAGGAAGCATACGATTTCTAGAAATGAATATAAATTTCTCTTAAAAATAGCTTTCTATAACCAATTACTTTTGCTTAGATTATCTCAATTTTTTACTACTGTGTTCATAGTCCGTTACATATAAATATAGCTATAACATTTAATAGGATATTGACCTTTCCTAGTAAAAAAAATCGACTTTTTATCTTTGTAAGATAAATTATTGGTCTTAATAACAAAAGTTTGGTTTATTCCGATGATTGCATCCTTAATATTTAATTAACAGTAAATTCGATGCATTTCTGAAACAACATAATTCAGCTCATCCATTGTTAGAAGCATTTTTAGTGATGAGAAATCTATTTTTATATCAGCAAATATAACTTAGAAAACAAAATCATTATTAATTATTAGTGTTTTCATGTAAAACAAAATGTCATTTTAACATATTTTTAGAGCCGGCCAACTTGTCTAGTTGTCAGCGTGCCTGACTACGGATAGGGAGGATCTGGGTTCGAATCCTGGTTCATGCATGGATGTATTTTCTCTCTCTCTCTCTATCCAGTCTTTGTCCTTTCCTTGTATGTGAATGAGGTATGAATGGTGTCTAATCTATGAACGGGTCCCTATGGCATGCGTGAGGGTGCGATGGTGGCCCAATCCCTATGATGACCGGAGGCGTTGCCCCGGGTGCATCAACGGGATCAACATCTTTGCCTCGGCTGCAAAGATGTTGCTGTTTCTGGCCGGTTCCTTGGGTATAAGGGGACAGTACATCTCGATATACTCCGACAATTTGGAAAAAAACATATATTTAGAATATCCCAGTTATATTTTGATTTAAAGATCAAGAAATGTCATATTGCATTCTAGACATAAAAATCACAATTTTATGAAAATAGTGTTACAGAAGGTTAATTTTCTTAAGCATTTTGATACTTTTCAAAAATTAGATTAACAAATCAGCTTTTATGGAACCATGCTAATTACTTTTATAATACATTCTGTATGTGCATATGCATAAGTACATTGACATTAAAAAGTTAAGAATATAAAATTTTATAACCAGTTTGAAATTTTCCTTAAGTTATAATATTTTTTAACAAATTAGCTACCTTTATTAATATATTTTGTTAATTTTAATTTTCAAATTTACGAGTATAATAATTATCATTTTTTTATAATACTCAAACTATTTGAATATTTATTTTAATGTAATAATTATTTCTTCTTTGATATTCTATACATTTCTGACTAAGTTGATGATAATTTAAAGTTATTTTATCAAGTCGGTAAAATCATAGTAAGTTTCAAAATAAAATTTGAATTATTTATTCCATTTTTTGTACTGTTTTGGCTTAAATTTAAATTGCTTTTACTAATATTTATATGAAAAAAATATAGTTGTAAGTGATAAACCTTAAAAATATTAAATTAAAAATACATTTCATCTAAGAAATCTGTTTTATATATATTAATCGAGTTGTAAAATTCATCACAAATGAAAAAATATATTGGCATGTAATAGTGTTTAAGCATCCATAAATATAGGGACTTTTATACTGTATTATTTTTCCACCAACACTAATTAAAGAAATTCTTACAATTTACATTCGAAACTATCAAAAACAATTTTTCGTAAAAACATATTTGTTTTGAATATATTGCAGTTTAAATGTAAATTATATTTGAACATAATCATATATTTTTAAACATAATCGTATATTTACTAATCAAATGTATTTAAAAATTAAAAAAACAATAGTTTATTCTTAAGCCAATATTAAAGAATTTAATTATTTAAGTTAATTTTTAAATATTAAAGTAAAAAAAAGTAACGAGAATCTAATAAACAATGGAAATATTTATAATGTCACTAAAATTTAAGGAAAATTATGTTTGCAGAGCAAATTAAACTCTGTTTCATTCAATTAATGTATAAATATTATCAGTTTAAATGTTTATAAAAGATAAAAATATTTTGAAATATAAATTTAACATAAACATATTATTCTCTTCAATGGTTATAAATAAACAAATGTTAAAAAAATAACTTCATATTTCAGGAAAATATTTTTCTTGAAAGAAACGATTTCTTTAAAATTAATTGAGATATTACATACCTTAAAATATAAAATGCAGAATATGAAAAATCTCAGAAATCATAAGCAAAATCTTATCTAGGTTTCCTTATCTTTCAGTTCAGTTTTTGAATAATAAACTCAATGCTAATAATATTCGAAATTTCTTGACTATGCAAAAGTAATCCAAACCGTCATATTAATAAAATATTCATAGATGCAAAATGCTTTTGCTTTAATAACTTTACATATTTTACTTCGGGAAATGTATTATTTTTACAGTTTATTTCCTGAAACTATTCTTTAGACGTGCATTATATACTTAAAGTCTTGAAACATTGTCAATTAGATATTAAATAAAATGTAACATGCAAGAATATTATACATTTAGATAGCGACTTTATAATATTAGGAAACTCTTATATACATAAAAGATGTTTGTTTTTTACGATATATATATATATATATATATATATATATATATATATATATATATATATATATATATATATATATATATATATATATATATATATATATATATATATATATATATATATATATATATATATATATATATATATATATATATATATATATATATATATATATGTATATATATATATATATATATATATAATATATATATATATATATATTACACGAAAAAAAGATAGAGCTACTCATTTTATTCAAATATTATTTTGATATTTTAAATTTTGAAATTTCTACACTAAAATTTTGCTTTCATATTTCATTCACACAAATTTATTTTTAATACGGCAAAAAATTCTATTTTTTTTTTGACAGACTTATATGCTTACGATCTTTATCAATCTACTGTGAAATATAGCTATTTTATCCATTCAAGTATCTTTAATTTCATTTTACAACTGAAATATGTTGTTTTTAGCATTTCTTTTATACATAATATTTATTTCATTTTTATTTGAATTTTTCTGGGACACGGAAGAATTCAGGAAATGCGGTGGCCGAATTTCTGAGAAAAAGAAGTCTGTACCTTCCAGAAATCAAATTTCAGGTTTCTTTTTTTATTATGTCAAATATCTAATAAAGAATATCTGTGGGGTGTTTTCCGTGAGGAACTCAAAAATAGTCGATTCAATTAGTTCTTATTGCCTGGTCATCGTGTTAGCCAGATCTCTCACCAATCGAACATATTGTGTCCCCGTATTCTTCAGGAGACGCACTTTGACAAATGGTGGACAGAGAATAGAGATCCATTCATCAGGATGCCATCCGTAATTTCATTGATTCTCTGCCTAGACGTGTTACTTCGTGTATCACTGTCCACGATGATCCTACAACCTACTGTTCTGACTCTGTTCTCGCTCTGTATTATGCATATTATTTCGAAATACAGATCATGTATTGTTTCTTGATATCTCGCTCTGTTTGTAAAGTTTCGTCATTTTCTGACAATTCTTTTTTGATGTTACATTTTCAATATCTTAAAGTGTATTTATAACTGGCCTACAGTACACAAATTATGGTTCTAAGTGTACAAATTATTTGAATATAATTGTACGTTTATAAGCTGGTAAACCTGTATCTATAATGATTATGTTAATCTTATTTATAACACAATTTTTTTTGATTTATAAATAAAATATTTCATTTGAAAAATATTCTTGTGGTAATTTAAGAATTCATAAGAATCGTGAAATTAAAAATATATTCATTGATTACAAAAAAATAATATTATCTTTGAAACAACTGATGTAAAATGAATTTTACTGCAATTAAATAACTTTAAGTTTTACAGTGAGATTGCTAATTTAATGTGTAAATTATTCAAATAATTTTTACAAATATGATGATAACTTCACTTAATATAAATATAAAGTAAATTATTATTGAGAAATAAATAATGCTCTTAGCTCATATTTTCCATTAATGCATTGTTATATTTTTAAAAATATTCTTTAAATAATTTAGCTACTTTATGGGTTATATATAAGATATCAATGTATTTAGATTAAATGTATGACTTCATTATCCCTTGGTAATACAACTGCATTTGTCCGCTAATTAGAGTTTAATATTAATTGCAATATCAATTTCATTAAATATCTTAAATGGTTACAGTGTTTGTTATATCTCGAAAAATATATTCATCATATTATCCCTTTTGAATTGAAAAATTATTATAGAAGTACAATTATACATAATTAAAAGTATGCCACTTCCAATTTATAAACATATCTTCTTTTTATAGCAGAAAATAAACCATGAATAAATAAAAGAAAAAGTAATTAACTTATTTATAATTCACCTAATAAATATTAATTAAATTTTGGAGCAAATCTTTAAAATTTAATTAAATTCATAGTTCTTAATTTTAAAATATTTTTCATTCTTAATTATTTTCCATAGAGTATAAAATAACGAAACATCTTTAGTTTAATAAATAATCTCTCAGAATTTTCATATTCATACACTGTGTGTTTGAATATTGTCATAATTAAATCTAATTAATTATTGGAGAAAATAAATATTATTCGATATTCTTGAAAATATTTATAAAAGTTAATTAAATCAAGGTTCCTTGACTTAATCAGTAATAAATAATCTAATCATATTGCATATTTATTATGAATTCATAACAAAAATATTTCCTAGAAGTCAAATGTATAAATTTATTTATTTTTTACCTGTGCTAAAGGTAAACTGCAAAATAAATTATTTATACTTAAGAAATTAAAAAAAAATATTTTATTTAATTGCTAATCTTATTCTTTTATATGTTTTTTAAACGGAAAGTTTTAAAATACATGAAAAAAGAAACCAATTTCTTGATAAAAAAACTGTTTACTCATCATTGTTTTTAAAAGCACTACGGATAAATTGCATTATACTCCTGATTAATAGGCATATAAAACAAACTTAAAATACTTATGGATAAGCATATTTTATTGTGGGTATCAATTGACCTTTATAACACGCTAAAAATTTCAAATTTTTTTCTCTGAGGAATTCACATACTAATGCATAAAAATCGGCATAGATGATGGGTAGCAATGACAAACCGCTTATAAATCTACAGTTCCAAAATCAACAGGTATGCATGAGAATAACAACAAAGCAAAATGCTTGCATCAATCCTTGACAAGGATTGAGGTGGGACTAAAATATTTCTTCCTGAAGATATGTCTAATCGTCAGACCATAACTTGATAAGTTAATTGATTGATGTCATAAAACATAGAGATTAAAAGGTAATGAGTACTGAGCAGCTATCCCTACACGTGCATACTACAAAAAGAAAAGAAATTCCTACGTCCCATTCTTTAGTGTTTGGCTTAAAAATAAGGAAGAAGATTTTCTTGCCACGATGCAAGGAAACATTGAACAGCAATATGAGGATGGGCATTGTCCTGTTGAAATACAGCGCCTGGCAAGCCTTAAAAGAAGGGAACAGCTTGGGGCTGTAGAATTTCACTGATGTACCGGTTGCTGTTCAGATTACCCACAATTTTTAGCAATTGAGATCATCCATGATATGCTATGGCTCCCCAGACTATAACTTCGGGTATTCGTCAACTGTGGCGTTCAAAAATGTTTTCCGGGAAGTGGCGTGCAGCATCATGTCGTCTGACATGAAAGCGACCATTATATTGCAACAAATTAAAGCGGGATTCGTCATAAAACACGACTTGCTACCAATCAGCACGCCAGATTCTATGCTGACATGCCCATTGTAGTCGCAGGTGGTGATGGTTTAGCGTGAGGGACATCTTGTGTAAAGGAATCCTTACGCACAGCTCACGATACAGTAGACGTCTACGAGTTGATGAAGCACAAAATGAAACACCTTTAGCAATTGACCACTGTGCTGTCAGCGCTATAAGGAACATGTGTCTAATATCACGCACTCATGTCACATTTCGATGTCCACTCCCGGATTTCTGAGATGTCCGACACTCATCCGTCCACTGCTTCCAATCAATGTGCTGATGTTATACTGCACACTAAAACTATAGAGCTCTACGAAGGCCAATGGTTTTCCTCCGTTTAAATTCCATAAGCTGATGAAATCTAGTTTTCATTCGTCGAGGAGGCATAAGTAAATACTGAGCTAACGTTAATCATAATCAGAAATGCCATGCTTGCAGTTTTAGATCATATGAATATATTTTGATAATTGTACAAAAATATTTTAATCCTTAGTTTGCTATCAAGTCGGAGAGAATTGGGAACTTTAAATGTCTAATTAGTTAAAAAAATACTATTTATAAAAAGTATGAACTAGTAATAGAATAAAGGTTTCCAAACTTCTATTGGAATTAGCATGCATGCTGGAAACTACAGACTCAAATCAAGTATTCTTTTTAAATGAATCTCAAACTTTTGAGGAATTGTTTCATTGAAGTCAGAAAATATCTTATATGATGAGAACGCCGTTATGTTTGCATAATAATTAGCACACTTTTATGAAATTATTTGTAAATTTCTGGATACTTTAATGAAATCAAAACCCATTTTTTCGCCTTTTATTGAAAGAGAAAGAAACAAAAAAAAAATATTGTTTCTTTCTCTTTCAATTAAAGGTTACTTGTTTGCACACGAGGGCTAAATAGCCTAAGACCAACATTTTAAAGAGGATTCGGAACCTTTATAACCGTTTAAAATTCTGGTAGGAATGGAAATAATACATCAGAATTCATTAAAGGAGTTCTTTCAAATATTGGATCGTTGCACATTTTTGGAACGAGAAATATACTCTTACATTATTCGAGTAATTCAAATTAATCAACTATTCATTTAATGTTCCAATGTCTTGTATAAATAAGAAAATAAATAAAAGAAAGATAAATTTGCATAAAAACTGAATAAAAAGACGATTAAGTGTAGTTAATTTGATTGTGTCTTCGAATTTTATACTTTTTAATGATGCTTATCTTATTTAATTTCGTATTGGAAAATCCTAAATTTTAATTTAAATGCATTTTAATAATATAGAAAATAATATTGAAATAGAAATTAAACTATAAACTAAGAATTATCTAAACTAATTATTTATGATTCATGAAATCAAATTTTATATCTATAGAGAAAATATAATTCAGCTACATTAAAAGTAATAACAACAGAATAAATTCTCTTGTTGTCATAAAGACTACTGTTTACAATGTCTCAGTACAAAAAGATACTTTAAAACATCCTTATCACAAACATAAAAATATAATCTTTCCCATCTTCTTCTTGTAAAAAAAAGAAGAAATATGTGTACACAGCTCAGATTCCTCGGAAATACCTAGTTGCACAGATTTCTTTGTTACAACTCGACAACTCTTAAATCCCAACTGTCCTTTTGATTACAAGCGGATTTACTTCATCACTCTTGAAGTTTGAACATTTATCAAGTTATCTCAGGGGAGCATACAGTTTCTTTTCCTTTAACACAAAAGTATTTCGATCGTGTTAAAATAGTAACATTAATCTATTCATCCGAATAGGTTTAAAATTTTTATCCGCTACCAGATAAAGGTATATCTGAAAGTAGTCCAGTAAATAAATTGTAAAGCACATTTTGTAGAGTATTAATCAATATTCTTTCAATTAAATTATCTATTATAAATAGAAATTGAATTTATATACAAATAAAATGTTTCTATTTCTAGGTTCTTGTACTATGATTCAATTTGATGATGATTTTTGGGCTCCGAAAAATTTACAAACTATACTTCAGACGAGGACAATTTCATGAATAAAGGATGCTTAGAAATTGAACAATAATTTAAACATAGAAATGTTTAATAAACATAGATAAATTATATATATATATATATATATATATATATATATATATATATATATATATATATATATATATATATATATATATATATATATATATATATATATATATATATATATATATATTCAATTTCAAATATATATTTAATGCTCTTACGAATATTTACAGTTGAAATATTGTTAAATCTTAACATTAACATTTTAAAAATCAAATAATTGTTTAAAATGTTAAAGTTAATAAATGTTTATGCTTGAAGTATGTGTAAACGTTAGGTAAATACACACTAATATTTCAGAATAAATACGCAATGTTAAAATTTATGTTGAAGTTTCAACCGTATTTGTTTTAACAAAAACGTACCTACAGTTTGTTGTTAAAACTATTTTAGTGAATAGATTAACAACAGTTCATTGAAACATGTTCCTTCTTCACAAACTTTATACTTTCATCGGATGAAAATAATGTATAAAAATAAATTTACAAAGTTAATGAAAAATATCTAACTAGTCTTTATCCTGTAAAATAGTTATAAACAATGCAAAATTTACAGATCCTGCTTGATTAATGAATACAAAAATGTGTATTTTTGATAACTTAAAGTACATTAAAGATTTTACCTATTTTCTTAGATAAAGTTATTCGATTTATAAAAGCTCATTTCTGAAAAAATTTATGAATGCACTTGTGAGTGTTACAAATAGTTATATTTGTAGTGTATATCACGCTATTATAAAAGAATTATGACACTTTTACTCTTCCTATAAAAATATATCAATTACCTATCTCCAGTAAAATTCGTTTCAAATTATTATTTTAATAAAAATATGATTATAATTTACTAAATCTCTCAGTTCGTAAAATTAAACAATTTTCCTTATAAATGTAAAACAAAACTTAAAAGCAATGTTTTTTTTTTATTTTTTAATATTATTTTTATAATTTTAAAGCAGAAATATTGTTTATATAAATAATAATAATGTATACACGAAATAATGTTTATAAAATAAATTCAGTGACGTAATAGCCACCGTGGGGAGAAGGCCTATACTGCTCATATTTATTTTCATAGTATAATACCTTCTGGTGTAAAATATATGTCTTGGTTAGGAGGCCAACCTAAAGTGAAACATCCATTACTTGATCCCAAGCATGCTTGATATCCAATTTTCACAACTCTGTATATTGATAATTATTTCCCTATGTAAACATTTATCTTTATCAAGCTCATTTAAATGATTTTTACAATAGAAGAGTTAGAAAAGGAGAGGAATGTTATAAATTATTTTTCATTAAATATAGTAAGTTTGTATGTTTTAGCATTTTTCCTATCATAAATTAGATGATACTTATTTGTTTAGTACTGAGATATCAGTAAAATGTTATGCATTGTCAATCTGGCTTTTAAAGGTAGATAATGATGAGTACGTCAAGCTCCTAAATATATAAATTCAAATAATCATATTATTGTATACATTGTGATATTGAGTTTTTTTCAATATTATTTGACCTTATTTTTATTTTATAAGATTTGATTATTATAGTAATTAAAATATAATATAATTATATTAATATTTTCTTATATTTTCTATACTTTCTTATAATATTTATAAAAATCCAGGAATACTAAAATTCGTTAAATGTAAAAAAGGAAAAAAAATTAATAAATATTTGTGTCAAGGACTCATATAATATATATATATATATATATATATATATATATATATATATATTTATATATATATATATATGTGTGTGTGTGTGTGTGTGTGTGTGTGTGTGTGTGTGTGTGTGTGTGTGTGTGTGTGTGAAAAAATTAAAGTTTTTAAGAGAATTAAAACGATTAAAACATTGGTAAAGGAATTGAAAAAACATTATAAAATAACACAGTCATACATTTTCATGCCTAATACTTATTATCATACGTAATACTTATTATAATTTTCTCATTATTGTTAGAGAGTTAGAAAGCAATTTTTTGAACACTAAAACAAAAATGCTCTCTGCAAAATAATTTTTAATCTAATTTATGGAGCTAACGGCTAAACTAACACAACACAATTAATTATATAATTATCTTAAAATATATTTGAATCTTTTCGTGAATTTGAATACAAGCATTTCCTCTCACATTTGAACAAAATTCACAATTATATATATATATATATATAATAAATATATGCATGTATTTATGTAAATATACAGATATTACATATATATATATATGTATATATATATATATATACGTGCATATATATATATATATATATATATATATATATATATATATATATATATATATATATATATATATATATATATATATATACATATATATATATATATATATATATATACAATATATATATATATATATATATATATATATATATATATATAAATTAACAAATTAATTAAGATAAACCACAATGTAATAATTAATTAAGATAAACCACAATGCAATATATAATGTATTTAAAAAAAAACATTTTCAAAATCGTTATCCTACATGAAATAATAATTATTCACTTAAAATATTTTAATTACAGTAGGGATTGTTAGAAATAGTTATTTAACTAAAATTTAACAAATAATTAATTTTGGGGAATTAAAGTAATAGTTTATCATCTTAAATTATGCAAGTTACTAAAATGTTTTTACTTAAAATATTAGATTTTTTTCAAAAAGACTCAAAATGTATTCCATTGTATTTGAGTAAGTTTCAGCTATAATCCGGTATCCAAACTATGATTTTATTAAAAAGTTTAAAAGAATTTTCTTAAAGAGCTTATTGAACTATTTTTGCATTACATTTCCACCTAAACGATTTACATTATTATATTTCTCGGAAGGAATTTTTATTTGACCAGGGATATTTAAATATAAAAATGCTTTGTAGAAACATTGTATTATCATAGAATACTTTGAATAAAAAAGAATAATTCTATCTTTCGTGTATCAGGTATCATTTTTATCCTTTGTTATAAAAGCAGAAATTCAATATTATTATATGTTGAATGTATAATTTCATCATTATCTAACTTTCCATATATTCATTAATAATATACTAAGAGATATATATATAAAACTACATGTTAGGATTTTTTATAATTAACTTAAAAAATGTTTATTATAATTTGCATTCCTATTTTTAGAAAATTAATCCAAAAGTTTTCATTATAATAATTTATTTTTATAACGTTATACTTATGTTATTATGTTTTTCAACTAATAGTCTCTTTCGTTTATAATGTTTATCTATTTACATATATAAATCACTACTTTATTTATATATATATATATATATATATATATATATATATATATATATATATATATATATATATATATATATATATATATATATATATATATATATATATATATATATATATATATATATATATATATACATATATATATATATATATATATATATATATATATATATATATATATATATATATATATATATATATATATATATATATTGGGTTGGAGGGATAGTTCCATAAATTAAAATGGCTAATTAAATAAGCAGGTGAATTTTCTAGTAGGTAAAAAAAAAAAAAAAAAAAAAAACATCCGGCTACTGAGTCATTCGGATTTTTTCCTTGTTTTTTCAGTTGCTGTATAATATAAATGGAGTCCTTTTTTTACCGTTTATCATTTTATTGTTATATTTAAAGTGAAAAACATGTCAGTTGATAAAGTGCATTTATGACACAGTATTTTGTATGAATTCCAAAAAAAGAAACAACGCATGGGTTGAATGTAAAAATTTATAAGCGATATTTGGAAAAGATATTGTAATAGTACATATTAAATATTGTAAGATTGCGTACTTTTTATGATATTAAGAAAATGTTTAGCAAATTTCCTTCTGGTTATCTGAGCTTCCCGGAAAGTGATCGATCTGGAAGTCCATACGAGATCTATAATGATGTTTTGTGATCCATGTTGGAAAATAATCCACTTTCAACAAGTCGGGAAATCATCATAAAAGTGTTGGTGATCAGGTTAAATTTCGTTAGTTTGTATTAAAGCAACGTGTTTCGGTTCCACATGAATATACTGGAAAACATATCTCTTATCATGTAAGAATACGTTCTTAAATTATTAGACACAATGCTAAAGCGTTTTTGGACAAGCTGGTTCTTGGAGATAGAAAGTGGATTTTTAGGAGAATAATATTCTCGTAATCTAATAATAGATAAAAAAACTTACTGCAAACCAGGAAAATCATCAGCAACAGTTCCAAAACTAAGTATCCATTAAAGAAAAGTACTACTTTGTTTCTGGTGGGACAAAAAAGGTCCAGTGTACTACGAGTTTCTGAAACCAGGAACAACCATTAACACAAATCTGCACTACAATCAACTGGATAAATTGAATCAAGCACACTAGAACTTCTACAAAACAAGATTTCACATGTTACCTGAAAGATTGCAACATGTTGTAGCAAATAACGGATCATATATAATTGATTAATATTGAACACGTATATTTAGAAATGAAGTCAAATATTTTCCTTAAATTTCCCTCCAGACCTATGAATATAAGAAAATTTATGCTTAATTCTCTCATTATTTTTATTTTTATATCATTAAAATTATATTGCATATTTTTATGACAAGAATCTTTTTTTAAATCACTAAATTTCTTTACTAATTTTTTAACATTATACTTTTGTGACAATTTTTATCTATTAACAATCGATAATTTAAAATAAAATAAAATATTGAGAAATCTCGGTAAATTATAAAAATATATTTACAGTCCCAAAATAAATATTTTGTATAAATGCGCTCATAGGGAGAGAAAACATTCTAAAATCATTTCTTCATTTTAATTAAGGTAAGGTAAACGCCATTTCAATTGAATCCGATGTCTTTAGCTCTGCTATAAAGCACAACAATGATAAATTTTAAATATTCTCATTTCTTAGTTTTCCCCTAAGAATGTCATGTATAACATGGAGTTTAATATAAATAAATATTCTGTGAAAAATTAATAAAAGTGATCCATATTTGAAAGTATTTTCTTATCAAATAACCATCAAACATTTGATTTTTGCAGTCAAGAGGATAAATTGAAATAGAGGAAATATTACAATTTGAATTAAACATCGTATTCAACAACATTGTAACTATCATGGAACTATCCATTTTACCTTGAAAGTATTTTACACAAGTGAACACTTTCATTTTATTAATATACTATATGTACTAAACTATATTCACGGATCATTTTATGAACTACATCCAAGTATCAATTTATGGACTACATTCACGGATGAAAGATATTTGATATTATATTCATTAGCTTCTTTCACTAAAATTCTAAACTTATATAAGCTAGAACGTTTTAAGCATCTATGGAATAATTGTGCTTATGTAAATTTAAAACTAATATGTTTAATTTATTCTTTAAATATTTTAACTAAACTTTTAAGAGTAAGTTTAATTTAATTACTCATTGAGTTTTAGGCAGGAAAATTATTTAATTTTTACAAGTATTAAAGGGATGTGTACTAATAGAGAAAATTTATGCATTAAAGTTTGTGGAATCAAAAATATATTAATCTGATACAAATTTTAAAAAAATATTCTCGGCAAAAAGTAGACCGAAATTTATTACATTTTTATGTAACATTTCTTCAAAATTAACAGGAAATATGTTTCTCATAAAAATAAAATGAGGTACATTTTTTACTTAAATTGCAAACCTCTTTTTTTCATTTTTTATAATAAAAAAAAAAAATAAAAAAAAAAAAAAAAAACTAGAATTTCTATTTACATGAACAAGAGAAATTAATAGGGAAAAATTCTTCATAAAAATGTTATGTAATACATTATTTTTTTCTATTGAATTAAAAATCATTTCTTCTTTTTTTCATAAAGTTATTTAAGTCTAAAGTAGTAAGTCTAAAGTTATTTAAGTCAAAAATATTTTTCAAAAGTAAAAGGGATTTCCATTTCTTTTAAAATGACATATCTTTAATATTTTAGGAGATGAATTTAAAAATAATTTGACACTTTATTTTGTTATACACAAATTTAAACTTTCAATTAAACAAATAGCATGAATAAGATCTACATATTTTTAGATACAAAAATATTTTAAATGCATTATACATTAGTTTATGAGATTTCAAACTGCTTAAATGAATAGCAAGTCAGCTATACAAATTGAAAAACAACGCGATGTAAATAAACATATCATCAGTTATATCAAATAAAAGTGTAAAGTAATAAAAAAAGTTTCAGGAATTATTTTATTGTAATTTCTTTTGTAATGTTCATTATTATTCATTATTGTGCAAATTTATAAATTATGACAGATAAATTTAATTATGAGATCTGTTATATTATCTGTTTCCCGAACACTTGCTTATTATAAGTAAAAATACATGCTATTAATCAGATATTATGTCCTAAAAAACGAATTACTGTAGTTTCATAAGAGTTATATGAATAAACATGACGGAGTTACAAGAAACATTAATTTTTTAGCTCTATTGCTGTAAAAATGTATTTTGAGCACTAATTAAATAATGTATTTGTGTTGAAACTTATATTACTACATTTGTAGAGATTTCTTTATATTTTGTAATGCGTGATTCATAATACTGTTTTATTTCCTATAGTTTTATAAATGTAAAATTCAGCACCTAATGAATATTAAAATATACAAAATATTATTAATGTAAAATATATTATAATATGAGTAAAGAGAAGAAAGACATTTTACATCTCACTTATTTTACAATCGGCAATAACTTAAATACAATTAGGAGATATCATATTTACTTTAAAGGAATGATTGAAAATACCTTTTCCTATTTTCTTATAATCAGTAATATCTTTCACTGTTTCATAAGAAAATTATTTTACATTTTTAATGTATCATAAATAAAGAAATTTTATAACAAAAGCATTTGTCTATGTCATTAGATTATATTTATTCTTTCAAAACAAAGCAGAGATCTGAACACGAGAGCAGAGATCCTAAACTTATGATTCTACATCTCAAATTATTAGAACGTAAATACAATCTGAAATGTTTCATTCTTAAAATATGTGTAATTAAATATATTAGGTGCATTAAAATAGGTAAGAATGTCTGATATTGATTCATTTTGTAAATATAACATAATGATTCAAAAATCAAATTATCAAGCGAGTTCTTCGATAGTTTATATACTATATTTTTCATATGAGCTTAAATTTTGTCAATTATAATAATTATTGATAGAATGAATGGTATTTTAAACAAATATGTTATGAAATTAACAGTATGTTATAGGCAATAACTTTGTGCACATATTTCTGTTGAAATGTTATCAAATATTATAATCACATATTTGATATTTCAATATATATATATATACACATCATACATATATTGAATAAATACAAACTAATAAATTTTATGAAAAAGAAGATTTTATGATGATGTAAATGATGTAAGTTTTAAGGTAGTAAAAACAACGTATTGCAATAAAAGAAAATATAAGTACAAAATTAATTAATAAATCAAAAGAATGTTACAAAATCCAATCTATTTAAAGTTAATATGATTAATGTTTTAAACTAGAATGTTGGAAGTTATAAAATGTAATGAATTTTTTATTTTATTTTACCGATAATTTAAAATGTGGAAAAAAAAGATGAGCAATAGGTGTTTGGAACTTGATGACTGATTCTTACGTTTGATGCTGCTGAAAATAGTACCCAAGATGAATTGGGAGCAATTTCATTTATACGAATTCATCGATCACGCAACATACTTTATGCAAGTAGTCGTAACTGTTCTGAGAGCTGAAAATGAATAAGTTTTTCATGCCTCATATTTCAATGGATGTAGGAATTTTCAATACATTGGTTTTTTTTCAGTGTTTCCCCGCAACGGTATACAAAAGTAGCAATTGAAAATATTACGTTTCCAAAATTTCAATTTTTGAAAATTGAGCATTTTTGCATTTTTAAGAGTTATTTTAGTATTGGGCTAGTGTAAAGGGAATTTATATAGAGGCTTCAATAAATCATATAAATTCACGATTCAATCAAAATTTAAATTTTCAAATGAAATCAAATGTGACAATAAATCATACGTTTGAGTGTAATTCTAATTCTTACATTATATTTATCAAATTATAATGGTATATATATAGAATGTTATATTTGTCAAATAACAATGAAGAATAATTTATATATAGTTTGAATAACTTATAAAATACACGATTTAATAACATATAATTTAAAATAAACCAAGGGATGTTTCCAGGGAAATTTTTCTACTAAGTTGCTTGCGTTGAAAAAGTTTAATTTTTAGATTTCTTATTTACTTTACAATTTTATCAAATAAATAAATACCTAATTTCATTATGTTTAGACCAATAGACATAATTTTGTCTTATACATTACTTGTTGTAACCAAAAATATGTATTTAAACTTCGAAAATATTTTTAATATACTAAATATTTTAATAAATTGTTTAATATATAAAAATTAAATATATATCTGTGACATGTACTACACTTAAAAATTTTAATGTAGGTACTGTTTCAGAATACGTTAAGGACATTTTTTTCTATATGATTAAAACATGATGGTTAAGTAAAATTCTATTTATACTTAACCGTCATGTTTTAATCATGTAAATTTAGAAAATTGATCAAATGTCGAATATTTTTGCATTTTTATCAACTTGATGTAAAAGAAAATGTTATAATAAATACCATAGAAAAAACGAACAGTAGATTACGAACTTAAAATGATTGAAAACAATGCATTTGTTAATAAAAATAAAAATTGTCCGTGAATATTTTAATTTAATACAGACTAGTCCATCAATTCAGGATAATCAAAAATCATGCATAAATCGAACTCGCCAGAAAAATGATGTCTGTAGAAGTATTGCTTTCAGGATTAAGCAATTAAAGCAAATTAAATAAATGCATCTAATGAATCCTAGCGTATGCTTCAATGGCACAAGCACCACTTATAAAATTTAGAAGCATGAAATCATAAGCGTAATAGAGAATATAAGAACCTGTGACAAAGAGAGAGCGATATTCAAACTATGCATTAAACTCAGTCCCTCGACAGAATAGCCATGACAAAGAGAGGGCGCTTGCAAATAATGTCTTACGTGGTAGAATTACTGGCAGCCTGGAATGTGGCGTAAGTTGACAGCTGTAGTCGATGAACAGGAAATAACCCTAAGTGTCATCTCCAGGCAGTGGAAACGATTTCAGGAAAATGGAAATATTGGTAAACGTTTCTATACAGGTCACCGCTTTGTAACAATTCCGAATGACAGCTAGTATTTGACAGTATTCCCCAAAAGAAGTAGACTGAGCACAACAGTAGATCCGTTACATAAGCTATCGCGTTAACCGCATTTCAAGGCAAATGATGTATAAACATTTGGAAGACCATGGTTTATATACTCGCAGCTCTGTGAATTGTGCTCCACTCACGGCGACTCACAGTTAGCAGTAGTTAAACTGGAGTAATGAGCATGTAATGTTAACACATTCATAGTGGGCTTGTGTTATGTTTCTTGGTGATTCGAGGTTTTGATTTCAGCCTGATTCATGTCGGATGTTCATATGAAGAACGGCACCAGTACCTGCATGACATGATCATTGAACGTCAACTATACCGTGGAGCAGGACATCTTATTTGGAAATCATTAAACTGGACACCGGAACAAATCTTCATTGGATAAAATGTTCAAATAGTAACGATAATAGGACAAATTTATAAGGACATCTGGAACAAGGTGTCCTTCTGTTTAGGAGCTGAATCTTTACTTAGAGATGACAATGGACATTCTCACTGTTCAAACATCTTCAATGACTGATTTTAGTTAGATGATATTACCATTATTAATATGAAATAGTGAGCATTCTCATGGGACTTGAGATCAATACAGAATTTGAGAGACATTATTGATACCATGAGTGCAATTTTGTGTCCCAAGTACAGCTTGTTAATATGGTCTTCAGCTTACATTGGCGTTGCATGGATTCTAATGCCTCGTATTTGAAACATACGATATATTAACCATCACATTAACAAAATATTATTCTGTTGTCGTTTAGGTGATATGTGGTATAAGTGCTCTAGGAAGCTGTAATCATGCTTCGTGTATAACTAACACAATGCATACACAGTCGCTTAGATTCTTTCTCCTATTATTAATACATGCGTTTTAAGAATAAATCATGTTTGTTTTGTTTTTTTACCTTTAGTTGCCTGCGCCAGTACTATCCTTAATTTATGGGCATGTGTTTATTTGAACATTAATCAATTATTAAAATTTTATAAGTGTATAATTAAGTATGCTTTAATAACGTAGTCGATTGAATAGTATAATAATAAGTAAACTTATTAGTTTTAGCATATTTTAATTTTTTTTAAATTATGCATTATAACATGAGTCTTCAAATTTAGAAGAATTACTTTAAACATTTTTTTTTTATTTAACCATGTTTTCTAGTATTTTTTGAAGTTAAAATTGTTTTCTAAAAAAAATCGTAATTGTTATCTTCATTATAAATTGACTTAGCATTTCCTTTCCTTCTTACTAATTAAATTTTGCTCTTTTAAACCCGAAAAAGGATTTCGTTTACAATAAAAGATAAGTGACACATTTATTCCTATAAAGAAATTCAAATTTTTTCTCAAAGAAAATTATAGTTTCGTTAAATATTTGCATTCAAGAGTATTTTTTGAATGCTTAAATTTCAAATATTTTTTCAAGCATACAATCCAACAAAATACTGTCTTGAGCGATTCATTAAAAATATATGTTTTCATTTTTGCTTGCCTAAGAAATTCCAATACATACTTAAAAATTCAAAAGGCATTTTAAAAACAAGAAAACATTCGCCATAATATCTCTGTTAAAATAGAAAAAAATGTTTTACATATTGTATACTACCTAGAAACATATTATTATATTTTAAATAAACTTTTATTTGTTAAGTAGTTTTTTTAAGCACTGTTTTCCAACATTCTGTAAAATAATATGTGTAAATTAGTTAAATTACAAGTCCAATGAGTTATTGAGCAGATAAAGTATTAATTTATGAAAATTTAAGCTAGACGCTCAAGTACAAATAAACTTTTATTAATTTATTTAGGTTAAATACCAATTTACGCCACTAAATAAAATACAAACTAATTAAAACAAATCTAACGATATGTTTTTTTAATAGTTAAAAATGCCTCATTATATGAATTTTTAATAATTCAAGTCAGGCTCCTTTCATAAACTTATGTCATGAGCATGTGTAAAAAGCAGAGGAGTTTCAAAACTCACATATTTTATTACATATAAATTAACACATGAGATTAAAAATAAACGTATTTTATTTTTTGTGTATATATTAATTAAAAGTAAGTTAATAATAGGTTTTTAAATCGTTAAAAATTATCCACTGCATGTGAATTTTTTATTATTGAAATGATTATACTTTTATAATATTTAATATGTATCATTAGTCCTATTGTAAAAAAAACATACTCAAATATTTGCAAAGAGTCAAAACAATGATTTATAAAAAAACAAATAATAATTATCATTTATTTTTAAAATATCCCTAGATCTTGAAGAAAGTTAAAGTACATACGTTAAATATATTTCTCATACTTCGAGTAGTTAGACAGAGTTGCGAAAATTTAAAAGGGGGGAATATACATGTTTTTGTTATTGAAATGGGTAAAGTTCCGAAACGTATTGCTGTATAATTTAACTTATTAATTTGAGGCATAAGCAACTTGACAGGAATATCAATTCAATATTAATTACTGTTTAATTACATTGCAAATACTGTAATTAATGCTTCAAAATAAATCTTAACTTTTTATTTCAAGTTATTTAGACACAAACAGCTTGATAAGTCTCATTTGATTCTAAGAATCTGATCTCAATTAAACCCTGAACAAATATTCATTGAACAAACAGATTGAATATTTTATGTATACAGTTTCACCTATATAGATTATATATATATATAGATAGATAGATATTCTTAACTAAATTTAAGTATTACAATATAAGCAGAGCATTTTGTGATATCATACATATGCTATGAGTATTGTGTAAAATTATGAATAATTTCATAACTAATTATGTATACATAAGATAAATTAATATATAGGATTAGAAATAAAATAAATTTTCGTGAAAAATATTTTTAAATTGTGAAATCTTTCAAAAATTCACTTTCTAACAACTATTGTAATAATCTTGTTAAAATCTAAACCGAAAATACTCAATTACAATCACAAATATAAGATTTTTAAACAGTTTTAGTATGATAGATAAAAATGTTCACAAAAAATAATCCAGTAAAATTAATTTTTATAGTTTTATTTTTAAAAATTATTTTTTTCTAATTTAACTATAAGCTATTATAAGTATTTAATTTACGCTGCATGCTCATTTTTGATAAAAAAAATTGTCTTATTATATTTTTTCTATTTTTGATTATTGTAATTTATTTTTGCAATTATTAACTTTGTATAAAAACAATTTTATAATTTATTGACAACAAATTTTATATTTCGTGAAATACATGATTATTACATTACATATTTTTACATTTTTAAATGCTTTTTATAGTTTCTTAATGGTTTTATAAAGCTTTTTTTTTAATTTTTAACAACTTTCATTAAATAAATTTTTGCATTTGTTTACAATAATTTGTTAATAATTATTAATTTTACAATTACATTTTTAACTATTAATTATTGCATAAATTTTAGAAATTAAATGTAAAGAAACAATTTTGAAAAATACTTTTTTGTTAATACCCATATTAAATTACAAAATTTTGCTTGTCAAACGGGAGCAACTTTATTCATTTTAGGATCGTTTATAAAAACTAAACTTAAAGAATGAGAATATATAGTAAGAATATGGTTTTATAGCATTTTTTAATGATTTACTGTCACTGATTTTTCTTACTGAATTTTACAAATGCCATCTTTTTTTAACAACATTTGATAACAATTAAATAATGATTAAAGTAAATGCACATTCATTTATTTGACAAATTTAATTTTTTTTTGTTTGCATGGTTATTTATAATCTCGAAAGAAAAGATATTTTTAAAATATTTCTCCTATGCATTATTTAAGCATTCACTAATCATTGTTAATTTTGATATTCTTAATTTCATTGTCAAGTGAAATAAATATTAAAAACTACTTAATATTTATAATTGTTAAGTATTTAAAAATGATATGGATGCAAGACATTGTAGGTACATGATTTATATTTTTAAGATGTAAAATTAGCGTGTAATTTACAAGAGACAAAATCGTGTGAAACATTCAAATGCTAAACATAAATTCCATAACAATAAATTTGCCTTTCACATTATTTTCTTAAAATTTATAAACTTTAATATTTTGCATTAATTTTATATGCAATATGGTAATTTAATTAACCCTTTTGGAATACATTATATCTACAAATGATATTTAATATTCTACTCCCTTCTAAACAAAAGAGCTTGTTTTGTAAATAATGCTCATTTTCTGATTTCTGACGTTTTACTATTACGCAAATTTTCAAATGCTTGGATTGCATATTTCTTACATTATTTTATTGAGTGATTGAGTATTAATTAGTTAAGTAATTAGTTTATTCAAATATTATATGGTTGAAACTCCTTACAATAATTCTGCATTATCTACACACCTGTTTGCAAGGTTGTAACATGATTTTTAATTTTTGTTATTAATCATTTCTTTTTTTCTTTTTTTTTGTTTCTAATCCTCCACCATAATTTTTTTTGTATACTTCCTATAATTAATCACATTAAAAAACAATTATTGTTATGAGAAGTTAGCGGAAAAACTCTATGCAAATGAAGATATAGAATTCTCGAAACTCTTATAGAGTCATCATATAAACTATGCATCGAAAAATTTCATGTAGAAAAAGATCATTCCTTCTACAAAATCACATATTTGTCTATGTCACTAATTTTGCTTTTACTGTTTTTAATTAAATGGTTTAACATATATTTTTATTGTCCTTTAAAAGAAAACTGTGTGCTTTAATTGAGTAACATAATGTAAAATATCACTTCTTTTTAATCGGTCAAGCAATTACAATGCATATTTTTCATATTCCAATATCTATAACTATATATAAATTAATCGTGAAGTATTGCTTAAATTCAATATATATTTTATTGAAAACCATATTTAGAGCATTAATTCCTATGTTACATCATATAAATAACAACAATCAAAGATAACAAGAGTCATTAAGTGATAGAATCTAATTCAAATGTTTTAATAAAATTCAAAATCATATGATTTATTGCAACTAAAAAATAAGAAGATTTTATGTAGACCATTGCTTCAGTGAGCTCTACGCATAAAATAATAGTTATATAGATAAGTAAAATTTTAATAAATTGTTATACGCTTTAGTTTATTTAGTTTTTGAGTTTATTAATGATCCATATTATCCTCTATCAAAACAAAACTGTGGAATATGTTATAAAATTAATAAATTTTTTACACAACTGATTAACAAAAGCAAAGTAACTAAACAATTGCTTATACAAGTTCATTTTGTTGTTGCGTTTTTTTGATAACTACTATAATTAATTTAAACATGCATTTAAACAAGGTAAAAACTAAAATATTTTGGAAATGTTATCACTATAATAATAATAAAAAATATTCTTTATAGTGTAAAAACATGGGCAGTTATGAGAAAAAATTTACTTAAATTTAAATAGTAATAATAACTTAAATTGTTGCTTTGCATTACAGGCAAATCAGTTAAATTTTTGTCAGTTAAACTTTTCAGCACCTTTCAATATGACCTATACTGATCTGCATAACAGATAATGACAATAAGTATTTAGCTTAAATACCTGACCCCATAACTGTTTACTAATATCCGCTGTACTGATACTTATTAATGTGAGGTTTTCCGATGGAACTTTGTGACTTTTATGCAATAATTGCAGATTTATCTCTATAATATGAATGTTTTAATGAATGTAACAGAAAACAATACCACGCTGTCATTTTCAATAATTTTTTTTCAGTAGAAACTTAGGCTTGAAGATCTTACGCTGTTGTTACTAAATCGCAAAATAAAATTTATTTATGATTTCCTCCAACAATTTTAATTTCCTTTCATAAAGAAAATTCGTTTCCTTGAATTAGTATGTTTCTTATACGTACTTTTTTGCAGTACTGTATTAATAAAATTTATCTTATTTTGCATTATTATTTTACCCCTGAAGCAACTGAACGCAGATAATAAATTAAACAAAGCCATTTGGAGTGCTGCAAATGTGCTTCATTTTAAACATAATTATGAGAGAATTTATATTAAACAAAAATAAGAGATTAATGTTTTTAAATAAATAAGAAAAAATCTGCATTACTCAAATTAACCTTAAGCAAAAGCTAAATTACTTTGAAGAGGCATAAATTATTTTTATGTAACAAAAACATGTCTATTGTTCTATTTATTTGTTTTCCCTAAAGAAAGATATACTTCAAGATGTTAGATGTATTTCTTAGTTAAACTGAAATACTTATAATTCAAGATGTATTTTAAGTTATTTGCACTTCTTGGACTAAAGCTTGAACCATTTTTATCATTTTAAATTTTTAGCAGTTATGCATATTGATTTGTATAATTCTTTAAATATTTTTTGTTTTAATGTTTATTTTGGGAAGCATTTAATGGAGAATTTTGATCTGTTGAAATCTCATTAATATCACAAAAGTAATGTGCTAATTAAATTTCAACCACACACAATTATTATAAACCCAAATTAAAATACAATTCAATACCATCAATGAAACATCGATATTTTATAGTTTATTTATAGTTAATAAGAAATTCTTAATTATTTTTAATATGAATAAATTACCTGCCCATTAGTCAATTTTAGTAAACCTAAATTAATGGCTCACTTCCATAGCACCAATGAAAATATTGCTATATTATTGTTAAGGTCATTTAACATAAGTATTTTCAACATTTTCCACGAAATAATCATTATAATATTTTGTACTTTTGTTATTCTTTTGCTCAAAATAAATTTAAAAATAAGATTATATTAAACTATAACTTTTGTTAAAACCAAATACATACCTATTATATAAAATTATTATTCAGTTGGAAACTTCTATAAATACAATATTGGAAATCTAAAGAATTGTGAAAAAAATAAATATCATAATAAATATAACATTTATCATGTTAGTATAAAATTTTGATTATTCCATTCATAAATAAATTTGTTATATTTAATTTAATTTTATTTATGTTATGTTTAATTCAATTATTAATTTAAATTTTTCTGATTTATAAAAGTTTGAGTATCTAATATACCTTTACAAATAAAGATATAATTAGTATCGTTAATGAAAAAAGTATTTTGGTATTATTGTGAGAAATGCTGAAAAAGATGTATTTAACAACTACTCAAGTCCTTACGAATTCGGAAATTTTGTAGGTAAGATAAAGCTGTCAACTTCTTGCAAGATGAGATTGAATTTTATTCATTGCGTTATTGCCATGATTTAGTCAGAAGATCATCTCAAATTTCAGATCTAACATCTTCTATACAGCCTAATTTTATTAATCTAGAATTTCATTAAAATTTATATTTCTAATAAGGGAAAAGGTGATAATATTTTCTTATAAAGGAAGACTGTTTGCTTATGCTCAATTTTTTTGAAAACTCATTAAAAAAGAAATGTTAATATGTTTTTATTGTTTTTAATGAACAAATAGGAAACATTTAGCATATCTTTTACTTTAGTTTGAAGAATTTAAGTGTCCTGAAATTGAACAAAAAAAATGAGTTGTGTATGGGTTTGTAAAATCTTAAGAATTATGCCAATATTTTAACTAAGAACTTATTATGTAGGAAGTTGCGAACAGCATAAATAGTTATACGAAACGACGTTTTCTATCGTAGCAAACCATTCTGTTACTTTTTTCCATCTTGATTTAGTAAGCAAAGAGATTTATTACAGTGATTTTAAAAAGTATTTTATCGTGGTGGAATAAATATTATAAGGATCTATTTTGCTCTCATTACCCATTTATTTTTTTTACAATCACTTTCATGAAAGTATTTTTATAACTGTATTCATTTTTTAAATTTTTCATAATGTAGTTCAGCAGTTTTTTATGGTTTTGATGGTCTTTTACGTATTATATTTTTCTGAATTGTTGTTTCCTTTGGTTTTCAGCAAAAAAAAATAATATCTCAACTAAGCAATTCTCTATGCAAATTTAAAATTCAACTCTAGGATAACTGAATATGTGTAAAAACTCAAAATGCAAAATAATAATAATAATATAACTGAAACATTCAAAATAAAAAATTAGAAACTTCATATTTTTTTTTTAATTTAATTAATCCACTATTAAATTTAATAAGGTGATTTTTGTACAAAATTAAACAGTAAATATGACAAAAATTATCATATTTTTAATTCATCAAACATGAATATCACCATAAAATAATAAACTAATTTAAGAAGTACTGAAAACTTTTCGAATCTCCAAATAGTGCTATTTTCATTAATTTGCAATTTCGATGAATAAAATATTTTTTAAAATCACAATTCAAGGCATTTTTTTAAACATTTTGTGCAAATTATCAATTTTCTGATATTAATTAAGTTTACATACAACATGAAAAACTATTTTCTAAATTTTAAAGGACTATGTGAAAATTCTTTAAATGTTTTGAGGTCTTGTAAATTGAATTTCACATGAAGTATTCAGTTTTCGCATCATTTCAGGCCTTTAGTTAAAATGGAGTTCTAAAAATAAGCACTTTTCACACTGGTTTTCATCAAAAGGATTTCAAATTAACACAATATTTTTAAGGAAAAGAATATTTTTATAAATGTTTTTGAATTTTAAATAATATATGAAAAATCATCTAAAATTTGAGGTAAGAAATTATTTCTATTTATAATTAAAATCTTATTAATATAATTTGTTGAGAAAATATCAATATCCATTCCTTCGTTTCAATCATTTGCATTGAGGATAAACTACAGTTAAAAATTTCAGAACTCCACTCTAAAATTTCGACTAAAAAATCTTTAGAAAAATCAATTTATCTTTGGGAAATTAAGAAAAAACATATTTAAGCAAAAATATGGTCCGGAAATACTTATAATTTCCTTAAAAATGCACACACACACACAAGATATACATATATATATATATATATATATATATATATATTTATATATATATATATATATATATATATATATATATATATATATATATATATATATATATATATATATATATATATATATATATTCATACTTATTTATTATTAGAATTTTTTGGTTGTTTCAAGTAAGTTACATATTTATTTTCTGATTTAATTTTAAGAATTTTGCTGAATCTTTTTAAAGATAAATCATGATTTTAAAAAAAATCATGAAACCATTAATTATGAAGTGAAACTGAAATATGAAAGGAATATTAATTTCAAAATATGATAATATATTTCAAAAGTATAAATTACCAACAGTACTATTTATTAAATTGAAAAAAAATCTTTGATGATCTAAAATTAATATAAAATGTGGAAAACATGGATCAGACTATAGGGTTCTGCATGAGAAAAAGTTCTATAAGCTCCCTGTTTGAAAAAAGTATGATAAAATTTTCATTTTAAAAACTAAGTGTACAAATAGTTAAATGTTCTTGCAGTAGCTTGATTTAATATTTGTCATGTTACAAGTGTTGCTATCTTTAGTTTTACTTGTTTATCTTATTCCGATGTTAACAAATAGTAATGGTGTTTCTATTTTAACATGCATGAACGCAGTAGTCAATTTTTAAAATACTGACATTTTTCTCTATGACTTAAGCCAAGCAATTTGATTTTTGTTTAATTTACCTATTCTAAATGTATAATTATGGATATTCAGATTGCTTTCATTGCATTTTTATATCGTTTTCTAATAGAATGTTACATTTTAAACATGTAACATATAATATTTTAACAATTGACTGATTCATTTCAAAAACTTCATACAATGCACTTTACGTCAAACTTACATACGTATAAATATTTCATAAGCCTTATGAAAAATTTATACTAAAACTGACATCATATTATAAGTCTACTGTTTGCTTCAAATAAATAAGAACATTTCTGTGCTATTCATTTGAGGAAAATGTGTAAATTTCCTTCATGGATTTATAATGCATATTAGTATTATTTACTTAAAAAATAAAATAATTAACGTAATATTTGTCAAAATTAATGACATTTTGTACAAAGATATATTTTTTTAAAAATAACGGATAAACATAATTTTTTCTATATGAAGCAATCCAAGTTGTTAAGAAAGTTATTTTAAATTGGAATAATTGTATGAGAGGATTGATAAATTTTGTGCTAACTTATTACAAGCATTTCACTACTTTTTATGAACTAATAAAAAATCCTTAAAATTGAAAGCTCGTAAAATATTAAAATTAGAGTTTGGCCACAATTTTTTTTTACTAAACTGTACTCGCTTTAAAATTAAATTATGTTAGAAAAAGTACTAACTATACAAAATATGAGAAAAGTATGTAAGATAAAGTTTATTCTTAATCAATACTTAATTTTATTTTATCCTAAAAAATACGACAATGCATTAAATTTATTTGTTTCAATGCCACATATAAAGTGAAAATAAAACAAACTTTTATTTTTTTATGTGGGAAAATTTCTTAAAGATATTTTTTTTAGGAAAGTACCTCACTCTGTCCAGTCATTCATCTGTATGTAGTACAGGTAGTCACATCATCACAGCATTTCATTTTCGTTTTTTATCTGACAATATTTTTTCCTCATTCTATTCTCAATATTTATTCACTAAATAATTTTTAAGCGAAAATTATATCTCAATTATCATTTAAATTATGATATTTAAAATTGATTTCTAGGCAACATTAGGTCTTTCTTGGAAGTTCAAAATAGAGATTCTTCATCACTCAAATTTTCTGGTTAAATATGTTTGGTTTTCTTCAGTTATGATAGATTCAACAATAAATACTGACTGTAAAAATAACCTAAGCTATACCTTTACAGTAGTATCATTCGAAACATAGATTAACATGTGGATTGTGAATAGCATGCAAATATAAATAGTTAATTCCATTATAATAACCTATGAAACAAAAGTTAGATTGTGTTAGCAATTTTTTCAAGAATCGTTTAAAATCAGAATTTCAGCATCAGCAGTACAGAACGTTATCCACAATTAGGAGGTTTTAAGTGTTTCCAATGAAACATTAATCCCAATTTCTCAAGTGTAAAATGAAAAAAACTTAAGCAAATTAAAAAAAAAAATATGATAAAAATTAAACACAAGTGAGAAAAGAAGGGCATAGTAAACAAATACTTCAAAAATTTTAATTCATACTTAATTAGAGTAATCATTTCATCAATGGTATGTAAAGTACCATAGTTTAATTAGTAAAGTTATCAGTATACGCTTTTTTAAGTTATCAGTATAACTTTATTAATATATATATATATATATATATATATATATATATACATGGTGCCTCCTCTGCTGTTCAGAATACCTAAATTGAAGACATTACTATTCTACAGTAGCATTTTTCTAAATATACACATTTCAATGGAGCATAATACTTTAAGAATGATGCAACTCCCAACGATCTAAAGAATCGAATAAAATGACTACACTTTATAGGTAATTATGCTTAAACTTTAGAAATGAATATGAGAAGTGTATAATTACAGCAAAAAATAAGAAGGAAAAATAATTCCTGTGTTCATATTATTGCAAGTATAAACTGTACAATCTTGAATATTATTCAAGCTTAAGTAATTTGCTTTTATTCTTTTTATATCACTTTGATGACCCTACATAAATGGATCTTTTGAAATAGCTTTAAAATATTTAACATTTTAGAAAATTTTAAAATAAATTAACAAAAATTCCAAAGCTATAAAAAGTGTAAATTACATTGCAAAATTCAGTAACTAATCTTTAAGATTTTAATATTAACATTCAAGTTGATTACTTATTTTTATATTTTTTATGATTCCAAATCACTGATTTTTATGTTTTTAAAATAAATAAATTGACCTGAATATGATAAACCAAAGAAATTCATACACTTATCATTTTAGCTTTTCCATGAAAATAAATATTTCAATATTTGAGGATATTTGGTTTTAAGTTAAAAAGTATCTTGTTTTTAAGTAGGATAATAAAGAACATATTTTACTAGGAAAATAGAAGAGATTTTAGTTAAATATTTCTAATAATAAGCGTGAAGACAACTTTTCAGGAAAAGTTATTTTTTCATACTTACACTAGCTGATGTATACTTACACTAACTAATTACATACTATTCACTATGCAAAATTATCAAATCTTATAATATAATAATGTGTCTAATACATCTAGTCCTAAGCCCTAATTAAATGCTTAGCACATTTATACATTGCTCGGGTTCTAAAGTTCTGAGATTAGTAGAAAAAGATGAAAAAATAGGAGATCAATAAGGAAAATAGATTATTTCTCAATATTGATCTCTTTCAAAAAGAAAGCAATGAGGCTTTATCAGAAAATAATCCCTTCATACCAGAGTTATGCCTTGATTGAGCAGAGTTAGCTTTCATATTTGCTTAAATTTTATGCAAGTTATTACATCATTATTTAATTTTGGAAATGCTTTCAAATTTCTTTAAATTATTTCCCTTGAAAGTTATTGAAATATTTCCTTTTTGGATGATGTTGTAGGCATAGACGACAAAATACCATCAGAATTTAAAATAAATGTTATTTTGGAATTTCAAGTTTCTATAACAAAGACAGACACATGTTCACTTTCTAGAATGTCTAATTATATTCGTTGATGTGTATATGGAAATTGTTTTACTATATTTTAATACTCAATAGCAACTTATGATATTATTAAAGAACTACTTAGTTCCCCTCTAGGGAAAGGCAAGAAAAGGAAAAAATTACCAGATTTGAAAAATGTCTAAAATCATTTCGTACTTCAAAATTTCATACATTTCGCATGTCTTTCATACTTATATTGTTATTAATTTTAAAAGAATTTTTTTTTGAAAACATAATGTGATAAAAGTGTACATTTGAATAAATTATATTAATAAATATAATATTTCTTGAACTAAACACCAGAATTTTATATTAGTGTATACATGTGAATTAGGTTAATGATTATACAAAGTACAAAAATATTTTATATAAATAATTCTCTGGAAAAACGATTAATTTGTAAAAATTGACATTATTTACAAAAATGCATTAATCTTTAACTGAAATATTAATAATCTTGTATTTTTTATTCAAAATATCTTTGTTCTTAAATTTTTTAATAATTCCTTTTATTTATTTTACATTCGATAAACAATGAAGTAAAACATTGATATTTGCATAATCCTAATAGGTGTAGGTTTAATATATAAATACGTTTCTCATATTTATTAAATCAACACGTTTTCAGGGAAGATATAGGGAACATAAGCAGATTCATCAAAGTATTTAGAAAATTAAATTCCACGTAAAATAAATATTTGAGAAACAAACAAAATAAATTTGCATCTCTTTCCCTCTATCGAATATCAAACAAAATTAATTACTCATTTGGGATAAATATAATTATAATTTTTATCGCAAAAGTATTTATGTAATTGCAGTAAAAACTCTGCAAGAGAAAACATGAATTAATCCAAGAGATTTTTTTCTAGGCATAGAATCATTTAAAATAACCAATTTGCATAGTTGAATTTCAAATTTAAAGCAGCTAAGTGATATAATACAAAATTTTTTTTTAAATAAAACACTTCATTCCCCTTTAATCCTAAAATAATTTCTGAGAAATATTTCCAGAAAAAGAGAACGTAAATATATAACACTTCTAGAATATTTGCATTTTCTTGAATGATGTTTATCAACTGAGTTATAAACAAAACTTGCTAATTTTCCACTCTAATTATTATTGCAGAATTAACATTATTTAATATAATAAATAAAATAGTTTCATGCAAAATATTTTAAAAGGAAATATGTAAGTATGCTGTTTCTTAATTCTCAAATAAGATACATAAAAAAACGAATATTTTTACCTTTAAAATATTTCTATATCTAATTACGTATGAAATAAAAATCTAATAATTTCACATAACTTATTTAATCTTTAATTTGTAAAAAGTTATTTTTTAAATCAAATTTCAAAGGTATAATGATATAGGAATGTAATCTAATTTAAACATATAATAAGATTATTTTTTTCTGATATTCTCTAGCAATTTATTCAATTCTCTTCTCTTTTGTTACGAGTGGATTTTTAAACTAAAATGGTAATCCAACACTTTGTAAAAAGTCTTATTTTCAAGATATCTGAAATGATAATAGAAATATTAATATCATACTTAAAATTGTATTCAAATCCTAAATGACAAATAAATTTTAATTTGGAGAAATGAAGATTTAAAACTTTTACTATAATCATTCTTGATTAATTATACACGACACTCACATTAAAAATTGAAATAAATGTCATCTCCCTCTAATTAACATTCTCAGATTTAAATTCAGTAAACATTCAAATATTTTCTTACTTAAACCTGATTAAATTACATGAAATGAAATGAAGAGACTTATTACATATTTGTTTTAATCCAAAATGAATAAATAAATTTTTCTTTTAGTTTTGAAGTTCTTTTAAACATGTTACAGTGTCTTATATATATATATATATATATATATATATATATATATATATATATATATATATATATATATATATATATATATATATATATATATATATATATATATATAATCTCTATATATATATATATATATATATATATATATATATATATATATATACATATATATATATATATATATATATATATATATATATATATATATATATATAATATATATATATATATCTATATATATATATATATATATATATATATATATATATATATATATATATATATATATATATATATATATATATATATATATATATATATATATATATATATATATATATATATATATATATTTTACATCATATTACATATATATATATATATGTAATATGATGTAAAATCGTAAATAATTTGGACAAATTACAAATCAAATAAAAAATTTGAATAAAATAATGAGAAATTAAAAAGAGTAAAGTCCTCGTCTTGACAGTGAGAAGGTTGGTCAGTTTTTCTCGATTTTGATAAACGTGAAAGTCATTGATTTAAAATTCTTCGTGCATTCACCCTTCCTCGAAATGAGTGAAATATAAATGAAGGATTTGCTATAATATCAAAAATTATATTAATACAGCATCAAAACAATTCAGAAGATATTTTATTATAACAAAAAAAAGAGATGATACTGTTCTTATTCTAATTTGGATTTAATATATTTTTTACTACATTACCTACTTTTTAAAGTTGTTAATTTATAGATTCAGTTCAAAGTTAATTTATTAAATTCGTTATGAATCTACAATAATTAACATGATAATTATAGAATATCTTAAATTGTTAGTAGCCTATCCTTAATCTCATGTCTTTATCAATCCAAAGTTATAAATATTACTTCCACATTGAGTCCCTTTCCCATAATATACATTTTAGTTAATCTAAATTTCGTATTCTAAAACAATATACACGAACACTTTCTATATAGTAGAGCTTATAATTTATTCATCCTTAAACTTTGAAAGAAATTATTAATAAGCAGAATTTTAACAATATGCCTTATAAAATATACAAGCACTTTAAAATGAAATTATTATAAATAAGCAGTGAAAAATATTTCACCTAATGAAATAAATACACTATATAGAAACGCTTACAAAGACATTAAAATATTATTTTAAAATGAAATACAATATATTAATTAATCATAACCCCAAATGAATTAATATAGAGGTATAATATTTTAATTTACAGAAATTCAGAAACAAAAAATTCCGTATACAATAAAAAATCATATCAATTAATTATTACTTAAATTAAACATATTAATGAAGAATAATTGTGGCTACGGTAAAAAAATATTCCATATACTTTTTCAATTTATTTTTTGTAAAATTATTACAGGATTCATTTAAGTGTTATTTTAAGGAAATGAAATTTCCCACTAAGATAGATACTAAAACTGTAGCGTTACCTGTTTAGCAATAAGAAATTCATTCCATATGTAATAATGCACGTAAAGATAAGAGAGTTATCTGAAGTTAACAATTATGTTTTTATTTAACAAACCACAGAGTATATTTTCACTTATTTTTATTAAGTTTCTTTGATGTTAACTTTTATAGAATTAAAAAAATGTATATGAATATATATTTTTATGTAAGTGGGGGAGGATTATGTCAAAGTGTAAAATGACATAACCAAACCCTGAGAAAATAGATGTGTTTATTTTTATTGGCACTTTAACAGTTTCCTCTTTTCCTTTCAAACTATACAGTTAGAAAATAAAAGAAAGGATGTAATAAAAATAGGCACAATGAGACGAGAGTAATAAAAGAGTAATTTTTTTCCTTTTGAAATGGATAGGTGTTTTTGAAAAAATTTCAACAACGTTTGTTTTTTACGATACCTTTTATATGCAAATCTGACCAGTCGAGATTGAGGGGGAGGAATTTCTAACCTATCCCATAGAAGTATAGCAAGTACTATAGAACTTTAGATAACCAATGGTGTGAAGAGGAGCGAAAACGAGAATTATGAAGAATTAAAAGCTATATCTAAAAAAAGAAGGAGACACTCAGAGAAAAAAGGAGTCCACTATTGAGGACAGGATCCTCAGTTGAACAAGAATGAGAAGCTGAAAGTATATAAGAGGTAAGCGGAGTACTACTGCCGTGTCTCAATTTTCTTGAATGGAGCCAAAGATATCCAACAAATCCTAATGAGAGATAGCAGAGAAAAAAGAGAAAGCTCATGAGGAATGAACAAACCAAGCGAGATTCTAAATAGTAATCTAAGTGAGATGTTGAAATATCAGCGGATGGAAGTGGAAAGCGAAGATGTCGAGTAGAGGACGAGAAGTGGATGAGAAAAGAGAATCGTCAACACCGAAGACCCACTAATTCCATTGACGATAGGAGACATTTCGGTACTACTTCTAAAAGGGCTGAGTTCAAACTCTCATTTCAGTTCCCATATAATCAAAGTTATTTATGATGCATTATAGTGTATATATCAAAGAAGAAATTTCGGTTAGAATTTCATCAATTATTTAATCGACAATGGTTTAATTGTATATGTAAAATTCTCTTGTTAAGTTGCTAAAATAAATTATACTATATTTGCTTTGAATCATTATCTCTGCCATTCAATTATTAAGAACGAATCTGGGTTTCCTCGAAATCTTTCGAAAACTCCCGAATATCACCACAACATCATATAAGAATTAAATGTCCTTTCGCAGCAATACATCCCTTAAATTTTGTCTAATCACTTGGTTTCCTTTTTCGTCTAATTACATGATGTATTCAATTAATTGTAATCAAAATTATTTGCTGTTGTATAAATGAAAATTTCCTCAAGATACTAAGTGGTTCTACTCTTACATTATTTGATTGGGAAAACACTTTTCAACAGGCATATGTTGACGAAAGTTTCTATCCAAATATAGTTACTTTTGTCAATATGTGCCTGTTGACGTATATATTGTGCAGGAGTCTATAAGAGTGTTATGCAAATAGTTGTTTGTCTTAGAATTGCACAATGAGCTATATACTCATTCTCGAGTTTTTATACAGTTGGATACAGTACCTCCATGACAGATAAATATATGACTTCTTGGTTGTTTGCTATTGACGTCAACTGGATACTTTAGAGAATCATATTCCTTTATATCGATTCAATGCATTGCTGGCAGTCTTCATGTAAATTCTGCAATTTTAATTAAGTGCAGTTATGGTAAACTTACTCATAAAGTATTTATATACATATACATACATATATATATATATATATATATATATATATATATATATATATATATATATATATATATATATATATATATATATATATAAATAATATGCAAAAAATATCCTAGAGTAGTTGGTTATATCACATTTTATAATGTTTTATAATGTGATATAACCAATTACTCTATCAGGAATGAAATATGCAATTTACTCTTTTACATGTTTTATACGTCACATCATCGTATAATTTCCATGAATGCATTCATAACGAATATCGCTAATCTCAATATAGTTTTCCTGTCATCTAAACGTGTGGCATTTTTGGAACAGAATAACTGTTCAACTTTGCATATACTTTGGTTTTAAACTGGTAACAACAGGAGAATTTAGTGCTCAGTGTATTTCCTAGTAATTTAAATAATAAATTTCCTATACAAGTTTCTGGTAGTAGCACACTATTGAACAAAATTACTTTTTTAGCCTTAAAATCTCCAGAAAATTTTACAACATAAATATTATAATATTTTCTAAATTATTCTCACTAGCATAATATTATTTCTTTTCATAAACCAAATTTATGAACCCATACATCATAAAATATAAATTTAGTTTGAAAGAGGAAAGAGCTCAAGTGTTCTGTTGATAATATTTGGTGATTCTAGAGAAAAGAATTTAAGGAGTTATAAAACTGCACTTTTCAAATATATATATATATATATATATATATATATATATATATATATATATATATATATATATATATATATATATATATATATATATATATATATATATATATATATATATATATATATATATATAAAACATACATTACAAAATAATTCCTTGAAAATTTTATATTATGCTAAAAACAGACTTATATGCTTAACTTAAATTCAAATGCAGACGACATATAATGAATACAAATAAGTAAAATCGAAGAAAATGTTACCAATATATTTCAGATAAATGTGATTATAACTTTACTATAAGTTAAAATACTAAAGCTATTTTAATTATTATTATTTTTAATATTATTATCATATGTATTATTGTTATCAATTATTATTATTATATGTAAACTTTTTTGCTATTTTTAAGGCATTTTTGTCAATATTTTAAAACTTTAAAAGTATAACTAATTCACAATCTTGAGCAATCATCACATAATTATGTTTGATTGTTTATTTAAAAAGGGGAACTTAAATAAGAATAAATATATAAGAATTTCCATCTAAAAACTATAAAAAAATATATCACTATTAAACTTTTTCAGCTTTAAGAGAAATTTGTTTTCTCAGTAAATTTCCTTTTTTGTATTAAATACAACTTAACAAAAGCTGTAAGATGAATAATGAAGTAATTTAGTAACTTAACTTAATCAATCTCTTGTTTATATATCAATCTATCTCTTGTTTATATGGAAATGGGTTTATATTTATTAACATATTTAATTTCTTTTGAGAGCGTAAAAATGTATACAAATTGCTTCTATAACAAAACATAATGGGATTTAATGAATTTAAAATAATAAAAAAATTATAAACTATCAACAAATAAATGCTCTAAATATTGATAAAAATATAAAAATAGACAATTATTTAAATCCTAGATGTTTTTTATTTCCCTTATTACAGAAGGACAAAAATTTAGCATGAAGTTTAATTCATTTGGTTCATACTTGATTTTTAGAACATTTCCTCATATAGTTTTCAAGGGATATAAAACCATTTACTTTTTCATGTATAATCTTATTCATATTAAGTTATGTCTGATACTGGTACAAGAATAATGAATAATTAATTATAGGCTGAAGTATGCAAAGTTTGCTTACCACTAATTGAATGCTATTCATTTAAAATTATGTGTATTTTTAGAAAAAAAGTAAATACGTTTATAAACTTATTATACACTTCTTGTTTCTTTCATTTAAAGAATAAAAGTAAATTATAAAATGAATACGTAAGCTACCATCATCTCATTAAATTTCTACTGCAATTATGTCTATAGACAGGGGCTTACCAAAATAATAAGAAATACCTAACCTAAAATCAGTAAATAAAATGTTTCCTTAAATCATTTACTTCCATATGTAATTTAATTCGACAAATATAAATTATTTCAAACTACTTCTTTGTACTTCATTCTCACTTTTATACCGGAGGAGTTATGCGAATAAATTGTTCATCATTTTAGTTAATCTCGTTTCGCTAAATACTAAATTGAGAAACGTGTCACAGATCAAAAAATGGCAGATAGTGGAAGACCATCAGATAGTGGTATATCGCAATGCCCAATCTAAGGGATTATCAGAGAATAACGTGTCGAAGATATTGACTGCACACAATCCTCTTGGTAAAACAGCATTTTTGACATAGAAGAATAAAAGAAACTCATGAGGACAAATGAAATTCTACAGCACAAAGGCAAGCGATGGTGTAAGGCATATTGAAACTACCCAAAAAGTATATATATATATATATATATATATATATATATATATATATATATATATGTATATATATATATATATATATATATATATATATATATATATATATATATATATATATATATATATATATATATATATATATATATATATATATATATTTCAATAAATTTTCTCTATTTTATATTAAATATAAAGCAAAAAGGGATGGGACAGTAAAGAGTCAATGAAATGACTTAATATAAGTTATTTATTACATGTAGCTTTTATTATATTGTTACAAATTTATAAATAATTATTGTATTTGTCTTAAATATCTCAGATAGATCGGAAATACTCACATTTTGGGCAAACATTGCGGTATATAGATGTGTTATACATTAAAAGCAGGATTTCTAATGATTTGGTGACTTGGCGACGTTTTGGCGACTTTGTGACAGCTGGCGAGATTCTTGGTGAGTTGGCGAGAAATAGATACTTTTGGTAACATCCATCACCTAAGCTCTGGGACCAATATTTAGCAAGATAGCCTAGAAGCTTCCAGAACCTTGGCGAAATTGGTAGATTTTTCCGCCAAGTGAGTTAAAAAATACCTCAGCACGGCATAGAAGACAGGCAGTTTTGTGAAGATAGTCAGTGAGTGAAGACGATTAGTCGTGACTACTAGTCAAGAGAAACTGTTGTCTGTCTGAGGTATTTGAGATTTGTGATTGGAAGCTGTTACTTATTGTTTCTGACGAATTGTAGCTGTCTAATTGTGATTGTTACAGTTGGTATATCTAGTAGAATTTTTACGAATAATAGTTTTATATTCATTGAGTGGCTGTTTTATTCAACTCTCAATCGACACAAACCCCGAAGCTCGTTACAACTGGTGTTAGAAGCAGGGTTAAAGTGTTGATGAAGTGTGTCACAAGAAAAATGGATATGGATTTAATGCAGTGTGTCACAAGAAAAATGGATATGGATTTAATGAAAAGTCTTCACGAAAAATTAGGGGAGCAGATGGCTGAGATGAAAGCTGGACAAGGAGAAATTAAAACCGAGATGACGAAAAAGATAAAATCTGGAAGGGAGCAGCTTAAAAAGGAACTTAAGAAGGACATTGTGAGTGTTAAAGAATAATTCTTCAACATCATTCAGGAGAAAAATGAATGCAATGGAAGACAAGGTAACTTCAGCTGAAACTAAAGATTTGGAGATAGAAGAAAACGTTGAAGAAGCATTAGACAATATGAAAAAGGATATTGAAAGCTTAAAGAAACAAATTTCAAACAGACATGACAAACTCAATGTGGCATTTATGCTTTCCCTAGCCACAATTAAACTCTCAACATTCAATAGAAAATCTGGCAAGTATATAAGACCCAGTTTATGATGGTAGTGGAAGCTAATGGATGGAATCACCGAGCCTAAGCTTTTCACTTGGCGGCTTCCTTAAGAGGAGACGCGGCCGACATTCTTGAGACGCTTCCGGAAGAGCCGAGTTACGATTTCTAAGCCGTATTGAGTGCGCTTGAGCAGCGGTTTGGATGAAAGTGCACAAAAGAATATAGCAAACTACACTTAAAGTCCCGCTATCAAAAAGTGGGTGAAAGTCTGCCAGAATTGGCTGCAGATATTCAGTGACTTTCCCATTTAGAATTTTCGGACTGCCCAGCTGAGCCATGTCAAGATCTGGATCTTCATCATTTCATTAATAGTGTCTTGGATCCGGAGATACAGTAAAGACTTAGTCTCGCCGATGTCAAAGATATCGAATCTGCCCTAGACTACGCACATAAAATAGAGGCTGCCCAGCAGGCTGCACGTAAAGACCGGCCCTCAATCAGAGCCGTCTCTGCTACTGATATGGACTATGATCTAAGAAAACAAATTGAATATCTGCGGCGAAAATTCCGTAGTTTAGAACTGAGTAAAGGTGGCAGATACTAGAAAATTCAGTGTTGGATGCGGTGCAGTCGGACGCGTCCGTAGAGACTGCCCGAAACCAAAAGAGGGTGGAAATGATCTCCCACCACAGTAGGGAAACTAATATTGAGCCATCTCGTGGGGTGGAGATGTCCAGAGAGTCAGAAGCCCCATTTCAAATTGTTTCACATTTCTTCCGTAAATGGCTGTGACAACAGACTTTTTGTTATGGGATTTGTCAACAAAGTTCCCTGCAGAATGATAATCGATACTGGAGCCAACGTAATCATCATTAGAACAGATTTGGCTCACAAACTTGGTGAGAAATTCTTCTGGACACCACCCTGCATTACCCTCCAAACTGTGACTGGTGATAAGATTAAAGTGTATGGAAAAGTCAATCTAAACATTACATTTGGTAATGACGTGTACAGTCATATGGCATATGTCGCTGATATAAATGGCGAATTTATTCTTGGATTGGATTTCCTCAAAGACATTCATTTCATGTTAGATTTAAAAAATAATGAACTGCACTCGTGTTTTGAAGACATAGCGATTTTTAAGACTAAATATTCAGATATTAAAACAGTCCATCATATAACTGCAAAGAATGAAACAACATTACCACCAAGAACTGAGACGATAGTTTCCGGAGCTCTTTTAGAAGATAATAATTTTCATTATGGATTGATTGAATATCCAAATTCTGAAAATAGCGTTAAAGGAGTACTAATGGCTTCTTCACTCGTCGACCTTTCACGAAATGCAATCCCGTAAAGAGTTGCTAATCTAAGCGATAAGGCAAAACTAATAAAAGAAGGAGAAGTACTAGCGACTTGTACTCCAGTTACCTGTTTTAACAGAAATTGTCAAGCCACATTAACCATGATTTTAATTTGATATTTAACTTAATACAAGATGATAATTCTTCAATAAAACTGTTCCTTCATGGTTTTAAGAACAATAAAATTCATTTGCCTACATTGAATGGATTGATATTCACTGAACTGAAAAATCATAGCTCCTTTGTTATATGTTTAAATAATTGAAATTGATCCAATTATCTTCGCAATTTGTATTCTAGGGCGTTTCCTTCTTAAAAAATAGTATAGCACTCTACTTACTGTCATTTTTAAGTTTTATTTCTCAATTTAAAGGATGATTTCAGTAATTTTAATGACCAGATATGATCTCAGTAATTATTAAATAAAAATGGTACTTTTTATGAATTTCCAATAATTTTTTACTATTCTTGCATGTCCAGTTGCATGTTATATTTGACCAAATTGTTTTGAGTAAGTACCACAATTAAATAGTTTTGAAGAGAAAAAAAGAATGATATCATTACTAAAAGAAAAATTAAACAATTTTCTCTTGGAGCACATATTAATATTCATAAATACCAAAAATATCATACTGAAACAGGAAGTTTTTTAACTATGAAAAAATCTTGTGAATTTATAGAAATTAAAATAAGGAAACTATGAAATAAAATCTAAATTTTGGAATTCATTTCTAAAGTATAAGGGCAGTAGTTAGCGAAGCATTTCTTTTGCAGAATTTAGACTTTAATTTTTAAATCTGTCATAGGTAAAAATAAATAAACTTTTTAAATACTCACATTAATTTATCTTGCGATCAAATATTAAAAACACTTATCAAATGGATTTCATTCCTGTTTTACACATTTGACAGTAGTAAAAATAGATTCAAAATTTGTACTATTTAATTGAAAATACCAGAACAACTTTTAAAAGTGTAAAATTTTATAAACAAGAATATTTCATTAAAAGTAACTAACTAAAAACAACTCAAATATTTTGGAAAGTTGTAGCATGAAGTTCTGTATTATTTTTCTATGTTAGATATTTTTTAAAGCATAAATCGAAAATAACATCATGCCTGATATTATAAGTGCATATATTTGACGTATTTTCAATTGAGATAATTTATATCTCAACATCAATTGAATTAATAACAATACTATCAATCAATGAATGTTAAATGAAATGAAGCATAAAAATGGTTTTTAATTTCTTAATGCTTATTGATATTGTAAAATATGATATATTTGTTAATATGTTAGTTTATATATTTAAGAATTTTTAAGGGCAATTTAATTTTTTTTCTAATAAATTTAATGTAAGAAACACAACTTTATTTTTACCACAGAATCGCAATTCATTTATATATTCATTCCGTTATATAATGACAAAGTCTTTATTACTTAATGTAATAATTAACAAAGTCAAAAAAATGCTAAATTTATAAAAATAAATTTATGCCATTTTTACGCTCCTTTTGAAAACAAAGATATAATTATTTTTAAATAATTCCAATTGTTATTCAACAACTCTAATATTTTAATGGGATAAATAAAATTAAATGCTATTCTAAATTTACTGAGAGCATTTAATTATTTTTTTTAAAGTTTTGAATTTACTTGATTAATTAAGTCTTTTAAGCAATTTAATTACAGTATGCTCTTGGAAAATATAATTTGTTCATTTTCCTTGACTCTATTCAATTAACCATTTAATGTAACTTTACATTTTAAGCTGAAATAACAAGCTTACCCTCTGAAGTTATTCTTCAGAAAGAAATTATCTTTTTTTTCTAACTTAAAGAAACAAAAATAATTGACTTTAGAAATAATGTATTTATTTTTCCTTGTATTTAAGAGCTTTCTATTTTAAAAAAGAAGACCACTTTTGATAAATCACCAATTGTTAAGTACATTTTTAATATATTATAAATTTGAATTAATTCATTACGTAAGTAAAATAAAATATAACATATTGATTCAGAAGACTTCAATTATTTCCAATAAATGTTAATGTATTTTTAGAGAATGAAACTTGTAAATTATAAATTCGCACAGAAAATTAAAAGGAATATTGTTATTTATACTTTGTTAATTTTGATTATTTGTGCAAAATATTTTGAGAAAACATAATGGATTAAATTCTTAAATACAATATTTTAAGCCAAGTATGAAACTTGACACAAAACCCTTTTTCTCTCTATTTGCGTATTATTTATCATGTAAAAACGTGTACATTCTTTATAATAGAAACAGAGGCTGACAGATATAAAGTAAACTATATAATATTCATTGAAATTGCAGCATCTAATATATTGCCAAACTTTCAACAAAAATATTAAACTAATAGCAAAAATATTAAACTAAATAGTTTGATAACACATAGATGTATTCATCAGGAACTGCAGTTTGTTGTATTGAATAGCTTTTATCAAGGGTGGAGTACTGTTTATTACTCATTTATATCTTGACAACATGCAGAGCCATTATTCGAGTTCTTTTGTTCCATTTCTCAGGAATTGGGAATGCGGTAGTCATGCTGAGGAAGAATGGAAATTGATCTGAAGAATTCCTCATGACATTCTTCTTATTCTATTTGATTTTTTTTTGCTTCAGACTGTTACTGTAAGACGGATTTATATAAGCTCAACAATGTAGAGTAAACATAGATTTAAGTATGATCAACAGGAACAAGTGTATATCAAATATACCAATCATTATTGAACATAGATATATATGTTGTAAAAATAAAAAAGTGTTCAAATTAATTGGTGCAGAAATATAACAGCATTAATAATTTTAAAGACATTTAGAGGAATTTATAAAATAAAGTACAATTATTTTAAAGTTTCATTGCAGAAGTTCTTTGTTTATTATACATTTGTAAACTTGCAACAATTTGTTATCATTTTATGTGAGTCGAGAAGATAATTTCCACTTCACAGTATACCTTAATATAGTATATATATAGTTACATATATCCTCTTAATTATCCTAATTAATCTAAGTCTTTTAATTTTTAGTACAATATATTTAAATCACAAATAATTAAACACAATTAATTGCTTTGATAGAGATATAGTCATGGGTATAAAATGTTTGAAGTTTAAAATGTTATTTAAACAATTGTTTCGCAGTGTTTTGATCATTTTTTCCTACATTTGGTTGGTAAAAGAAATTTAAAAATCAATTTTAAGTTATCTTAGGAAAATCTTTCTGAATACTTTTAGTTAATAATTTGAATTATATTTTATAATGCATTCTATAAAATATATTGCCTTGTTTAATATATAATACGGATATTGTATGGTACGTGTAAGTTTATATGATGCACATTAATGTAATTTTAATATTTTTTTTTATTTCCTGTTATTAAATAATTTGTCAAGTATAATAATATGCGTCGATACTTTGTACATAATTTCATTTGTCTTCTTAAAAAAGTACTAACCATACCATATAATTATCATTTAAAATGTCTTCTTTAATATTATGATACATTTTCATTAATGTTATACGTCATAATATTTCTGTTTTTATTCATCAACATTCAATTTACTTCAAAATACTTTGAAATCATTTAATTATTACTGTGATTATTTAAGGAATTATAAATATTGAGGTATTTCTATTTGACAAATATTATTAATCTATATCTTTTGCTTTAATTTTTCATTTTGTTTTAATTTACTGAAATAATGTTGTTTTTTTACACTTCATTTAATTTTGCTACTAAACATATTATGTTATTTATACATTGAAGTCTAAGTTGGCACAATGTTAGCTTTATCCATATTTTAAGTGTATACACACACACACACACACTCACACAAACACACACTCACACACACACACACACACACACACACATATATATATATATATATACATATATATATCATGAGAAAGAATATTTTAATTTAAATCTGCTGAAAACTTTATAACTAAATTAAGTTATCTCAGTTAGATTTATGAGCATAGGAATGAGTCAATGAAAATTTTCAATGCCAAAACTTTTTCGTCATTGCAAGAAATTTATTATGTTATTTGGTGATAGTATTATTTATTAAAGATTTAACATTTCATCATCATTATAAAAGAAAGAATTAAAAAAAAAATTATTTGCTGAATATAATTGTAATTTACTAACAACAACTCGTAATGTTTAAATGCTTCTTTTAAATCGTTTTATTACCCTAATATAAACAGAAATTGAATATGACGCATATAAATAAGTTTTATGGAATTTAATTAAAATTGAGGGGAAAATAAGCTTTATTCAATAGCATTAACCTTTGACATAAAATATTAATTTGCTTTTAGCAATTAAATTTACTAATAGAATTTGTGTTTATGTAAATAAATTGAATTATTTCTACATGGATTTATAATACTCTTTATATATATAAATTTAAATATATCAATATAATACTTTCTGTTACTTCATTAAATTAATATATATATATATATATATATATATATATATATATTGTTCACAGAAATTTTACATGAAGAGCTAAGTACCAGCAATATTAAAAGTCTAAAATATTTATATTTCAATGTTCATGAAAAATTCTGGCAATGAAATAATACCATATAAACTCTATTCAAAAAATGAACAATAAATGTTTCCAAAAGTTAGAAAATAAATTAAAAGTTTAAAAAAACGAATATACGAGTAGAAGAGGAACAATAAAACGTGACTTTCTCGAGAGATCCTCTTTTCACGTGTTTAATAATTTCCTCCAAAATCTTTAATGGGTACTAATGTTTGGTTTTATTTATTGATTTATCATAATTTCTTAAATAAAAAATTCACTATTTAAATTTATATTATAAATCTATTTTAATTATAAACATTATAAAGAGAGATACATTATTTTTAATGTTAAAATATTTTAAGGGCATAAAAATGCAGTTTATTGTTAACACTATAGATAGCTAACACTCCAAATAGACAAAATATAAAATATTAGTTTATCATACAAAAACTGTATGACATACAGTAATATTTAACAAATAAATCAGCTATGTAATAATATAATACGTAGCTTCATACTAGATTTGCATACAAGTGAGAGTAGTTTATTATACTTGATTTCATACCAACACTCACACAAATGTAATGTGTGTACGATCCCTGAATTTAACCGATCATGATTATTTTTGCTCGAAAATTATTTTAGATGTAACGTGTTCAAGCAGTAATTTTTTATATATTAAATAAAAATTATGAAAAACTTTAAATAAAATGAGACTTTATTTAAATGAATATTAATTGAAATTTAGATATATAAAAATGCTAAAGTTACTTTTTATATCTTAATGTAATTTTAAATTATAACAGTTTCAGTATATGTATTAGCAGTAATTATATAATAAACCAAAAGTTTGCTCAAAAAATTAAAATTATCTCTATGTAAGCTTTATTTATATGATTAAATGACATTCAAAAATTAGTATAGGCTTTATTTTTCTCTTCATCCATGCTTAGCAACAAATTTTTATCAACTAATATTCTAATTTAAATTATAATTAATGCTAACAATGTTATGATACATAATAAAAATTAATCCTATTTATAATGTGGTACAGTTTATTTAAACTGATATGTAAGGTCTAATATAAAATAAAATGTGAACTAAGATTATATTAAGGAAAGTTTTGTTCAAGTCCTTGTAAATACATTAGTGATATTTGACGAGTAATTTTTATTATGCAATTATAAAAAACAGTTAATTATTGGTTGATTCTAAAGTTTTATACTCATGTTTATTATTTTTGTCGATAATAAGAAGTCATCATTAAAGCTATTTTTGATCAAATAAAATATTCTTCCAAAAATTATTAATTCAATTTGCATTTTCATAAACTCATCTCATGGTATAATAAACTTTTTAAGTGAAATTAGTAGTTAAAAACATCCTATGTTAAACTAAAATTTATTGTAATTAATTATTTAAAACAAAATTTTAATATCTTTAAAATAAGATAATTTACATTCTTCAGGAGAACTTCCTATATTATTTTCTCCCGCAGCTGTCATGATTTTTAATCTCATTTCCTTTCTTATCAAATATATTCAGAACTAAGAAAAGCTTATTAATGGAGCTTATACTTGACGTTCCGCTTCATATGTGTTACACACGCGACATTCTGTTCATAATGACAACATAGTATACTTCTGGTATCTCATCACTCCCATGTCATCCATATGAATAGAGAGGAATTGCAAATTTCAAAAAAAAAAAAAGTTCCCTACTCGAGTTCTCTCCCACTTCTCATGATACATAATATGAGAAGATGAAACTTGCGTGATCTTTACTGCTTCATCCCGATGAGATCATTAGCAACGCACTGGCAAATAAGTTCTGGGTAGTGGATAAAAATTGCTTCTAAGACTGCATTACATTACTTTATTATAGAGATCATGAAAATCAATGCCATAAAAAGGGAATAACTTTAAAAATGTGGCTGTGAATTCTTTTTCAAATGTGATTCAATTAATTATGAGTATTTCAAGTAAGATTTGAGAAAAAAATAATTTCATTTGCGCATTTTAAAATTTATGTTTTTATTAATCTTTTTTTGTGTGTGTGCGTGTATGTGTGTGTTAAAAATATTTTAAGGTTTGTGCATTTTTACTTAAATGACAGGAAAGATGAATATGTAATACAATAGCTATGTAATACAATTTAATACTTTCAGTTGTAGCATATTCATGGCAATATGTATAAATTTGAATCTCACAGAATTGAATGAGGCCATAAAATTGAGCTGAATATTTCTGGATAGTAATACACGTGCTTCACCTCAACAACGTGAATTGTTAAGCAAACTGTGAAATATTTATATTCCCATGATAAAACATTTTTCGGTTAAATAGAAAAAATTAATGTTTTTGTTTTTTCAAATGTCTTATTTATTTTTATCTATGTATATAATACAATTAATATTATGTTGATTAAAATAGTATTGGGTTAGAAAGAATAAAATGAAACAAAAATAGATTAATGTATATCATGCACAATTTACTATTGTTTTAAATTTGTATTAATTTATTATTGTAATATAAGAATTGAAATATTTGTTCAAAATGTTTCACAGAATTTTTGCAGAAGCTGCACATATTTTTGTGCTATTTGCTGTATATAATTATTTTAAAATGGAAATATTTTAACGAACATGTTTTTAGCATATATTTATTGTAGGATTTTGAGTTAGAGTTTGGTGTACAAACAATGATGTTCAAATAACCAATTAATATCTAGATTTTTAATAAGAGCAAAATTTTTAAGCAAATAAAAATAAATTCTCACTATGAAAAATATTATTATACATTTCAAAATTTAAGCAAAGTGAACAATAAGAAATGTTAATTATTTAAATATTTATTTACATTGATTGTGCAGTAAAAAAAATTCTTAAATTTAAATTTAATCGTTAGTCAAATGTCCGGATTGAAATATGTTAAGAAATATTTTTAATCAAAGATAATAAAAGTACGTTAATTTGACTTTAAGATATTTCATTTTATAGGGAGTAATTCAAAACACAATAGTAAAAAAAATTTCTAAAACAAGTATATCGACATTAGAAAAAACAGAATTTTCGTAAAATCTTTTGAGGAGTGAAATTATTGGTAATGAAGAAAACAATATTAAAGAATAGAACTGTACTGTTCTTTAATATTATTTTCTTCCTTACCAATCATTTCAATTTTGATTCATTACCAATCAACCAGTGATGTAGTGTTTTAATCTATTTTTCAAATGAATCAATTAACATCAAATTGATTAAAAGATAATGCGTACGTCAGTCATTGAATATTATCAAAAATGACAAACTTTTAACTCTGAAATAAATAGACGTACCAATGTTAAGAGCTATTGCTAATTATATGAGCTGTAAAATCAATTATATGTATTCGGAAGAACTTATAAAATATAAATACCTATTTAATCGCAAAATATTTAATAAACATAAATTTACGTACAGAAAATGTGTTAAGTAAAAATATATTAAATATTTTATTTTTAAACATTATTTAGTATAAACAATATGCATCGAAACCAATCTAAGAATTAGAAAATCAAGTTTTATCTTATAGTAAAAACACTGATTTCGTATTCACTTCTAATTCCTTAACGAGAATTTGCGAGACTTCTCTTGAGATATGCTAAGTAAGAATATTAAATAAAAGATAATTGAATTGTGTTAATTATAATGCCCTTGAGTTTTTTCTAATCAGGATACATGGTAGCAAACTAATGAATGTGATTTTGTAAGCTAAAATGAAGTTGTGTAAAAACAAGTGGTAAGAAAGAATATTACACATATTCCTGCTTCTATTTGATAAAAGTTTCAATAACTTGTCCAATATAGTTATTGAAATATTATTTCCTTGTATATAGTTTTGAAAATAGAATTCGATTATCTATATAAGAAAAAAATTTCTGTTAAATATCTTAGACGTACACTTGTATAGATATAAGCAGTTTTTGGTGAGTTGAGTAGAATTCTTAAAGATAACTCTAATCATGAAAAATAATATTCTTATTATACTTTCATATATTCATTTCGTTTCCTTATATCTAATGGAATATAAATATTTTTACTTTAATAAAGAATGGTTGAAATTATATAATTTATCTTTAAAATGTGTTTAATTGGTTAATATAAAAAATATTAATGTTGTGTTTGAAAATACATATTTAAAATGAGTTTAAACAAAAGAGGCTAATAAAATCTGATGCTACTTACAATATATAATATATAATCGGGATTTTAGAAGACAATACTGTTAAGTTTGGACTTAAATGATAATTTTGTTTATTTCAAAATATTAAAAATGATTAATGAGAAATGAGCATTTAAGGAAAAATGAGTTTAAAAATATTTAAATTTAAGTTTCACATTAAAAATGTGTAAAATAATTTCTTACAGACTAAGTTAAGTTCAATTATTACATTTTAAATATGCCACAAAAAGTAATACCAAAAGAAATCATTAGTTTAATGATTTCTTTTGGTATTACTTTTTGTGGCATAAGTGTTTTACTTAAATTCAAATATAATTTGATAGTTAACTGAACTTAACTTGCAGTTTTATTTAAATTAGGTAGTACAATTTCGATTGCGAAGAATAAAATAATACTTCTTATAATAAAATTTTAAAGGAATTAAATAAAATAGTGTACGATAATAGATTAATGATATTTATTAAATGTTTTTCATAATATTATTGTCAATCTGTGCATTTATATTTGTAATAAACACAATTTTTAAAATGCATATTAATGTTAAGATAATTGATAAGTTTTATATTGATAATTCATATCAAATATATTACGCATTTACAAAAATATTTATTTGAATAACGTTTGTACTAAATCTTAAATTAAACTAAAAATTATGTTTCTTTTATTTTTACACTTATGTCACAATAGAATCTGGAATTAAGAAATATTTTTTTTAAACTAGTTTACAACTTATAACTCAATTTTGAAGAATTTTAAATATTTTTTAATTCAAACCAATTTCTCATATGCATATGGGTACCAGTAATATCGAAAGATCTGACTCTTATAACAATTGGGGAAGAATTTATTGGAAATAACTTATTAATAAAAACTAACCTTTTGATATTTAATTAAATACTTTATATAAACAAGTTATAAAGACAATTTTTGCAAGAAAATAAAATTTTCTTATACGAAATACTTTGCTGACTGTTTGATATAAATGATTTTAAGCAAGGCAAAAGTGCTAACTATTAAATAATTTTTATATATTATTTCAAATAATAAACTTTTAAAGTTATAAAATATAAGTATTCTAAATTAAGATAGATTGTATTTAAGATGCTTATTTATTTAACATTGTATATTTTTTATAATTTATTAATTACTTATAGAGTTTAAAGCAAGGCACCCATTGTATGTTATATTATTTATTCTAAAATTATGTCACATTCAGCAGCTTTCTACGTTAGCTATAAATTCTATTTTTCAACCAGTCGTCAAAAACAGCTAATTTTTTCTTTTACTATAATTCAAAATAAAATAAAGCAGTGAAGAGGTTTTCGTTGACAAATTTTCTTTTAAAAAAGCACATTTTTTCAACAACTTTTTTTTTTAGATTCTTGAAAGAAGTTAAATAAAAATACAATTTTGTAGCTTACTGAGGAAAATCATTGACTTCGGGTTTCATCTTTTCTCTTCCTCCCTTATTCTTTAAGAATAGCACACATGCGCAGAAACTTACTACGTCATAGGTTGGTAGCGCCCCATCTATTGCTAAGAGCGAAAATTCGAACTTTACATCTGAGCATTCACTCATGCTTCAATCGTCACCAGCGAGTGGTCGATGAATGCTTGCTCTCTTAACAGATGAGGATTACGGTGAAACAAACTTTCGGAGTCAGCTTTTAAGAATGGAATATGAAACCCTGTTCCTGCCTATAAGAATTTTATTCAATTAAATCTTATGTAATGCTTTAAATTGATAAGTATTTATTAAAATAATAAGGCCAACTCTGTATATTTAATATTATGTATCAAATTTCTTTTTTTCAAATAATTGCATCAATTTTGCAATTTTAAGCAGTGTTTCTTAACTTAGAATATCTATTCACAAAAATTAAAATATTATAAGTATATTAATTAAGCAATGGAGCAAATAATTACTTTAAATCTGAAGGAAACTTTAGGGGATGTAAAAATTACTGTAGCAATTATAAGTGAAGATTTTGGTAGTTAGAAGTACACAACTAATACCCAAGACTATACTTCAACTACAACGAAGTAATGAAAAACGTTTGCTGCTTCTTGATATTGCATAGACATCAATAACATAAAAAAAACTCAAGTGTATTCACCAGTTTTAAAATCTATGATTAATGTTCAAGCATCTGTCAAAGATAAAAATCGAACATTTCAAGATGCATGCTGTGACAATATTCTATGCTTTGATCGTGAATGCTTGCTTCTTAATTACAGATGGTAAGTAACTTTTAAAATTAGTTTTAAAAGCAAATAACTTTGTTCACTTATTTTTTCAGAAAATATAAATAAATTAGTGGATAATGAATACTTTACTTAATAATTTAGCATTATTTTCAAAATTAAAAGGGATATTTCTGTTCTTAAAGGAGCCATGCATCTGTTATATTTGTAGTTTTCATTCGAGGCTAGGTCACATATTGCCATATCAGGACATATATTGCATTTTTGAATCTGAAAAAAAATATTCAGTAATATATCACTTTAAAAAAGTAATGCTTTACTTCGTTAAAAAAAATCAAATTATCACACTATATAATATATTTCTTTAATTTAAGATAAAAAGTTAAACCGTTTACCATTAGACGAAACACAATGAAGCTTACATTTAATAGGCGTATATATCATAATTTAAGAAACACATTAAGTGCTATACAAATGATATATTATTATTATTTATGCTGTTTTATAAGGGCATAAATATTATTTTAATGTAACCAAAACATTTTAGCTAAATGATTACCATCAAAAATTGTAAATATTTTGTAAAAACATTGTTGAAAGGTTCTTAAACTTGCTGGATATGTCGAAGAACAATATCCCATTTGGAGACGTAAATAAAATATTTTAAGGTATTTTTGTACATATTTAGTGGATTAAATTCGGAAAAGTGAATCAAATAGTTTTAAAGTTCTTTGATAATGTTACTCTTTCGTGCATCCCTTTTACCAATCAAAATTAAAAATAATCTTGTATTTAAACATTAAGTGAAAAATTTATTTTATAATATGCTTTCCTAGAAAATGAAATACTTACATTTTTAACACAAACTTTAACACATATTGGATAATGGTTAATATAATAATCCCTAAATATATATATATGTGTGTGTGTGTATGTGCGTGTGCGTGCGTGCGTTCGTGTGTGTGTGTGTGTGTGTTATAGATATACCTACCATAAAAACATATTTATTGTAATAATAAATATTCAGTCTTATTTATTAAAAGAAAAATTTTATTGAAAAAATTAAATTGTAACTGTTTGAAGGATAGCAATGTTAAAAATTTAGTGATAAGTGTTTTACCATTTTTTACCATTTATATCATCTGTTATAAAGAAATTGTATTATCAAATTTAACACAATGAATAATATACCTCATTAATGAATTTTGGAATCTTGTATATATATATATATACATATTGATAATATCTTTATATCGATAATATAATGTATCGATTATGCGTTTTTAATCATATATATTAAAACAAAAAAGTTTGCTGTTAAATCTATCTTTACATTTTATCTTACACATTTCCAATGAAGTTAAGATTCACAGACTCTACAGCGAAAATGTTGAATTCCGATTAACGTTTAGCGAGGTAATTTCAAACATTTCTGGTACAGTATGACATTATATTCCAAGAAGTACCGTCTCAAAAATAGTAAAAACGCTATTAAGTTTAAATGCTGCATTTAGTTACACTCATATATAACTAGAATATTTAAAGTTTGATTCATTTAAATACTTAATATTTCACCGAAAAAAAGGATAAATCTTTTTCTTCCATAGTTTTATTTTCTTTTACTTTAGTTTTCAAAGGATACATATTGAATAATAAGTTGTAAAAATGTTTATATTATCATTTTAAATAAGTTAAAGATTTTAAACTGAACAATTATTTAAAAGTTTAAGTACTCATGCAGTACAAATGCCAGTACTTTGTAGTAAAGTTAAAATTTTTCAATGGGGTAGAAATTAAATTCTATATTTGTATTTTATTTATTCTATACATTTTAAAATGCATAGGCAATTAAAAATGTTTCTTTTTGGTGTTTTATGACTAAATGTGTTTCTTTAAATCGTATTTGAAAGGAAGAGGTGATTAATAAGAAAATTCAAGCATTAGAAATCCATAAAAATAATAAGGAATGGCGAAACTTATTTTTGAAAAATTTAAAATAAATTCTTTTTTTAAAATATAATTTAATATATTTCCAATATTTTCTTACGTATGAAACTTTCGCATTATTTTTTTCCAGTAAACATATGTACACATTTTTGTTATATCATTTAAATTAAATTTTATGATAAGCATCCTTAAGTCTTGAATTTACAAGTAAAAAATAACGAACTTAGAGATAAAATAATTCAGAAAGTTCATAGTGTTAGTGTAATAAAAAAGGGAAACATTATCAAAATTAATGAAAATTTCTGAAATTTTAATTATAATAAAATTATTTATTAATAATTGATAAAATGGCAAACGATGAATTGTAAACAAATTTTAGCATACAAATAATTAAAATAAAGTTTTTAAAAAATTACTAGCCGTTTAATAAATTTTGAATCGTAAATATTATTTCATATCAAGAAAAAAATTCAAGTATGATACTTGAATTTAAGTAATAGTAATTTTTCAGATTATGATAATATTAATATACTAAGCATGTACTTAAATGCTATAAAAATATGAATTCACAATAAACATCATTTAAAAAAATTTTCACACAAAAATTTAAACCATTTTATCACATAAATGTAATAGTTATTTTTGCCATGTAGGATTTCTCTTAATTTTAAATTACATTTATTTTTTTAGCTCATTTATAAAGAAAAATTAAATATTTATTGCTACATACGAGAAAAAAATTTTCTACCAGAAGCAGGCCTATTCATGAAATAGATTACTAATATAGTCAAAATTTTGCTTTCATATTTCTCACTTGCTTGTACTTTAAAAAATGTTATTCCTTGAGCATTAATCATATCTTTCATGATATCTAGAGAACTTCAAATTATCTACCATATATTAAACAAATACTTTCTTGTAAGGTACCAATTCTTTTACACTCTTAGGTGAAGGAATTGAATTCTCATGAAAAAATATGACACGTTAAATTTGCTTTAAAATATTTAACTGTATAAATATGTAAACAAAACTAGCATAACTGGGCAAATGATGTTTTATAACTAAATGCAAATATGTGCTTACATCGTTTTGTAAAAAAATCAATTTTCACATCAGGATAATCTATTTTCGCATCAGGTCAGCAAAATGATATGCTTAATGTTGGACTCTATCTGATTTGTATCAAGAGGATGGTCGTTAGTTCAAACATGGTGCACTTTTGCTTTGATTTCCACCATCAAGGGAGGAGCATTTTTATGAATAAGACTGAATATCGGAAGCTTTATGTTATCTTATCACGAATTCCGTGCTTCTACGAATCGATGAATTACTGTCACTAAAAGGAGGAATTGTTCAAAAAATACTGACTCATAAATAGTTAAAAAAAATTCTGAACCGGAATATAGAAAAACGTATATTTTCAAAGATAAATCCTATTCCTTTCACATTTACTTTCAGTTTTCTTAGCGGAAATTGGAATAAAAACATTGCGTAATTAAATACAACAAACATTTTGTTAATGAGTTAAAATAGGATTATTACTAGATGAAATCAAAAAATCTGTTCTTTTAATTTTTAAATAAATCATAAAAATTGTTGAATTATATATTATTCAGAAATGTTCAAAATGAAAAACGTTTTATAATTATAACAATTAAAGTACAAATATTGGCGAACACATTATATCTTAATATAAATGTAGAGTCTGCTCCAAGAAAATTACGATATCTTTTTTTAAATTTCTGGTATGTTTTTCTTACTGAACATACTTGCATTACAAAAATTTAACATAACTTTCATGATTGTGTTGGTAAAAGTGTGAAATGTTTCTAAATATAGTAAAATTACTGCAATTAAACATTCGAATACATTTTAAAGCATTATTAAAACAACTGATTCTTTATTACAGAAAAAAAGAATAATATTGTAAAATTTATCAAAGACATGAAAATAATATTTAAAGATAATTTCAGAAATTCAAATAATTTTGGCAATCAAATTTTATAGGCTTTAAAATATTTTCTTTTTTAAAAATAATAGAGCTTAATAATTCAAAAAGGTATTTTTAGACTAGAATGCACAGACTTAATGAAATAGACACATCTATAGACACATCTATATTCAAAGTTACATAAAAAAGTGACAATGAAAAATAGTATGCATTATTCAAATTATTAAGTTATTAAACTATAAAAATATGATTACTAACTTAAATTATAGTAGTGTTAATGTAATTACGAAATGAAAAAATAATATTGTTGGATATTGCAATGTTCTTATTGTTCCTTTATTATTTTATATATATATATTTAAAATATATATATATTTAAAATACTCAATGCCATTATTCCTCATATTTTAAAATAGATTTTGAATAATAATATTCAGAGATATATTGAATATGGAAACAATAATTTATGAATGTATTTTTAAGAAAACAAGTACTTAGATATATACAATAAAATATTATTATAAAGAAATAAACTATGCGCATTACGTATGTAAACTAAATTCGCAGTAATTCATCGAAATTCTCCTAACAATTTTATAAAAATTATTTTATTTCTTAATGTTCAACACACACACACACACACATTTTCTAACTATTATATTTTAAATATTCGAGTATTTACGTATAGTCTTTAAATAACATATTTTAACAATTAAAACAGATAAAACAATTTCTCTCCTTAATAAAAAGAAACTCATGTTTTTGAAAATTGCAACTCCATAAAGAAATCATCAAAATTGAATGAAATTTAATACGAAGTTGAATGATAGTGGTAAAAATAAATGAGTTAACTTTCAAAGCAAACAACTAATAACAAGAGATCGAAATCAGTATTTGGTGTAGCCCCCGAGCCTTGCAATAAGTGCTGGTACACGATGTAGCATGGAGTGTAACAAATTTTGAATGTCTGCCTTATAAAAACATTCCATATTGTTTTTATGCGTATTCAAAGTTCGTGTGTAGAAGTAATAGGACGATGATCACGAGCAAGATGACGACTAACGAAATCCCACGCATGTTCAGTTGGTGACATATCCGAGAAATACTCAGGCCGATGAATAAGCTGTACTTGCCGCGATGCAAAGAAGGATAGAGCAGTCCTAGCAATATGTGGATGACTTTTGCCCTGTTGAAATACAGCGTCTAACAAGCCTTGAAGAAATGGACCAGCTTTGGGCTGTAGAACTTCACTGATGTACCAGTTGCTGTTCCGACTACCCTCAGTTCGTAACAATTAAGTTCTACCATGATGCTGTGGCACCCCAGACCATAAATACGGGTTTTCGTCCACTGTTGCGTTCGATAATGCACTCCGAAAGGTGGCGTTCACCAGGATATCGTCTGACACGAATGAGGCCATCACGGTGCGATAAATTAAAGCGGGTTTCGTCAGAAAACAGAACATGTTGCCAATCAATACGCCAGTCTTTATGCTGATAGGCACATTGTAGCCGCAGGTGGCGATGGCTTAGCGTGAAGGCGATCTTCTATAAAGGAGTCCTTATGTATAACCCATGCTCCAGCAAACGTCTACGAATTGATGAAGCTCACGATGAAACACTTGTAGCTATTGACACTTTGCTGCCAAATGTCTAGAAGAAGCTGAACGTCCTTCAGTGCCATGAGGACCAGGTGTCTATCATCATGTGCTGACTTTTTATTTCGGATCCACATCGGATTTCTGAGTGGTCCCACACTCGTCCATCAACTGCCTCCAAGCACGCATCTCTATTCTACTGTTACTCTGTACACGAGCGGCTACTACATGATAAAACAATCCAACTCTACTAAGCCAATGAATCTCCCCCATTCAAATTCCATAAGTAGTTTAAATCTCGCTCCTTTCATCGAAGGGGCATAAGTAACCACTGAGCTATCGTTTATCACTAGTAGATAACCACCAAGAACCATGCATGCCTCACTACTGACGTCTATTTGTTGGATCCATCCACCGTTCAGAGGACGCCTCTCAGCATACGCAAATTCTACGGGTCTAAATTTCAAATCATTTGCATATCATGCCATATTTTACATTTCTTGAAAATTTCAGCCTACTCGCTCAAGTTCTTCATGGTGTTGCAATTTTCACAAACACGAGTTTATTTCATTTTCTCCTATAAAAGCATATATTTATGATTTTCAGTCTTTCGGAATGTAAAAAGTGTCAGACAAATAAAGAAAAAAAAAGGATTCTTCTAAATAAAGTAAGGCATAAATCAAAAATGGTGAATATTCACATCTTGAACTGAAATGAAATGCATAATTAAACGGAAGCAGTGATTCTGTACCGTTCCCATAGAAACCGTTTTTTATATCAAAGATTAAGGTTTAACATTTATGTAATAGCCTGAGTTACCAAAAATAGCTAGCCATGAATAAGAAATAAGAAGAAAAATTTCAAAACCACCCACATGACTTTCAGTATTTTATAACTTTTGTTACATCCAGTTGAAATATTTTATTACCTCTGAGATACATTTTGAAGTAAACTCTAATGTTTGAAGAATCACCTTAAACCTTAAAACGCAGGCTACTTAGCAAAAATTACTCAAGTTCGTTTTTTATATTTCTCTTACGTATATTTTACATTTTAAAAATACTTAATGTATGCATACATAGTGATATATCAAAATGGAAGTTGAAAAGAAATGGCTTATTGCGTGGTTATCAAAGTATATAATGAGAGCACGTTACATTTTGATGTGGAGATATATGAAATGGAATTGAAATCTAGATTGAGCAATGAATTTTATATCAAGAAAAATTAAATTGAAAGATATTTTCATTTATCATATGTAGTATATACTCAAGAAGAACACGTATAAAATTGTCAGATATCTGTACAAAAGTTAATCCAGGTATTGTATCTCTTGAAAAATTGAATTTCATAATAAGAAAAGTTTGAAATTGTTCTTCTTTATTGTTTTGAACTGTTCAGATATAAATGTATTTCGAATTAAAGTTCATTTAAAAAGTGAGCTGAAAATGACCATGTTGTAGAATAAAAACGAAACTTTTTCAAAAAATTATAAATAAATTATTCAGTAATAATCCGTGATGATAAAAATTATTAGCTTCTAACTACACAGTATGTTCCTTTTAGATTTAAATAATTTATGCTAATGGTAATTAGTATTAAATTTTAATACAGTAAACATTTTAAGAATGAAACACAATAAGATTTACCACTGGGAACGGAAATGTTAAGCCTTAGGAAAATTATTCAGCATTATTTAACTAAGCAAGATCTTTCAGAAGCATAAATTCCCTAACATTATGAAAAGCAATAATTCTTCATAAGTGTGCAAGAGCTATAAACCTCAATCAAGGAAGGGTGCAGGACAAATCAGCTAGAAATATAGCGACATTTACGAAAAAAGCCATAAAAGTCGGAAACTACTGCAAGTGTATGAAATTTAGTTCTGAAAAGAAATTCGATACGTTAGGTTATCCTCTTTAGTATTTTGTACTAAATGCTGTAAAAAACTGTTACAAGCGCGAAAACCAATATCTCACAATTTTGGACAACGTTCTCTTAAAAAAATATATTTGGCTTTACTTACATTTCTAAATAATAAGTTTTAAAAAAATAATTCTCATGTATAGTTATTTTACATTTACGATTATATAATGGAGTGAAACAAATATCTTAGAAAGTCATAAAATGTATTAAAGTTATATATTTCGCTATATTTGTATTTTTAAAATTGAACTAAAAATTAACGTAAATATTTATGATTATACACTGCCAATGTCACAGTGAAATGCATGCAAAATTATAAGTTTTATTTTATTTTTATTTCCATTTCGGTGATTGTACAACTATATATATATAATTTTTAATTGATAAATTTATGAAGAAAATGGAGAAATAACTATTGATTAAATAAAAGTATATCTAAATGATCAGTATTTAAATACATAAAGAGTTCTTAAAATTTAAATTTACTAAACCAGAAATTTACTTTTCTATTTCTAGACTAAACAGTGTATTGTTTACATTATATTCTTCAAGATAATTTTGTTTATTATTCCTATAAACTTCATCATCAATTGTTAAACTTCATATAACAAATTCATAAAAATAAAAGTTTGATTAAATTTATAAAAGAAAAAGATTTCTAATTGTGGACTTTATTAAAATAATAGAATTAAGAAATAGACAGAACTGCTATAGGACAAAAGTTATTTGCTTCCTCATGAAAACATATTTTTAATTGATAAAATATTCACATATGCTTTTACTATAACATATAAATAACAATAAATTGCATTTTAATTTTTTTATTCTTAACACAATAAATCCAAACTCGCAGGTACAATAATTTCAAATGGATTGTTTTGTGGTACTTGTTCAAATTGATTGCCCTTAGAATTAAATATATACATCAAAGGTGTATTCATTAATATAATCATTGCTTTTTCAAACAAAATTATAAACGCCAAGTTTAAAATTATCAAAAAAATTATGGAGTAAAATTTAAATACATTTAATAATCCCAAATCGATATCAAAGTTCAATGAATTTTTGATTTAAATACACTCTTTCTTTAATATTTTGATGCGATGATAAAACAGTCATGTTGTTGAACATTTAATTGCTGTTTTCAAAATAGACATTTAAAAATTATTATCAGGACAAAGCTTGTGAGGTATTTTCTGAAAACTAAATTATTATATACTTGATTAAAAGTATATATAAGATGTTAAAAAAATGTATGTAAACATCGTTAAAAATTTAAAACACACACACACACACACACATATATATATATATATATATATATATATATATATATATATATATATATATATATATATATATATATATATATATATATATATATATATATATATATATATTAAACTTTATAAAATCTCTTAAAAATAATTACCTATCTGTTAAAAAACGTAAACTTTACGTTACGATTATAGAGTAAAGAGTTTAGTAGAATGTAAATTTCCCTAAAACAATTTCTAACTGTTTTTTTTTATAATTTTATTGTTAAAATGCTAAAAAAGAATCAATGAGTATGTTTTCATTTTGTTTATCTTATTTAATTCGTTTTTATATTTTGTGGAAATTATATAATAATAAATAATTACAAAATATCTTGTGATCGAATTTTTTTTTTTTTAATTTAGTGTACAAAATATTTAAAAACACCAAATCAATAACATTTTTTTTATTTTAAACAGTAAGTAATTGTACTAAGTTGTACATTGCATTGTATTATATAAAGGAACGAAGTTAATTTTGGAATTTTAAATTAGTTTTCAATAATTTGCAATCCATGAATAATTACATTGTAACTAAAATTTTCTTTCTTTGAACTTAATTAAAATTATGTTAGATGCATAGATAATTTTTGTTATTATTTTTATTAAATTAAAAAGTGAAGTTTCTGAATCCAGTTTTTATTTTTCTCATTATTATAGATACTTCCTTTACGTTAGTAAAGGAAGTATCTATATGTAAAGTTAAAATTTATATTTTTGATAATAAAATTAAATATTCGTTTATAAAATGTTTAATGAGTTAATAAACTCAAAAGATGTCTTGAGTTTAAAATTTTGACTTTTCAAAGTATCTCAAAATTGATCCCTGTTATAATGATTTCAACTCATGTTAAAGACTAAATTATTCTTATTAAATTGTTAGTACCTAAATTGAATTAATTGCAAACATATAAGTTATATAATATTTATTAGTGTTTTACAGTTAATATTTGGGTATTTTATTTAACATCTGCGTGATTTTATAATTTCATAACTTTTTAAGTGTAACACTTCAATGGTCTTCTAAAATAATGTTCCTGTTGTGTTCATAATATTATGATTTTAATTTTAATGATTATGTCTATCCCTATTTAAGGTATGCATACCTAATATTTCTAACATGAAGTAATTTTGATAGAATTTGCATCTATTATGCATGCATCAATATAATTTAAATTGTTTTCTTAACTAAAAATCTATTCAGAGGATATTTATCTTTAAGTGAATTGTCCTTTAATTTATAAAGTATGCATATGACTTAATTTTAAACTTAAAAAATGTTATTTAATTCAAATTAATATTTAAATAATTTCCATTAGTTACCTAAAACTCAATAAATAATTGAATATTTGCAGTGTATTTATATACATTTATGATGCAATTTATGCTAAAATAAAAAATATTTGTTACTAATCTATTTACATTTTATAACTTATAACCTAGTCAGATAAATTGCCTGTTTACTTAAATGATATAAAAGGTAAATAACTTGCAGAAACTGTTAAATAAAAATTTATGGCAGTGTAAGTTTAGATATTATATATTCAATATATATTTCTAACAATAGTTAGAGACATTATATATTAAATAATTACAAAGTTGAACAAGCATGACAAAGAGCACAATTTAATATATATTTTTTCAATATAAATTCAGATGGGCTTAACCCATCTGAATTTATATTGAAAAGTAATCCTATTTTAATAATGAAAAGACTTAATATCATGCATGAATATTTATCTTTAATGTAAATATTAATCTAACGAATAAATGTTACTTTTTATTAAATGTCTAACAGTTCGAGATAAAATATTTTATCTCAAACAATTTATACATGTTTCAAAAATCATCAATCCTAAGCAAAAAATCATTCAAGGAGTACATATTAATTGAACTGAATCATATTATTACAACTATATGTTTAATTATTATGAAAATTTTGAATAAATAATAAATATGTGTGTTTTAAGTAGTAAAAATTCTACATGAAATAATAACGTTTTGTTATTATTAATTTATATATATATATATATATATATATATATATATATATATATATATATATATATATATATATATATATATATATATATATATATATATATTAATATATATTTTATATATAAATATATTTTGTTTAATATTATATTATATTAGAAAATATAGTCAAAATGTAATTGTATGATTATAATCTTATTATTTTGTGTTTCACAATAATTACAATAGAGCAAACATTTAAGCAAAGCTCGTCTTAAAGACCTAAATTAATAATTTTATTTCAAAAATTCTACATTAAATATGGAATTTAGCTCTGAAATATATTCCCTCTCATCATTTGGATCAGATTATTCTCTTTGTCATCCTCAGAATTGGAACAAGATCTTACTCGAGCTGAACATGAAATTTATGGAAGGAAGCTTGTTTAATTTTATCGAAAGCCTTTCGTCCTTTTGAGACGTAAATGATTTTGTGGCTGGCTAGAAATGAAAGGGACTTACGTGAAAAGGCACTAATTACCCTGAATACAGAAACAGGCTAATGGATAAAGACCATCAACCAGAATCAAAGCAAAACTTTGCGAGAATGACCGTTTACTTTCCCCAAATGCTTTTCCCGGGGAAGCTTGTGACAGAGTTGAGATTTAACTCCTGTTAATTATGAAAACGAAGGATACTTATGATATTTCATTCAAGTAATACTAGTCATTACTTATCATGAATATGATTTCCGACCGAAGAGCACAATAGCTCTTATATATATATATATATATATATATATATATATATATATATATATATATATATATATATATATATATATATATATATATATATATATATAACGATTAAGTAAAATGGATTTTTTTTTATGTATTTTTCAGTAGAATTCTTAGTTAATTAAGATAATGAAAAACGCAAATTTTCTAACATTTAATTCAAGATATGAGTAATTATGAAAACCCTTATTTGCTTAGAATTAAAAGAATACAAATTTATAATGTATTAAAAATTACAGGGTTTTAAAGGTATTGTTTTTGTTTACAAATTGGGAAAAAAACTATATAAATTTAAATATGCATGGTTATCGAAAAAATACACTACTGGCCATTAAAATTGCTACACCAAGAAGGCGACATGCTACAGAAAAATCTGTGAGATTTATACGAAAGGAAGAAAGTTCTGTGATATGCAAATGATTAGCTTTTCAACGCATTCAGACAAAGCAGGCGTCAGTAGCGACACATACATTGTGTTTAAATGAGGAAATTGTTCAGCCGGTTCCTCAAGCACAAATTGCATTTGAACGTTGTTGCCTGGTGAAAAGTTGTTGAGATGCCTCGTGTAAGAAGAAGAAATGCGTACCAACACGTTTCTGACTTTGATAAAGGTCGAATCGTAGCGTCCCGGGATTGCGGGTTTTCTTATCGCAGTATTGCTGCTCCCGTCGGTCGAGATCCAATGACTGTTCGCCGAATATGAAATCGATGGGTTCAAGACAGTAATACGGAATGCCATGCGGGATCTCAACGGCCACCTATCACTAGCAGCCGAGAAGACAGTCTTATTATCCGCATGGCCGTAATGGATCGTGCAACCACGTCACGAGCCGTGAGCCAAGAAACGGGGTCGTTTGGAAGAGAACAAATGGTTCCATTCGACGCTGCGCCCAAGACAAGAGCGCCTTCAATGGTGTGATCAACGACGAACCTGGGCACACGAATAGCTAGACGCCATCTTTTCAGATGAATCCAGGTTCTGTGTACAGCATCATGATGGTCGCATCCATGTTTGGCGTCATCGTTGTCAACGCAAACTGGCAGCGTGCATTCGTCATCGTCATACTGGCCTATCACCTGGCGTGATGTTATGGGGTGCCATTGGATACACGTCTCAGTCACCTCTTGTTCACATTGACGGTGCTTTGAACAGTGCACGTTACATTTCTGGTGTGTTATGACCAGTGGCTCTACCCTTTATTCGAGCCTTGCGAAACCCTACGTTTTCGCAGGATAATGACCGACCGCATGTTGCCGGTATTGTACGAACCTTCCTTGTTACGGAACATGTTCGGCTGTTGCCCTGGCCGGCACGTTCTCCAGATCTTTCACCAATATAAAACGTCTGGTCAATGGTTGCCGAGTGACTGGTTCGTCACCAAACGCCAATCACTACGGTTGATGAACTGTGGCATCGTGTTGAAGCTGCATGGGCATCTGTACCTTTACATGCAATCCAATCTCTGTTTAACTCAATGCCCAGGCGTATAACTGCTGTTATTTCTGCCAGAGGTGGTTGTTCTTGGCACTGATTTCTGAGGATATATCCAGCCAATTTTCTTGAAAATTTAATCAATTGTTATTTCTAGTATAATATGTTTGTCCTATAAATATCATTTTGTTATCTGCATTTCTTTCTGGTGTAGCAATTTTAATGGCCAGTAGTGTAGAGGGATAGCAACTTAACACTTCATCAACTACATTTATAAATTGTTGTCAATAATATAATACAAGTAATCGCAAAGGAACGAAGAGTCACTCTCTTATCGTCTGTAAAGTTACCATCTTCTAAAATATCCGCAAATATTACACCAATCATCTGCAGCTCTGTCTTGTGATTGGTGGTTGTTTTCATGACTTCTGAAAAATATAAATACACCGTGTTTTGTCCTCTCAGTTTAGGGTATGTATAATTTATTTCTTTATAACTTACTTCATTAAATATTCTTTTTGCGATTCATGGACACTTGACTTTTTTCACACACTTTTTTAAATTCATGCACTATTTCTTTCCATGTCATATATTTGTTTGCGAGTAAGATTATCCTTTTAGGACAAGAATGGGGGGGGCAGTGAAGGCAACTAATATGATGGAGCTCCCAGTGGTTGTGCCGTCACTGGCCCAGAAGTGGGTGAATCTTTTATGAGGTATACCATATGAGACCCTGAGAATTAGCCTGCCTACTCCAGAACTATCAATTCACATGGTAGACATTGCTAGCGTAAGATACTTAATTTGCCCCAGCTTCCATAATTGAATGCGACGAATCTCTGGTTGGTTCGGGATTCGAACTCACTACGTTAGGATCAACCATGTCACCACGACATATGCACTATACATTGTAAATAAAATCGGAGTAGCTATTTTTAAATACATGAATTTTCAATATATATATATATATATATATATATATATATATATATATATATATATATATATATATATATATATATATATATATATATATATATATATATATATATATATATAACTTTTTTCTTGACATGCTTGTTTCTAGCATATTCCGGTTATTGCACTTAAGTAGGATTCATTGCCTCTCATTCGTACTCTGCGGCCTACATTTCTGTCAGATGAACTTTGAGACCTATATGCACAACATGGAAGTCTCTTTCCAGGAAGATGTAGAAATACTGCTATAAATTCCCGACATGTCTTATAGCTGTACTTATTATAGAGTGCGTTGCTTACATTAAATATTGTTTAATAGTATAAGGTTGTTAATATAATATAATAAGGGTTGTTTCTTAATATTATCGTATGCATTATTTTTTCAAGTAAATACTAGAAAACAGTAAAATAAGTCTGCTCTAACTGATCTTTAACTGTCTGCTCTAAACTGATATAAACTGTGAAATAAGGTAAATATCAATCAAACATTTAGTCTTTTTTTAATACGATAGCATTTTTAGTCATTATTTGCTTCCAACTCTCTTATTGTAAATGGTGAAAAAAAAAATTACATTGTACCTTATTGTTGTCGTATATAGCAGCCTGTTTAAGAGCATAAGATTTCTTGAACGAGCTTCTCATTTAAGGATTAGCAGTGCATATTTTCGCACTCAATATTGAAATTGTTTTTAAATGTTGTTTTTGATGGATTACATTTTAACTTCTGTCAAACAATACACCGAATCCAGTATTCTCCACAATACTCACAAAATATTTATAACACACAGAACATTTATATTTTCAAATATATTTCAATTTTAAATTGAGATAATTTAACTTTAATTCCCCTTAAGCAATATTCATGACAATTAAATTTCATGACATTGTGTTATAAAACAAATCACACGGAGTCACTGCCAAAATGTTTTTAATTCTCAAAATACATACTTAATACAAATATGTAATGTATATATTTATTATATAATGTATTTAATACAAATATGTAATGTATATATTTATTATATAATGTATTTAATACAAATATGTAATATACAAATATGTACTGGATATACTGGATTCCATTTATACCTTCATTGGGATGCCTTGAATGACTAGCAGTTTCTGTTCAATTATTTAATTTATCACGAATAATCTCAAAAAAACTGATTTGAAAAAAAGTATAAGATATGAAATATTTGGAATGTTCTTGAAATGTTTACTTTTAAATATTACACATATTAATTTTGTATAAATCTAAAATACAGCACTCTCATTTGAGATAATACTCTAAGAAATGGGGAAAATAAAAATAATAATGGTAGCTATACAATTGTTATGATTAGAGTAAACAGTCAAGCACATTTCAAAAAATAGAGATCTCATTTAATTTTATAATTTTTTAAAATATACGTTTAAATCATCAGATGATGCATATTTTGAGTAAAAAGAAGATTGACTAAAACGATTTATGAATTGATTCTGAGAAACTGAATTTTATATTAATATGACTTGTGATTAGTTTCATATTGTTTTTATTGACTACAAATTTAGTGTGGCATACTGATAATAATTTTTATTAAAACGAAGTTCGAAATGTGAAACCAATGCCATACACATTGGGAACCATTGGATATTCATGTGTTATTCTTAGCTATGTTGTGAAAATATATAGGCAAATATTTGCAGATGGATTTTTTTGTATTTATATAAATATAACTTCTGTATACATCAACAAATATATTAAGACCACAATTGATTTTCTGCAAAGGAAAGAAATAGAAATAGATTTCCTTTAATTAAAACCTGCACTTTCGTTATCAAGTGTTAAACTGTATGACATTTCATGATGCTTATATCAAATATGATTCATATTGTACAGTGCATCAATTGAAGAAGAGATTATCATTAAATGGGCCTTTTAATTTATTTCACCAAAACAGTTTTATATTTCTAAAGCTCTTATTCAAATTGTTCTTTGAATAAAACCTTTAAAACGAGTATAAGACTTTTATAAAAGGAAACTGCAAATATCAAGGACAAAAATCCAATATAGTTGCCAAATATTTCAATATGTTTATTTTATTTCTCCTTTCAAATGGATATTTGGAATTTTGTGTTGCGCACACTTTTCTAAACCCTATGAAAATATGATTCTGAATCAAACACCTATCTCGGAAATTGTTTCAGAAAGTATAATGGACTGGAAAACATTAACTTCAACTATTGCGAAGAGAATGTATTTTCGTAGAAAACACTCACTTGGCTAGGGATCGGAAGTGTTCTAGGAAGCAATTTCTAAGGGTAAACAGAATTGCCTTTAGCTTTATCTGAAACGCTGCAAAGTGTTTCGCGGCTATATTTTTCAAAGATAGAGATCGAATCACTAGCATATTTGACACTCTTTTCGATTTTGTTGTGGCAGCAAACACAAATGTCGAAACGAATTGGTTATTTTTTTTCTCAAAATAGGAATTGACTGTCGAACACTCAGAAACACATGTGTTCCATTTTGTTAGAAAAATATTTTCTAAGAATAACAATTTTAAGAAATAATTGTAATGCATCGTTTGAGTAAGTATTGATTAAGTTGTTTCTAATAACGAGAGAATATATATATATATATATATATATATATATATATATATATATATATATATATATATATATATATATATATTAGGAAATAAGGAAATAATGTTTCTTCTAAATTTAATTTCTTTAAAACTGGACACTATTCATTAAAGAGCTATCAGAAGAAGATATGTAAAATTATTTTTTTTAAAGAAAAATGAACTCAAGGGGCAAATGTTAAATTATTATTTTATTCATGGCTACATATTTTGACATTTCCTAATGCACGCTAATTTTTCAACTTGTAACAGTGCGTAAATCATGTATAATAGAATTATGCTTTAAATAAGTGTATTTGGCATTAGAAAAATCATAAAATTTTCTGAAGAATATGATAAAAAAATTAAACTGTTTTACTGCAAATATATGACTGCGAATTTCCAAATAGTAAATCTAGGAAAATTTATTGTAAATGTTCTAAGTATCACATTAAATGTATCATAATGAAATAAGCTGTTCTGAATCTCTTAACAAGTTATAATTTATGAACTCATGTACTGGTAATCTATATTAATATTATAGTAGTACACATTAACACATCTGTATTTTATAAAACATATTTTTTTAAAAGTTTATGGGAGAAAACTATATTAATTTTTGACAGAAGGAGAAATCATTGGGGTCTTTTATATGCACATGAAATTTCTAATAGCTACGGAAATTTTGTGATCTTCATTGTATCTTCAAATCATTAGCATAATTTTGCAGTTTGATATTTTCTAATAAATGTTGAAGAATTCACTTAGACACTTCAAGTAGTAATTCCCATTGCACAAATGGTCATCAGTTAGAACACGGTGAATTTAAATATGAAAATTGGTAAAATTGAAAGCAAATTATTCATTCCTAAAATTATTTGAGATTTGTTAAACGTAAAAAAATTCTTTTGTAAAAAATTTTCCACTTATAATTTTACTAAAAACGTATTGCGATGTTGGACACTAATTTATTATGACACTGATTTTCAATTCTTACTTGTTCAGGATGAATAACTTGAGGGGAAAATTAATAAAACTGTGAAACTGTCGTACACTATAATATATAATATATATATATATATATATATATATATATATATATATATATAATATTTCAAATAATACTGCTTAAGTATATTTTAACAAGAAGATAGGTGTATGGGAAGCAAATTCAATTTTATTAATATAGATTGTTTTTATATAGCTATGAGAAATGTCTTAATCAAAATGTTATCAGATGTATAGCACTACTTCATTTCTTGGGTATTAAATCTTAAGTTATCTTTAACAAATAAGCTTAGGATTACAAAAAAGAAATATGTTTAAAAGATAACTGGGGTAGTAAAAATGTTTAGAATGGAATTTGAAATAAAAAACATAAATCCAAAATATTATTTACTTTAAACCTTACAATTGATGATATGCATTCTTTCAGATTCAGATTGAGTGTGACCATTGCTTCAGTTTTAAGTATTTGAGCTTATTTAGCTTAATAGAGACTGACGTTTTAAACAGAATTAAGTTTTCAGCATCACATTATGTACGTATGTAATGATATTGAAGAAAAAAAAGGTGAAAAAAAGGAGGAGTTAATGAAAAACAAAATTATTTAAGAAAAATATTCCCAGATTGTTTTCAAACATTTTTGTAGAATATAATACTGCCAATAACTTTTGCGAATTTATAATTATCTTATATACAGCGAAATAAAATTGCCTTCTTTATGGAAGACCTAAAAGAAAGGAAAATTTTTCAGTAAAATTTTAATATTTTATGACTTAATAAGTAAATGTGGATCTCTATAGAAGTTGGAATTCATTTACATAAAAATAATGTGGATTGAAAATCACTTGCCCTTAAATCTGATATATATAGGTTTCGCGCGCGTTTAGTTTTTCCTTAATTTATTAAATCAGTCTCATAGCTAAACTCTTCTAATCTTGTTCGGGAATCTTTATAATGCCAACCTTGCAACTGCTAAGAATGAGAAAATAATTTAGAATATTTAAGAAAAATCAAGAGCTATTTTGCCCTCATAGACAGCAACTTCATTGTGAAAACAATCAAGAATTACTGTTATATTAATATTATCCGTCATATTCCGTAAATATTAATATTGGAACATGACAATCTCATACTCAAACCAGAAGAAATTACAAATGTAGTAAAATCATTCGATTTATGAATTCATTATATGTGTGATTTTATTTAAATTTACACATTGAAGAAGTAAGTAAAAAGAAAATAATAAAGTTTTGCTGAAGAATTATTTTTAAATAATTGATTATTTATTTGTTTACTAAAATACAATTTTGTCGGCACAAAATTCTAAAATCACCAATTTTTTTTTTCTTTATATTTTAAATTTTGTGCTGCACGTTGTTCAGAGTGCGGCCAAATTAACAATATTTTTCTAAAGTATGACTATAAAACAACAATATATTGTTTCCTATTGTAGCTTTGTTAGCTGAATATTATATTAACGATAAACATATTATAATTCTATACGACAGTTTCCATTTCATTAAACTGTATTAACCATTGTTTTAACGAGTATGAGAAAAGTTTTTTCATAGAATAAATTAAAACCTAATTTGTTTTAATAACAATCTTATTTTCATATTGTAAATTTACTATCTTGTTCATTTCATTACCTTTTTTCTATTTCCGCCTGAAAAATATTTTCCTTTTAGGAAATATTTGATAAACATCAATTTAATTCAAATAAAAATCATATATTTTATTATATTTCCGTGACCCTAGTAATATTACTAATATTAGTTAATTGCAAACTACTGGAATAAATAATCATACAAAATTTTGCAATATTTTTGCCTATACATAAGCAGTTTTGTCTCACGTTTATTTGTAATTGATGAATCATAATATATATATAAGTAATTCCACATTATGTTTTGGCCCAGAAAATGGAGGCAATACCTTCGTATATTTAATAGCACATGATTATGGAATATTACGTGATTTTTAAACTAAAGAACATGTGCATCTAAATTTTAATGAATATATATATATTTGAGTTGAAAACCAAAAATAAATGTAATGATTTCTTAATTTTATAAATGTTTAAATAATTTGATTTGACTGAAGCTTAAGTAATAGAAAGCTGCACGAATAAAAACATCAAATTATTGCTCTTGTTAACACAATTAAATGCTTTATATAAATACTAAGTATTTATTCTATACCTGCCTAAAGTCAATTTGATTTGCACTATTTATCATGAAGGAACGTATGTCTGTTCTATAATAAATAGAAAATTTAACCTTGGAGGTGTGCATTCTATGTCTGATTCGCCTGCATTAGTAATTACTTCAAAGGAAAACATGCAATTTAGGTTAATGCAAAGTAAGCACAGGAATTAATCATTAATTACAGATATGTTGGATGGAAATAACCCATCAATTTTAGACGAGTTGTTCCACTAAGTAATGAGAATGACAGTTTATTAATGACTCAACTGCGCGTTAATGATTGTTTGAGAGATATTTTTAGCTCGATTCGAATTCTTCCAAATCTTTGACACATTCTGTAATGCGTTGCCAATTAAGAATCTGCCAAGCAAAACTTTGTAAGCACTTTCGAATCTAAGGCATGTGGAGATAGATAGATTTTCAGTAAGTTATTCAAAAATGCATAGTTCGTTCTTAATTAGAATAATAATTTAATATGAAAAATTTAAATGTCTAATTGAATACATTAACATTGTGGAAATGATTAAGCTTGCTTTAAATTAAAATTTTAATAAGCGCCAATGTAAATTTGCTAAATGTTTCCTTAGTGGAATAAATTCTATAATTATATTACTAAAAACTTTGCATTTAGAACATGTCTTTACGTAATTTTTTATATAAAGTTACAAGAGTTATTTTAATACTTAAAACATGATATTTAATAATAAAAACAAATTATATTAAATGATATATCACACATAGCCTTTTTGCAAACTAAATATAAAAAAGGAATTTAAATGTAATAAATTTGCGATATTCGTTATGAAAATATTTTTCTAATTAAAATTCAAAGAAAAATTTTACATATTACGTAGTTTCAATTTTTAAAAATAGATTTTAACGTAGATTATGTGCTTAAAATAACATAATTTTAGATTAATATTTACTATTTATGAAGAATTTATGAAAACAAATGCTAAGCCTTATTCTGTTAAATTGATAAATATATTCTAACAATTGTTTCCTTTTTCCTCAAAAATGTAGGTAAAACAATATATAAAACAAAATTCTGAAGCAAAATAAACTCTAATTTTTTATCTGTTTTTAATAGTTTAAGAACAATAAGGCCTTGGAACTTAAAAATGAGAAAGCTGAATGACGTAAAATACATTTTTGTAATTTTTTCCAAAACGAAATGGCAAAATTAGAAATGAATGCCATAGAAAAATCAAAAATATCATATCGTCCGATAACTGACGGATTTTCCTTAAGATTGAATTGTATAAAAAATTATTATAAGGACTATTTTTGAAGAATTACTGGACATCAATATATTGGTTTTGTAGATCAATATTATATTTCCAGTCCAGAAACATTGACTTTTAATGATATATTTAGTGACAAATTTATTACAAGGTAAATATATTGTGTTTTGTTTTGAGGCTTGTAGAAAATTGTTTTCATTAAACCATAACATAGTTTTGAACTAATATTTTTGCCGTATATGTATATATAATATATATTATTATTATTATTATTATTATTATTATTAACCATGCTGTGATTTCACATCATATTCTTTTATATGTTAAAAACAAAAACATGCAGATAATATGATAAAAGTTATTTTATTTTTAAAATTCTCAAAATTTCAAAGTTTAGAATTGCGCACTGAGTTTTCTTCACAAAAAGAGATTTGAAAATGGAATAATTTGAAAAATACTAAAATTGGACACTTAAGAAATAAGTTAAAACTTATCAAATAATTGTGTGTGTGTAGAACATTAAATAATCATATATATTTTTGAAAATTTATAATTCCACTTCATAATTTTTTAAATCCTATTTTTGTTCATCACTCAAATAAAATTACTATAAAGACTTTTTTTTTAACTGTAAAATAGTTTGCTCAATTTAAAAGGCCTAATACCAACCAGAAAATTAATTTTAAGACTTTCTTGCTTAAACGGTAATTCCAAAGTGATTTAATTCATAAAATCCTTTGTTTAAATACTTTGATAAACGAAAAAATATGCCTACATTGTCAATGTTAAGAGATTTGTAAAATTGATGCTTAAATAATTATAAGAATGACACATTTGTGTGTCAATATAATTTTACCGAAAACTGATGTTTCTTTGGACATTATAATCAGAAATTCGATTATTCATTAGAGCAAGATGACATTTGGTTCAGAGTGCATAAATTATTTATTCAATGCTTATGTATATGATAGAACATTACATATTTATGAGAAGACTGTCATCTGATTGATAAGGAGAGTTCAGCAGGGGTGGACGGAAAATCATTGAGGAATTCTATATTATAGTTGATTGCATGATAGGTCAGAATTTACATTAATATCAATTTAGTGTGATAGGTTAGGTCATTATTTTAATATCGAGAAAACAAGGTTATCGAAAATCAATAAAAAGAACTTTAACGTATTAAATATTACTTTTACTATCGCTTTACTTAATGTTTTTACTTTGTTAAATGCTCCATTGTCTTGAGGCAATATACAGCATATGATTATGTATATGTAAATATTGCATATATATATATATATATATATATATATATATATATATATATATATATATATATATATATATATATATATATATATATATATATATATATATATATATATATATATATATATATATATATAATTCTAACACAGTGAGGAAAAATAACTGGAATTTTAAGAAAAAGCAAACAATTATAAAAAATGAATAAATCACATTACACGCTTGGATTGTGCAATGCCTTTTGAATTGTCATTTAAAACATGGCTGTTGTGGTTGTTTGAATGTAATAATGTATTCGATATGATTATTTATGGTATATATGACTATTATGAGTTTACAACAAATATTTGATGAGGCGTCTCTATCTCTTTGATGAATGATGACAAAAATTCAACTACCTAAGCAGTTTTAAAGGGGGCATTTGGGTTAGTTAAAGGGTTAGTTTTCATTTGTGTAATTTAATTTATCTGCTGCCCAAAAGCAGCTTGTATGTAACATACAATTTAAATTGTAAAGATAATTGAGAACAAATGAACCGACCAGTTGAAAAATCACAGAGTAAATGCCGAAAATGGACTTTAAATATTGCGTATAGATATGATGTCCACGTTGCGTATGATAACTGAAAACAAATTTGTTTATTTTTATAGTCTTATCATGACTCTTTCATGAATTTGTTTATTGGTGACCCGTTGACTGAATATAACTGCATAATACAAGGTTCTTGACACAAAATAATTTTCAATGAGTTCATAAATTTAAAGATTGATGGAATGGAAACAAACAGCTTTGCCCTAATGAGATTCTTGTTCCACATTGTATTGCCAAATAGCTGAATCTTATTATTTACAAAGGTGGTGAATACTTATTTCTGAAACACATCGTCAATTAGCAGATTGAAGGAAAACTTGAAGTCATAATCTAAAAATGTAAATCAATTTGGAGAGAAAACTAACACGAATTGTGGCTGTATAAGTTGTGGTAGTTCTCAAATTATCTCTTTTTTAAGACATGTCTGGAATTAACTCGAAATAGAATAAATCTCGCTTACATGTTGTAAGGAATACTCAACATGCGCCAGTCTTTCAGCTGTAAATGTAATCTTCAGTATTGGTTTGATTTTTTACAGAATATGCTGGTTCATATCTCACACCTAATAAACGTGATATGGCTTCTTGATGAACTTTGATACGCACTCAAATTCCATGTAATTTTTTTATCATGCAGTATAGCAACTCTTATTCAAACTCCTTTGGCTACCATAAACACAGATTTTGTACTATTCGCAAAATTTTTACTCTTGAATATTTTACAATTTCTACTGAGTTTAAGGAGCAAGATTATGTATTTATTAGGTAACATAAATAGATGTTATATTCGACACTTCTATAAGCCAAGCTGGCTATGCCGTTGACTATGCTAATTTAAATCAGTAGTGTACGTCTTTTGGTTTAACCACAGCACCATGAAGATTAAAGTACGACTTTGTTGTAAACTCCTCCGATAGATGATATCACCATATGATCCATTCCCTCAATTTTGACATTGATTTGTAGGGGGAGGAAATTTTCTCCAGACCATTACACCCATGGTAACTGCCGAGTGACTGACTAATTCCACGAATTTAACAAGCGCATATATCGCATGTACTCTGTGGTTCTTTGGTGGCATTGAAATTTGAAACCCGCCCTTCTGGACTGAAGACTGATGTTCTAACCACTAGGCTACCATGGTCCTCCTAAATAGATTAAATTGATAAATATATGAAATGTATTTATATAAAAATATAAATACCATTGTCTGTAGTAAAATAAATTTTATTATTAATTTTTTATTAAGACGTAAACATTGATTCACATACACGTTTCATCAATGTACACATCGAAATCCAACGTTTCTTAATCTTGTGTTTTTGAATAAACAAACAAATTTTAACAAGTTTTTGAATTTAATAAACTATTCCCTTCCTGTAAAGATATTTAATATAAATATTCAAAAGTAGACACAATTAAGAAAGTACGACAAAGACAAATCTTCAAAGTAATCATGATGTAAATAAAAATATAATGTTAATAGGATTTCCTAAATCTTCATTGGATTTATTCCCACAATCATAAAATTTATTGCTTCATCAACTATATTTTTTCAAAGAAGGTATCGTAGTAAAAACATTTCGACATCACAATATATATAAACTAATACCTTAAACGTGTTCTAAGGCTTTTTAATATCCATTAAGGAAATTACCATCTTAAAGGACATTTAAAGGACCATGTGTCATATTTATACAAAAAAGAAGGTCGTACAAAGGAGATGTCGCAAAGGAGAACACAACAAAAACTCTTATTCGCCTAACCTGGCAAATTAGCATGCAAAACGCATGTGCTTAACATTAATCTTTCAATGTTAAAAAATGACCAGGATCAAACACAGGACTTTTTGCTCTGAAGAAGTCTGGCTTACACAATGTCACGTTCATCTTCATGGAAATAAACAGTTTGTGACTTTAATAAATATTACTGACCAATTTTATTATACCTCAAGATACTGTGAACAATAACTGAAAATAAAAAATTTACTTTTAAAAGCTCTAATTTAAACCTAAAGCAATGCATTCATATAATTTGTTTTTAAAAAAGTAAAAAGTGCATTCTAAACTTTTTTGCAACATTATAATTTCATTTATTAAATATAAGTAAAGATAGTATTACATAATTCATTTTACTTTTTTTTTTGAACTATTCTTTATTACATTAATTATAATTTGAATGTTTTAACAATTTTAATTTGAAAGCACATATATATATATATATATATATATATATATATATATATATATATATATATATATATATATATATATATATATATATATATATATATATATATATATATATATATATATATATATATATATATGTGTGTGTGTGTGTGTGTGTGTGTGTGTGTGTGTGTGTGTATCTCTAGTAATATTAATACTAGCAATACTGAATAAGTTGAATATTATTTTTGAAAATCATATTTCCATGATTTTTTTTGTTTCAGGAAGAACTTTTTAGAGCGTAAAATACATTGTTTTATAAAAATTAATCATTTATTTCCAATTTTTGTTATTCAGTGTAATATTCTTTAATATGATTGGAATACTTAAACTCTTAACCATATATTCCGTAATTATTATGTGTTTATTTTGACATTAATTTCTGATATTCTCCTTTAAACGTTTGAGTTATTTTGACATATTTAAACATTTATGCTGTTAATAATGAAGATAAAAAACATTTTTTCTGCTTTTGCTTGATTGCATATCAAGTACTTTGGGCGATAATATTTCAGAATAGTATTAAAAATTTTTTTAACACGAATGTTAATTAATAATGCAATTGAAATTAAATTAAGTAAATAAATTTAAGCAATGACACAAACTATTATTAAATTGAAATTTACAGTGGCAAGTTAATAAAATTGCTAACGAAAGAATTTTATAATTTTTTTTTTCATTTACTGACATATCCTTATTTAAAAATTATATAGTCATTCACTTATTTTTTATTTTATTAAATACATAAGCAACTTTTGCTTAAAATTTATTTTTATATTTTACTTTGCTTCTGAAGAAAGTTAGATTTTAGAGTATTCGAAACTCATTATATGCTAGTTTTGTTTTGAAACGTTGTCATTAATTTGTCGATGACATTTTTAAATATTGTCTCTCCTATCCCAACATTTTGTTTTCATTAAAATTGGTACTATATAAGTCGTTTAAGATTGTTTCGAATATATGTTTATTGAAATAAAATATTTTACCGATATTTTAATCTAATTTTAAAATCAAAAGTACGGAAGTATCACCCGTAAAGTGTTTTCTTTAAAAATCGCAGATTGAAATTATTTTTGCAGAAAATAAAAATATTATTAACCATTATATATACAATGTCATTTACAAAATAGGATATAAATGTTAATGTGGGAGTGATTTTATTACATAAGTTATAAACAGAAAACTAAGAATATTTTTATTGATAAAAATTATCAAGAAAAATAAGTATTTATTCTTTGCACGTTTAAGAGATTATATATTTTTAATTAATTTTAAATTTCAAAAATATATTCATAAAAAATGTAAATAATAATTTCTTGCTTATACAAATCATTTATGATTAATTAAGTTTTTATTTGTCCTATTTTTATTGCAAAGTTTAATTGTATTTTCCATTTTTATATAGTGTATGTTTTTAGATATTTAGGTTGGTATGAAGCAAGTAATTATTGCTTGATAAATTTGTTTTAAAACAAATTTAATTTATTTTTTTCAAATTAACTAATTGGTTTAAAATTTACAAGATTGGCAATTTTATTAATTTACTAAAATCAATTTGGATAATTTTTATTTATTAAGTTTATAATTTTTATTTATTATTTAGTTTATTTAGTTTTGTGTTTTTTTAGTTTGCTCCATGTTTTTTTATCTTAATAGAGCTGTTTATTTAATATATTCAAGGTAATGTGTTAAACATGCAAAAATAACGCCATGTCATTACATTTATCACCAAATCTTTGGGTAACAGTCATATTAAGAATTCTTTTCTAAGTTAATTTCTTCAATTTTAAATGATATATCTTAGTATTTTTTTTATTTATTATCAATTGTTTAATTGAAAAGTATCAAGCAATTTTAAATTAATCAGATAATAAATACTGAAATTTATGTAGTTTTGTATTACTTTATCCTGAAAAAATCTACCCAAGCAAATGTGTTGAATATAAATTGTTGTTTTGTAAACAAATAATAAAAATTACAAAAAGTAGCTAAAAATTATGTAGATACAATTTATCTTCTTAGGATATCTTTCATATCATAATTTAAATATTATTCTTAATTCGAAAAATAAATACTTTTAAAATTTATTGAATTTTACAAATTTTGCAGATTTTAAGATTGAAAGATAATGCAAATAATCGTCATTTGCAAATTGTAAACATAATGCTTGAACTGGTATTTTATTGCACAACATTTTATGTTCATTTGAATTAGTTATCGTGTTAAAAAGTTTATCTCACCGTATGGCTGAAAAAGCTTAAATTAAATTCTTATTTTTCATTTCATATTACCTTATTAAATTTTTAGAAATAAAGTTTAAATAATGTTATTAAAATTAATTAAATATTTTATAAGATTACATCTATTATTTTGCATTGAAGAGTTGCTTTCAACTATTTTGCAAAAATAATTTAAGAAATATATATATATATATATATATTTTAATTTTTATAAACGTTAAATAAAAGCTTGCGACTGAAATTTGTAAAATTATAGTTTTTAAAGGCAATTTTTTGCAATATGCTGTAAAACTTGGTTTTTTTTAACAGATTTTTAAGTATGATCTAATTTGGAATATACAATAGCAATATTATAAAAAAATTCATTTAAAAAAGTATAAAATTTGATATTTTTTTGTTAAATTGTTTAAATAATAAGTTTTTAAGAGCTCCATATTGTAAACATTTGGTATCAGTAAAAAATTAATTAATACAGATATTATTTATTAAATTCGACTTACAAATTCTGATTCCTATTGTTTAGAAAAAAAAAAACATGTTTGAGAATGCATAAATTTTAAAATTTCAAAATGTTTTCTAATTTCTATACTTTTAAAGTTTTAAACATAAATTTGTATCAATGTGATTTATAAATTATAGTTATTAAATGAATTCTTTTTGATTCAACATTTATTTAATAGTCATTATGTTATACAAACTAAGGAACACTTTAAATGAAGGACTTTTATACACCTCACAATATTTTAACAATTACTAACAAAAAACAAACCATTTCTACGCCTATTTCAAAAATTAAAAAAAGATACTGATTTTAATGAAACTTTAAAAGACTTATTGCAGAAATATATAGTTTATTTTAATTTCTAGTTCGGAATATATGTTATTAATTTTTAGCTTTAATAAGCTCTTAAAAAAGTATATTTTTCAAAAATGACATAATGTATACAAATTTAAAGCACATATTTTTAATGTATATTTTTAATTTACATCTATATATATTCTTTATTTACAGTCTCGTTAGTGGAATTCCAAACTCGATCTCCAAAATTCCAGCAGGAACCACCTAACCGAGTAGAATTCTCTAATTCAAGTGGGACCGCCATTTCATGTAGTGCTGACGGTCGACCATTACCTCTAATTAGATGGGTAAAACACGATGGTGAAGCCCTTCAAGATCTACCTGGACTAAGATATACTCGTCATGATGGATCATTGATATTCACTCCATTTCCTAGTGAAGAATATCGGGCAGATGTTCATGCCTCCATCTATAGATGTGAAGCTTCAAATAGAGTTGGAACAATCGGTAGCAGAGATGTTCATGTCAGAGCCGGTAGGTTACTTCATATTTAATTCATGTAACTCTTTAAATTTACCTTTAACGATTTCCTGATGCTAAGGAAAAAGTACCGAATGTATATCATTACTACAAATATTGCTCATTGAATATTTTTTTTACTTGATATTTGTATAAATTTTGGATGATATTCTCAGAAAATTATATTTTTTTCATCCTGTACATTTTCATCTTCTTTACTTAAATGCTTTGAAATAGTAGTTTAAATGATATTTTCTTTTTTGATAATATGTAGTACATACAATTTAAAAAATATTCTTATTATGTATGTAATATAAGATTCATTATTTTTTTTTATTTTTTATTATCATGTGTATAAGGTTCACATGATAATAAAAAATAGAAAAATAATTAATATCTATTTTATTTTTTATTATCATGCGTATAAATAATTTTAATTAAAATAAATGGTTTTATGAAAAATAGGAAAGAATGTCTCTTTCCTTTTTTCATAAAAACATTTATTTTAATTAAAATTATTTAATTAGCATTTTAGGCATAATAAGGTATTTTAGCATTAGCATTTGAGACAGACCTAAATAATTGTTCATTGTAATGCTATCCGAAATAAAATATTAGTGGATGACATATCATAAAAAAAGAATTTTAATATAATAGAATGTTGTTTCGTAAAGAGAGTTGAAACATTATATTCAATAATATATACTTAAAATATGTTTTGCATACATAAATTACTTAAACTTTTATTAGTAGTAAATTGCGTACCTGACCACTAAACAATTGATAGATTACTATATTAACTCATCATAACTCAACATAAATTTTGCTAAAATTTTAACATTTTATTTTTCAAAAATATCAGAGTTTATTAAAATAAAAAAATTAAAAATGATTTTCAAATTACTTAAAATTTACTTCGTATTTAAGTGTCTAGCAATTATTAACGAGTAATTTAAATTGTTTATAAAAAGCTGAACTTGTGTGTGTGTGTGTGTGTGTTTATTTTCTTTATAATAATATATTCTATACTTCTTTATAATGTATATAATAATTAAATTGTTTATAAAAAGCTGAACTCTGATAAAAATCTTTTTTTTAAAAATTTTAAATTTTTTGCACATCTCATAAAATTTTTAAAGCAAATGCGAAATATATTCTAAAGTTTCAACAACTAAAATTAGCGTTCAATATTTTATATATTAAATAAATAAAATTGAAAATGAAACTGTAAATATCAGCTATTTTGTAGCATATTTACTACAGAAAAATCTTCAATTTTTTGTTTAAGAAATTTTTAGCATTTAAAAATTTTCTCTCAACTGAAAATTTTTTTAAATAATTAAAAAAATGTTCTTAAATATTCCTTCAAGTTGTGTATTGGTATCAGTATTTTCCTTTTAAATCGCACTTCCAGTATTGTCTGAACATTTAGTTCACTATATGCGAAATAAGTTAATTAAATTATAAATATTTATTTAATAGAGAAATATATTTAAATTACAATTTTCTAACGACGAAAATCCATATTTTAAACTATATACATGCTAATATCATATTATGAAATACCATTATAATTAAGGACAAAATATTAAATTAGACATTTCTGGCCAAATAATAAGAAATTATGTATAAATTCTTGTCACATTTTATTTCTTTCATTTTCTAAACTTAAATAAATAAACTGTTGAAATTGTTCTAACATTAAATAAGTCATATATTTTAGAAAATTTATGAGTGAAATATGTATGTTTCGATATTATGTATCTTTAAACAAATATGTTAATAGTTTAATAATTTAATGTCATATATCTATATTTAATCCTTATAGGTAATATGCCTAGACAGAATTGGTTTAGAATTCAATTTAAAACCTATTTCATCCAATATACAATTGATATTTAAATAATTTCCTGGTCTTAATTTTTCATTTAAAATTGCAATATCTGAACTAGAATTCGTACTGATAAATGTACTGGCGTATAATTTATTGCAGTTTCGTAATTACGTTTCAGGGTAACATGTGTTAAGAGAAATCACTAGGGAAGCTATATTTCTAATTTATGAAATTTGTAAGCGCGATATAATTATTCATTTTAGACTAATTGGTTCTAAAATATTTTTTAGAGGAAAGTAAACAAATTGTATACGTTTTAATGCCTAAAATTTGCATAAGTTGTCATGAAATAAATGGAAGTATTGATTCCGTTACTTTAAAACCTTTTTTTTATTTAAAAGAATATTTAAACTCAGAATTTCGTTCATTAATAATTTGACAAAATAAAGTAAAGTTTTGAAAACTTTTACGATGTAATTTTCTAATGCTGTGTCAGGCGAAACAGTAAAATTATTGTCTGTAGTACTTATAAAATAATTTACAATAGATCATTATTTATAAATTTTTGATTTTAAAAAATAAGCTATTTTTATAGAAAAGGAATTATTATAAACTCATTAACCTGGTAAATCTCAAAGCTTATTATATATTGACAATGTGTAAAAATTTACAATATTTGGTACGCTGTTTTGAACCAAACTAATAATTTTACATGCAAAAAAAGTTTGACAAAAATAAAATGTTTAGCCAAATAAAAAATGAAATGTGAAATATTACATTTTCTTCTGATCTTTGCTTTTCAAATTTAAAAGAGAAATATTTAGAAACTTCATTATATGCGTTAATTATCTTAAAGTATTTAAATACGTTAGATAAAAGCGTTGCACTTTAAAATTCTGGATATAACCTATGTTGTTGTTTAAAAATGGAAAAATGAAAGGTTTATCTTACACTTTTTTATTGCTTTCTGTCGTTATCAAAGCTTTGAACTTTTTTAGATGTTTTAATATGCATACATGGAAATTGATAATTATTCATAAAATGTTTATCGAAAAAGTAATAAACAGTAATAATAACGATTGCCTTACGACACTGTTGTTTATCCTATTTGAATTGTAATGGCAAAATTTCCATTTTTGCAAACAAATCACAAAAAATACATTTTAGATAAGATTCATTTTATATATAACAATTAGTTAAATTTAATTTTCTACACAGATAAGTTTAATTTACAGATACATACAATATATAAGTTTAATACAATAGAAAGTTTAATTTACAGATGCATACAATAGATAAGTTTAATTTTCTACACAGATAAGTTTAATTTACAGATACATGCAATAGATAAGTTTAATACAATAGAAAAGTTTAATTTACAGATGCATACAATAGATAATTTTAATTTTATACACAGATAAGTTTTATTTACAGATACATACAATATATAAGTTTAATTTTATACTCAGATAAGTTTAATTTACAGATACATACAGTAAATAAGTTTAATACAATAGATAAGTTTAATTTTATACACAGATTTCCATACAAGAAATTAGAAAAAAGAAACCAAAACTTTGATCAACTTATTTTTTTCAAAATTTTCTAAAGTTTAATGGTATATTGCGTAGCATTTGGTTAAATAATTTAAACATTCTATTTGATATAAATCATACTATGGGTGTTCATCTTACACTATTACTAACAAATTTTTTCCATCAGTTAAATAACTAGTCGTAACTATTCAAATATCGAATGTAAATAGAAAAAAAATGATTTAATATACAATTAAAGATATTGCATGTATTTTGTGAAGTAACCATATAAGTGATTTTTTGCTCTAATTGAAATAAGAGGGTCATAAAAGCATTTTTTTTTTTTTTTACATTTTCAAGTTTTGCAGAAAAAAAAATTTTGAGTTTGACGTCAAAAACGTTACTTGAGCGACTGCGAACTGGATTTTGCTTTTAACTTAATGAGAGACAAAGCGGAGAATAAAATGATCGACATTCACTATGCGCATTGTTTCAGTGGGTGCGATGCATCAACAAAATCGTTTAAACAAGACAGAGCTCTTGACCGATTAGAGAGAGCCTCACGAAATCTGAAATAGCAGAAGTCGTTAGAGCTTATAACAGTGGAATTTCCATGAACTGGAACCAGGTTTTGGAGATTCGAAATTCGAACCACATGTCTGAGAGATGTCGTGGTTATGAAATAATGCTCAATGAAGACCGTTCTTTGTGAAACTGAAATATGAATATCACTCTTCTTTAACAACACTTTTAACAGGTATTGCAACTACTGTTTCCAAACAAACTGTCGGAAAAAGTCTACACTTTGTGAAATTGTATGCTTACCAATCGATGTCATGTGTCATGTTAACATGAAAGTAATATCCTGGTAAGGTAATATCGTATTTCTCTTTATCTTAATAATCGAAATATGTTCCTCTTAAGAGTACGTGGCACTAGAAAATATTCTTTTTTCGTGCATGACAGTGCCTGATTTGACAGTGATGGGGATAGTATATTCTGAAATTTCCTCTGATGAGCTTATTGAATATCATTCAAAATGTAGGTCTCACCGGTCTGTGTAAGATTCTCAGACTATTGTTGTCAATTACGCTCCATCAATTGAACATTACTTCATGTTAATAAACCACAGTTGCAGGCAATATATAGCTAACACGGTGAAGAATTTTCTTTTGAAGGAAAGAACCATACACTAATGAAATCACCAGTTTATTCTTCGAACATTAGCCTAAAGATCATATTTGGGGCATTCTAGGCAGACTTGCTTTCGGACGCCTAACAGCCTCATAGAAAGAGTTCTTCAAGAAGTGGGACAGAAAATTGCATCCTTACATTACAGGCAAATTGTGTCAATGCCTCAAATAATTTCCATATTCTTCACCGTCAAAGAATTCATGCTATACACTAAAAATGATTTTCTTTTAAAGAAAAATCTTTTTTAATTTTTCTGTATGCACAAATTGTTTTTTTTTTTTTAATTTTATATATCAATCAAATGTTTTTATTCTAAGCAAATGCCATATTTATCTCACAGTCTACTATGACTGTAAATAACGTATGAATTCAATAAACAACTATCTGGATGCAAGATAAAACTATAATCTTAATATCCCTTAATTGTTTTGATCAGTATATTATTAATCTTCATTCTTAGAATTTTACTGTTGAACTTGAGAGCAACTACTTCAAAATGAGTGCATCTATTAATTTGAGGTATTTTTACGTACTATTTACATGAAATTTCATACAAAATTTATCTCATAAACTGAAAAACATTAAAAAAATTTTTCAAAAATAGTTTTAACTCATTAAATTTAAATTTTGATAAAAGTACTTCAAAACTTTAAATCCTTAAGCTTTAAATAGGTATATCTAGTGAACTTCAGAAATATAGAACAGACTTCGTAAAAAGAAAACTTACTCCTCATATATACTAACATGCTGATCACCGTAAATGCAGCACCCTGGAGGATGCATGTAAATAACATAAAACTTACAACATGAATTAGCGGCAAAGAGATATGCAAATCGTTAAAGTTTCAATGCAGACACACATCACGTGCACCTGTTTCGCTAATTCAAAGCGTTATTTAAAGCTTGGAGATTTCAACGATTTCAAATTCGGCAATTTTGTTTTCTTGTGATATTTAAAAAAGAATGATAAATTTTACTTCGTAAATAACAGTGATCATTTTTTGATCAAGTATCCGAGTTTGACAGAGAAAGGATAGTGACCTGCCAAGATTGTGGTTTATTTTTCAGGAAAATCGGTAGTCGTGTTGGACGAAGCTAAGCAACTTTAATGCCGATATATTATTATTGGTTACAGGAGCGTATGACAGACCGACGTGTTCAATCGCATCCACATAAGTACGCCACTTCACGTGATTACAGGCAAATTGTGCGCTCGGCAGTAACAGATCACTCAGCCACATCTTGAACCATAGTACAGCCCTTTCAGTCTGTAATTCATCATCCAGTGTCTGCGCGTACCATTTGACGTCGTTTATAGGTCTGGCCGAGCGACGCCCATTGCTTTGTCTACCCTTGAAGCAGAAACAGTGACATCTGCGCCACCAAGGGTGTGATGAAAGAAGGATGTGGACGGAAGAAAGTAATTAAATTGCCTTCAATGACGATTCTCGCTTCTGTTTGCAACACCACGATGGTCGTATTCGAATCTGCAGACACAGACAAGAGGGAATGTTAAACAACTGCTTTATGATTCACTACGCAGGTCCTGCACCAGGTATTATGTTATGGGATGGTATTAATAATCACTTTTGCACTCCTGTAGTATGCATTGCCGGTACTTTCAACAGGCAGAGCTACAACTTTGAGGTGTTGGAGCCAGTTGTCCTTCTGTACCTTCAGGACTTGAACAAGTGGCACGCGTTGTCCAAGGATTCTTTCTCAATAGCCAGATTCAATTCTTTCAATGGCAGGCTCGCTCTCCAGATTTTTCACCTATAGAAAACATGTGGATCATGGTTTTTCTTCGATTGACCCAGATTACATCCCCAGCTGTCACACTAGATCAACTTTAGTGACGTGTGGAAGCAGCTTCGTCTGCTGTACCAAAAGAACATATCCAAAATCTCCTTGAATCAATGCCTAGGCATATGACAGTGTTAACATCTACCAACAGCGGACACACTGGCTACCGATTTTGGCAAGAAACACTGTTCATAGAAGTCTATAAAATTTAGTTATATGATACTTGGTCATCATGTTATCAACAAAAAAAAAAATGTTGTGATATTCCTTATCTTTCTCGGTGTTGCAGTTTGAGAGGCCATCAGTGCATTTGTATGTGAGTTATATCAAAAGAAAAGTTTAAATATTTGATGCAGGATTTAATGAAAAGAGACTCGGCGACATAGAGAAGTCAAAAATGATTACAGAAATTAAAAAACATTTTTGCTTTATAACACAGAAAAACAACTTTCAATGCATTATTTTTATATACTGATAATGGTATATACAAATCATGATAAAGTATATATATAAGTATGTATATATACATATATATATATATATGTATGCATGTGTGTACATATATATATATATATATATGTATGCATGTGTGTACATATATATATATATATATATATATTTTACCGGGCTTCGAGGTTTGTGGGGATTGAGAGTTGAAGAAAGCACCTACTCGATGAACAAAAGACATTTATTCGTAAAAATTCCACTAGAAATACCAGCTGTAATAATCACAATTATACAGCTGCAATTCGTCAGATACGATAAGTAACAGCTTCCAATCACAGGCCTCAAATACCTCAGGCAGAGAACAGCTTCTCTAAACTAGCAATCACGACTAATCGTCTTCACAAAACTGACTGTCTGTACAAAAAATCTTCCTAACTATTTCGGGCTGCGGTATTTATAACTGACTTGGCGGGGAAATCTACTAATTTCGCCAAGGTTCTGGAAGCTTCTAGGCTATCTCGCTAAATATTGGTCCTAGAGCTTAGGTGATGGATGCTTCCAAAAGTATCTGTTTCTCGCCAAGTCGCCAAAAATGTCTCCAAGTTCCCGAAAATGTCACCAAGTCACCAAATCATTAGAAATCCCGCTTTTAACGTATAACACGAATAAATATCGCAATTTTTGCCCAAAAATGTGAGTATTTCCGATCTGTCTGAGATATTTTAAGACATATACATTAATTATTTATAAATTTGTAATATTGCTCCCCTCTCAACGACTACACGTCCCGGGCAGTACATTTCCCTGATAGGAGGCCAAATTTAATATAAAAGAATTTACATTTTAAGAGGATAATGAACACATTACATACACAAACAATTAAAAATACAAATACAGAAAAATAGAAAATATATAAATTATCTATACTATTTACAAAGATACTATGGCATACTAATTTTTACTTTACATTACGATAAGGAGCTAATCTATCATAATGTACTACCTCTGGTTTTGAAGAAGATGATTCTCTTATACGAACCTTTGGCTTGTAACTTTGGAGAAAGTCCTTTACGTCGAATTGGGTTCCACAACCAAACTTTATCACCTTCCTGAAAGTCATGTCCTATCGCTCTTGTGTCATAACCTTGTCTTCATTTTTTCGGCCGTCAGGTTGATTCGGACTCGAGCAAAGTTATGGACATCTTCAAGACGTGCCTGAAGGTCTCGAAGGTATTACTCTGGCGATGAAGATGTATCCACTGGATGACCAAATTGAAGATCGAATTTAAGATCACAAGGGAGACGAAGTTCGCGACCGAAGAGCATTTGTGATGGGGTGTATCCGGTAGTCTCATGGAGAGTACTGTGATATGCAAGCAGAAACAGCGGTAGCTTCAAATCCCAATCTTGCTGATTTCTGGGAACCATAAGTGAGAGATTTTTAAGATGGTACTGTTAAACCTCTCTAACATGCCGTCTGATTGCGGGTGTAATGGCGTGGTCTGCGTCTTGCCTATTCCGAGAATTTGACACATTCATTTAAACACAGCAGAGGTGAAAATTGTCCTTTGATCTGAATGAATTTATAAGGATGTGCTGAATCTGGAAACCCATTGCTGCACTAGAACCTCGGCTACTGTAGTCGCTTCTTGATCAGGGATTGAAAATGCTTCAGGCCACTTAGTAAAGTAGTCCATGAAAACTAGGATGTATTTATTACCATTTGAAGATCGTGGTAAAGGACCCAAAATTTCCAATGCTATCCGCTTAAAAGGTGCTTCTACATTATACCGCTGCAACCTTCCTGGGCTACGTTTCTTTGGTCCCTTACGTGCCGCACAGTCATCATAAGATTGGCACTATTTCTCTACATCTTGTCTAGTTTTTCTCCAATAGAAATGTTCTTGAACTTTCTGTAGAGTCTTCATTACTCCGAAGTGGCCTCCAGTTGAGCTACTGTGCAATTCTTTCAAAACATCTGAAATTCTTGATTTTGGAAGAACAAGCTGCCATTTGAAATTACGTCCATCATCGGACTCCCATTTCCTGTATAACACGCAATTTATAATATGGAGTGAGTCTCAAAGACCCCAATATTGTTTAGTGGCAGGATTGTAGGTGGAGATGTCCTGTCAACTTGGCCTCATACTGCAAGATTCTTTTAATTCAAAAATTGGATTTATATCCGGGTCTTCTTTTTGGGCTTTTTCTAAGCCCTTCATCACTCCATGGGTCTGGTTTGGATGGCGGTGAATCAGTAACTTGGCGTGCTGAAGGATTTACTAATTGATAGTTCTCTACTCTAGAACAATAACGGCAGCTTCGATAACACGGTTTCCTTCATACTGCATCAGCATTTCCATGAAGAGTTCCTTTGTGATGACGTATTTCAAACTTCTGGATTCGTAGAAACCTTCCCTGCTGTGGTGGAAGATCATTTCCACCATCTTTTTGTTTTGGGCAGTCTCTTCGGACGTGTCCGACTGCACCGGAAGTCCAACACTGAATTTTCGTGTTTCTGCCACCTTTACTCAGTTCTAAGCTACGGACTTTTCGCCACAGATCTTCAATTTGTTTTCTTAGATCATAGTCTGTATCAGTAACAGAGACGGCTTGGATTGAGTGCCGGTCTTTACGCGTGGCCTGCTGGGCAGCCTCTATCTTAAGTGCGTAGACTACAGCGGATCCGATATCTTTGGCATCGGCGAGTCTAAGTGCTTTCTGTATCTCTGGATCCCGCAACACTATCGATAAAGTGATGGAGAGCCAGATCTTGTCGTGTCTCAGCTGGGCAATCCGAAAATGCTAAATGAGAAAGTCGCTGAATATCGGCAGCCAATTTTTGCAGACTTTCACCCGCTTTTTGATAGCGGGATTTTAACTGTAATCCTCTATATTCTTTACTGCACTTTTCTCCAAACCGCAGCTCAAGTGCACTCGATATGGCTTGGAAATCGTGCATCTGCTCTTCCGGAAGCGTCTCGAGAATATCGGCCGCGTCTCCTCTTAAAGAAGCATCCAGGTGAAAAGCTTGGGCCCGGGGATTCCATCCATTAGCTTCCGCTACCATCATAAACTGGGCCTTGTATATCTGCCAGGATGATTTTCCATCGAATGTTGAGAGTTTAATCATGGCTGGGGAAAACATAAATGCCACATTGGGTTCCTCATATCTGTTTGACATTTGTTTCGTCAAGCTTTCAATCTCCTTATTCACATTGTCTAATGTTTCTTCAACGTTTTCTTCGATTTCCAAAACCTTAGTTTCAACTGAAGTTACCTTAGCTTCCGCTGCATTCATCTTCTCTTGAATCATGTTGGTGAATTCTTCTTTAACACTTATAATGTCCTTCTTAAGTTCCTTTTTAAGCCTCTCCTGCCCAGATTTTATCTTTTTCGTCACCTCGGTTTTAATCTCTTCTTGTCCAGCTTTTATCTCTTCTTGTCCAGCTTTTATCTCTTCTTGTCCAGCTTTTATCTCTTCTTGTCCAGCTTTTATCTATTCTTGTCCAGCTTTTATCTCTTCTTGTCCAGCTTTTATCTCTTCTTGTTTAGCTTTTATCTCTTCTTCTCCAGCTTTCATCTCTTCTTGTTCAGTTCTCATCTCTTCGTGTCCAGCTCTTATCTCTTCGTGTCCAGCTCTCATTTCTTCTTGTCCAGCTCTCATCTCTTCCTGTCCAGCTTTCATCTCAGCCATCTGCTCCGCTAATTTTTCGAGAAGACTTTACATTAAATCCATATCCATTTTTCTTGTGACACGCTGCATCAACTCTTCAACCACTTCTTCTGACACCAGTTGTACCGAGCTTTAGGGTTCGTGTGGATTGAGAGTTGAAGAAAGCAACTACTCGATGAACAAAAGATTTTTATTCGTAAAAATTCCACTAGAAATACCAGCTATAATAATCACAATTATACAGCTACAATTTGTCAGATACGATAAGTAACAGCTTCTAATCACAGGTCTCAAATATCTCAGGCAGAGAGCAGCTTCTCTAAACTAGCAATCACGACTAATCGTCTTCACAAAACTGACTGTCTGTACAAAAAATCTTCCTAACTATTTCGGGCTGCGGTATTTATAACTGACTTGGCGGGGAAATCTACTAATTTCGCCAAGGTTCTGGAAGCTTCTAGGCTATCTCGCTAAATATTGATCCTAGAGTTTAGGTGATGGATGTTTCCAGAAGTATCTATTTCTTGCCAAGTTGCCAAAAATGTCGCCAAGCCGCCAAGTTTTCTCACCAAAACATCGCCATGTCACCAAATCACTAGAAAACTCACTTTTAACGTATAACACGTCTAAATTTCGCAATTTTTGCCCAAAAATGTGAGTATTTCCGATCTGTCTATATATATATATATATATATATATATATATATATATATATATATATATATATATATATATATATATATATATATATATATATATATATATATATATATATATATACATATATATATATATATATAACTGAGTAGTAAGTATGCTTGGTAACTAAACACAAATTGTTTCGTATGAAGGTATGTTTCGTATTATTTTTGAAATAGGAATATACATTTTCCATATTGCTGTAATTGAAATGCATTTATTTACATAAAATAACTAAAAACAAGATCATATTCCTGCATTTAAAGCAGAGCGTTGAGCCCTTATGATGCTTGTCTCTAATTATTGGGTTTGTCAGGGAAGGTGCGCAATTGAGTTCTCATACTCTTGAATCTATAAATGAGAATTTGGAGTATGAGGGAAATAGGAGTTATTAGTGGTATGTAAGAAAAGGGACTTAATATCTGGATTTCCGCATGGATTTCCCGTAAAATAAGACCATTCTATGACTAATAATAGATAGAAACTGAATTCTTATATAGACAAGTGATGTTTTTACTGTCTCGCACTTCACATGTTACGGTTTTTCCTCCGCTGTATTTGCCGTTTTCAATTTACATCAGCCACAAAGAATTTAGCATGTGATAAACAGTCCTAAATATTTTACTTCGAAGGAAGTTCTGAAAAAGAGACTAGTTACTATTAAATTGGATTGTCAAGTCTAAAAATTAAAGAAGCTTTTTAAATAATAAATGGAAAAATGTAATATGATCTGACAAATCGAGTTTTACATTTTTCGCCATATCTGGACGGGTTTGATGACACTTGTGTATGAATAGGATCAGAAACTTCTCTGCTCTATAATTTGCTTTAAAGCAAAGAGATGGATCTGCCATGATGTGGGTATATTTGTCGTACCGTTTCGCTTGGGCAATCGTAACCTATAAACAAAGGATTACTAAGATGAAGTATAGCAACTTTTAGCTAACCAGGTCTATTGTATTGTAATATATATATATATATATATATGTATATATATATATATATATATATATATATACTCATACAACAGAGTTTGTTAAATTATTAACACGAAGATTACGTCCAAAACCTTGATTTGCACAATCACTCAACCTCTATATATTTGAGCCATTATGGTCAATTTTAGAAAATTCAAAACCGAACCTATATTATTCACCATAAACTATCCCCACAGCATCCAAACAGCGATTCATATTAAATCGGTTTGTATATCATCCAACCATTATGATAAGGCAAGTTTAAATTTGAATGGTAATTGGCAAGAATTTGTTTCAAATTATGAAAAAGATTTTGAAGTCAACTATTCTGAACTACATTTCGCACTTAACAATCTGAATATACTCGTGTAATATTTTCGTGACCTACATCAGCACAATTTTTTCTTCGTGAATTAAGACATCAAACTAAGTAATGCTTATTACTTAGTTATAAACATTACTTAGTTATCAAAAAAATAAAAAACATATTGTATTTTAACCTTATAAAATCAGAGTATAAGGTATTGTAATTTTATAAAGAAAACCAACCTGGTAATTGAATGAAAAGACAATTTAGACGTTCAACCCAACAACTCATGATTCAAATCCACTTATAAAGCAGCTTTTTACTGATTGTGATTCAACTTAAAATGTAGCAATTAAATTAGCTTTCATTTTCAAGAAATGGAGTATGATATAATCAAACGAGTTATGCTTTTGATATACGTTCTTACAATAACTCGTATTTTTATCATCATAATAGTTAAATATACTTTTTTCGTTTCTCTTATCATGCTAGAAAGATTTCTTTAAGTTACCATATTTAAAAAATAATAGAAAGTTATTGTTATCCCCTTACCGGTTGACTTAACTTATGCAAAATCCGACTATTCAGAGCCCTTTAAAGAGGAAATTGACTACATTGAAAAGTTACGATTTGATCATTCAACCCTACGATTTGATAGATCAGTATGAAAGCAGAGCTTAGGAATTCGCTTGGTTTTTTTTTTTTTTTTTTTTTTTTTTTTTAATAATTGAACATCTAATGATAAAATGGTTTGAGAAACACACTTGAAGATAAATTACAACCAAAAATATTTTTAATTCTGATACATTTGTCTATTTTTATTCGCATTTCGGTTTCTAATTTCAAAAATATTCTAATTTTTGTTGTTTAAAAGATGCGAATATTATTTTTATATTGCTAGTTGATAAAATAAAATTTTAAAGTATTTCTCTTAGCATATTTAAATATATGTACAGATATTTCTGTTAAAATAATTTAATAGTGTCTAAAATTATAAGCATATGTTTTGTAAATAAATTGTTGACATATATTTGTGAATGTTTATTAATTAAAGTATACACTTAATTTTAGTCATGCAGCCGATTTAAAAATGCATTATTGCAGAAAAGGATTCATCTCACACCTTTTAAGGATCATAAAAGTAATAATTTACTTCTAGAGGTTTTAAAATAATTACCTGACTAATTATAATATAGTTATTTTAATTACTGTTCAAATGTAATGATGGACATAAACTTGTTCTAGAGTTATGAGTTTTTATCTAATGCAGATCTATAAAGAGGATGCATCAAGCTGAAGCTATCAATAAGAACCCAAAAGTTGTTTCATTATTATTTTCGTTCAGAAAATATTCAATACTAACTTTGATAGCAAGCAGATTATTTTTGTCAAACAGTCATTAATTGCATTATTTAGTTTATTATATTGCAAGTCATTTATTCAAAAGACCTGGTTTCAGAGGATCTTGCTATCTGCAAGATCATTGATTTTGATGATGTTTGAGAAAATCTTGTTATAATATTTAGAGATTTTATTTGTGATTTCCATGGCTGATTGCTTGAGGTTGTTTGTAAAGAATTAATTTTTTTGACAATAGCGATCTATGTTACACTTATAGTTAACCCCTTAGAAATCTTCTGTTAGGTTGAAGCATGAGTAAAAGAAATGCGGCTCAACATTGGTAGAAGGAAGATGCTAAGGCATAAAGTAGACAGACACATTTTTTTACGTCTTATTTGTGTGTCTATTTATTTAAGTATTTTAACGTATTGTTATGTTGGCCTTACATATAGAAAGTTAGCTGTAATATTTGATAAAGTCCATTTGTTTTTCAATAAAGAAGCACTAAATGACGTCATCAAAAAGAACAATTTGTGAAGAACAATGGGGCTTCAGATCAGGAATTATAGGAACAGCACTCAATTAAACACGTTCTATTCTTTTCGAGCTGAATTTTGTGATGGGTATTCTATGGGTATTCTCATCTCTCTACACCTCATATCTTAAATATCCTTAAAAGACTAAAATATAAAACTCTTATCTATCATTGAAAGTATTTCAACCGGCAATACTTTAAAATATATTTATGAAATTTCTTGTCATAATATCCTTATGACAAAAAAATTTCATAAATATAGTGTATAATATAAGTTTATTATTTGGAAGTTTAGGATCTAAAACATTTCCAAGTTATTTTGTATGCTTCTTGTACACTCCTGATGTTTCAATGCCAAGATAGGCTGGTAGTTGTATAAACAATTCTCAGCAGTGAGAAACGTGATAACTTATTCTGTCACAAACATGGACAAAGTCTCCAGATAGTCACTAAGATAAACTTAATAGAAAGTTCTTTGTTGAAGGTAATTCATGATCCAAATCTTGGCGCAGCATGTCTACTTTTGGACTTATTGCCATAAAAACCAACCAACCAACCATGATCCTAATCAACATATTTTCACAGATGTCACGTCGCTTTATAGCCTTTATTTCCAGTCTAACGAAGTCATTCGAGAAGTCCAACAAAGAAACCACCTTATGATATATAGTTTTGAGATTCTAATCCTCTCTGATGGTTTGAACGAAATATAGAACTTGCTCTTCAGTATTATCACATTTACGGAAAACATATTGCTAACGATGTAATCGATCATTCTTATCTAGATAAAATTGGAGTCAAATTAAAATTATTTCCTAAAAAATCTTGCTTGTCAAACAGTATACTGCAATCGATATAAAATCTCAAAGAAAAAAAATTATTCATATTCGGCTTTTTGATTCAGATTATTGTGGTTGACTTCCATTGCTGGGATAGGTGAACATTTTTTTATAAAATGTTAAAAATATTAAGTTTTTGTTTCCCAATACAACTAAGTCTTTCAAACATATATCCATGAAGACGATAAACACCAGAAGACGTGCAAAGATCAATAAATGACAATTACATGAGTAATTTTTGCAAGGAAAATTGCCTTTCAGAGTAAGATTTCCATGATCAAAGCTGCTAAAACCTTGAGCAATATTTCTCTCTTTAATCAAAAGCCATTTGTACTCCTTCACGAAAATCCACCTGCAAATTTCTTAATAGTGTACAGCAAGTGCATTCCCTTAATAAACGTTTTGAAATACAAATAATTAGAAGTGCTAAATTTAATGAAAGAATTTAAATAGATATTTTTATAAACATTTTACTTAAATTTGTTTATTTATTTGATCCATACATATAATAAAAATTACCAAATTTGATGATATTAATAAGATATGTTTAATAATATTAAATAAAGAAATACAAATTTGTAAAATATAGTTTTCTAAGAATAAACTGACATAGAAGAATGAAATTTTTATCTAATTTCTACTGCAGTAATTTTGCACTAATTGTCTTAAACTATTAAACAATTGCACACATTTATGAGTGTAAATTATTTTATTTCTATTATCAGAAACAGACAATTGAAATTTTGAGTATAACATTAGGGTTTATTTCATAAATTTTATTTCGTAAACTCATGAGATGAAAAGAATATAATAGAGTGCATATTTAAAAAAAATAGTTTGCATGTGTAAACATAAACTGAAGCACTGATATTGGATATTGAAGAATTTGAAAAAAAATAAAATGTTAATGTAAGTGCTTGAATAATTTCTAAAGGTAGCAGGAAATTTGGTGCACATGATTTTAACTCGAAATTTCTAACAATCATAGTTTAAAAAGTATCTAAAGAATCAGTTAGTTTTTCTAGTAATACCAAGTTAAAAAATGGACCAATTTTTATAACAAATTCTAAACTAAGAAAATGTGGCATCAGTACAAGTTTCCTTAAAAACTTAATACAGTTAAAGTGATAATCTAAGTAACAACAATACGATTTAGACAATTACGTTCTAATTAACTACAAAATTACTGTCCAAACAACTGTTCTACGTCAAAAAATATAAGTGAGTATTTCAATAAATTATATTCAGATGGTTGTAAGCAATTATTTGTAGGATGCATTTTCGCCTTGCCAATTTTGTTTGTATGTATGTATAAAAATATTATTATTTTTGTTGTCTTTCTACAAAGTTATTTACGGCTCACTGGTCTCATAAATAGCAAATATTACAATTTTTCTAGAATTATGTATTTTTCAAACAATGAAGAGGAATTACATCCATAATCAAAAGATGTAACCCACAGTATATATTTTATTCCATTTACAGTCAAAAGTGTTACTTAAAAACAATAAAAAAGTACCCCTGAAAAAATTAAAATATTGTTTGAAGCAAAAATACATTATTTTAATGATTTCCTAAATTTGTAAAATCATATATGTAAATTCTTAAATACAACGTTTAAATTATTTTATAATTGATTTTAATTTTTTCACCCCACGAAGTGGACAGTCTATCGATTGAATTGGTATTTTATTCCTTACCACCTAAATTGCTCCTTAGAAGATCTTATAATTGGTATTGGGTGGTATTCACATTTCGGAAAGGAGGAAAACCAGAAAACTTCCAAACACCCAAACCTACAGACTTGCTTAAGAAAACCATCTATTTTTAATCAATTGTAGTCATGATCAGATAAGTTATATCCCACGCTCCTAAAAGAGTTGATTACCTACTTCTAGCTCATGGTGGAAGCGGTGGTGATCCGATTGGTTAAAGCACTATTCGCATCATCCAAAGGCAGAGAGTTGGATTCTCGGCTTAATCAAAGACTCGTAGTATTCTCTAAATATGGATGTTTCATAATAAATAGGTCATGATCGCAATGTTCTCCAAGTAAAATGGTACCCCTGGATGCGTCAAGCTAAATATTGGGGTTCTGCATGTTCCTTCTTCAAAATCCCGAAGACTCCATCTAGCTACTTCAATTTAACTTGTAAGATTCAATTCAGGGTAAGGTATATTGATTCATACTGGTGCTACAGCAACTAGCTTATGACCAGCCGTTGTTTAATAGTTTGCAAATTGCTTTCTTGTCAATGAAAGAAGTATTTTATAGGAGGTGAAACCTATATTCAGTTTGGAAATTGAATATTATATAAAACCTTATTTTTTTAACCTTAATGAAAAATAAAAGGAAACATTAGTTATAATCAAATAAAGCTATAATTTCATTACTCATAGCAAATAATGAATTATGTTTGAACTCAGTTTTACAATTCATAATTACTTTTCATAGATTAATTTTAAATCTTACAAATATATATATAAAAAAATAACATATGCAAGAGTAATCACCTATGTACTCTTAAAACATTTTTTTCATCAAAAAAATTTCCAAACACCTAATACTTAATTATATAAATGCAGTTTTATATATTTTATAACATCATATAGTATATACTGTTGATCTATAAAAATGTTTTAAAAATAATAGCACTTGAAAATTAAAAACTAATTTAAAATTATATAATTAACGTCAAAAATAAAAAGTAAAAACATTTGGAAACACATAACATATTTAATAATGTTCAAGAAAAATGAGTTATAAACTTATTATTTGTTTAAACAATAAAAATGTTTTTAATAATTTCTATAAGCTGAATTTTATTAAAATAAATTAAAACCTAAGAATTAGCAAAGTTTATTCATACTACTGATCAAATATATATGATCTAATTTTAAAAATACTTATAATATAATAAAACGTGAAATACAAACGAAAATAAATCATTTCAAAACTGAATGAATAATTTATTATGATACAGAATCTATTTATAAAGCTACATTTTTTATAATTAAATTCTATTAAAGTATTTCAAATTTTATGGATGTTTAAATTCTTATATTTCAATTTTGCTACGAAAAAACTCATTTCCAGTCAATCAGGCTCACAATTAAGGTATAACCACAAATTATTTTTCTATACAAATAAGTAGGATAAAAATTTAAAAAAATATATTGCGGTAGTCTTCTATAATTTAAATGAATTCTCGAAATACTTTTCGTTGCATAATAAAGTAAAACATGATTTTCAAAAATAATTTCATTCATATGTTATTTTAAACTTTTAAATATAAATATTTAATAAAATTGTACAAAATTTCTTGAAAAAACATCTGAATACATTTGAAATATGTGTGTGTAATTCCATATTTTAAAAGGTAAAAAATGTATTAAAGGAGAATAATTTTTTTTTTTTTTAAAGAAGAGTAACAATTTTTAAAATGAAGTGAAATGACAGAAGTAAAAATTTTAAAAATGAGCGGAATAATCACGAAGAAACAACAAACGCGTTTGGTTATTTCGGTGATATAGGCCGATGGATATCCTCACTGTAAATCAATCATTAAGATGACACTACTTTGAGGTGGTCAGGGGAAAAACGGATATATTACTCATCGTGAATTAGAGGCTTTTCTAGTCTTGACAAGAGCTTAGAGGGAAAGAACTTGCTTTGCAGTAAAAGAACAAACTATTGTTGCCACCATAAAGCAAAAATAAATACTTTTCGCTCAGACAGTTAAGGACTTAAAATCCATACATTTAATGAGATTTTCACCGTTTTGAATTCTCGTAATCGATCAAATTAAAATTAATATATATATATATATATATATATATATATTTGTGTGTGTGTGTGTGTGTGTGTTTATATGTATAATATATATATATATATTATATAATATATATATATATATATATATATATATATATTTTTGTGTGTGTGTGTGTGTGTGTATATATGTATAATATATATATATATTATATAATATATATATATATATATATATATATATATATGTGTGTGTGTATATATATATATATATATATGTGTGACCAATATTATATATATATATATAATATTGGTCATAAAAATGTTAACTATAATGCTAAGGAATGTTAATATGTTGTTAATGAAACATGAAATAATATAATATATTATTAGAAATTGCAATATTCAACGTTTTTGTAAGTTGAACAAATAATACAAAGCAAATCATTTGAAATATTTCAATTTGCTTTACATTGTTATCTCGTATCGATTTCTTATTTACTTATTTTTCCATACAAATGCAAAAGTTTGTCATATAAAAATTAGCTTTAGATAACAAACCAGAACTGATTTGACATATATGTATCAATAAGCTCACTGTCAAAGGATTCTAAGCAAAATAAATATGGAACATATGTCGCTGTCGGAATTTGATTTATTTATGTTCAAGTACCTAAAGTTTGGATGTATATCTTGAGTAATCAATTCTTTTCACTCTATCTGCAAAAAACCAGACTTCGTAAAGGGTGTATTTTTTATTTGTTGGATGTGGATCATCAATTTCTTATAAGCATCCTTTTATTTATAGAGTGCGAGTGCCTTCGTCCACTATTTCATATTTCTTATATAAATCTTTGGAATAGTAGCCAGCATATAAATAAATGGGATAAAAGAAATAAATAAATAAAAAATACGTAAAGTCCACACGTCACTCATGAATTCCACGTACTGTAGAATTTTATCACGTATCACTCGTAACTTCTGTGATTTTGTTTCTCTTTCATTTTATTTATGTTCTTTTCAATTGAATGAATAAGTATTCCACAACTGGCCCAGATTTTGTATCTACAGTCAATAAAGAGGAATAGATTCAAAAGGATACCTTTTGCCCAAAAATAGTATCAAAAAGAGAATTTTACGAAAACTTTATTTTCTAAAATCTATGCAACGATTGGAAGAGCAGCACCACATATAATAAAAAACATACATTAAATTTTTTATTAAAATTTTGTAATTTAATATATATTAAGATTTATGTGGCTTCTTTTTAAATTTGTAACACTTTTAGATGGTATCTAAGAAAATATTTTTCAAAAAGGCATTTCATTTTTAAAATATTAATTCGCTATTTAACTAAATTATATAAAAATATTAAGGATATAATTATTCGCTATTTTTAAGTATGATATGTTTGAGTTATGCACCTAAAATGTGAACACAATGGTTTTTGAACAAAATAAAGATATAAAAGTGTAGAGATATTTTAAACTAATTTTTTAAAAAAAAATGCTCTGCTAAAATTAGATAAATATTTAGTGTAATATAAGTCACAGTCTTGTTCATCATATTGCGCCTTTTTCATGTTGCGCATTTCACATCATTGCCATATCTCGGTAAGGTGAGTCTGCCCTGAAATATACTTAATTTTCTGATCACTCCTTCTTAGTGTTGCATTTTTAATGTCGGGTCATGTACCGTGTTGAATACTTGAATATGCAGTAGAAAAAACATAATATTCATATATAGTCCAAATTATTACTTCTTAAAACTTATGAACCTTTCTGATATAAATATTACTACTTATGTTTTAAGCTTTCACGATTAATTTTAAATTTCTTGATTGCATATGCTGTGAGGCTTACTTATCCTCAATATAATTATTGCATAAATTTCTCATAAAACTTGAATATCAAACTAATGTGAGATTAAAATATGAATTCTTATTTAGTTAAATTTTGGTGTTATTTTATTTGATTAAAAATATATATTAAAAGTATTGGTCAGATTTTTTGAGAAAATAGTTTCAAATCACATTTAGGATATGATGAAAGGTTTCATATCTGTATCATATACTATTTTTAAAGCTAATGTTATTAAAAATATCTTGCTGAAATATTTACATTTGTTTCTTATATTATTATTTAAATATAAAATACTTTTTTTTATAAATTTACACTTTTCATAATCATATTTAGCTGATTTTTAAATGAGCTGATTTGCATACCAGAAGAATTACTTCAGTGATTTTAATATCTTAATAGATTAAAATCACTTAAATGAATAATTTTGTGTTTCAACACATACACGATGACTGGTTTTTAAATATCTACGCAGAATTTTAAACAAAGATTCATAACAACTCATGTGTATATTACAGACTTAAAAGGATTCTTTAACAGTGCACCACAGATTTTTTAAATATTTTAAACCTATCCTAAAAAACTACATTTTTCAACAGTATACAGAAATTTCAAAACTTATTTATCTCATTTTCTCTATTAAATTAATAGTATTCGCAAATACATGTCCAACTTCAAATAACTGTCCATTTTGATTACAAATGCTTTCTTAAAAGTTAAATACTTTATAAAGAATTAAACCAAATAATTATATCAAATTTGGTTAAAAAGCAAATGAGTTTATGCTTTCAATAAAATTGTTATATATAAGTTACTATAAATTATTTTATATTGTCTTCTTGTTATCACTCATACTTACCCCTTTAATTTTTTCATTTTTTATTTTAAATACTCTATGTCAGATTTACAGGTATAAAGGAAACTATCTGTTGTTTACTAAAATTAATGAAAATACTTACCTTTAAAACCTCTGTCAATAAAAAAGTAGAAGGAAAATATATCTCTTATAAATTGGAATTTTTACATATACATTTTGAGTTTAATCATTTTGAATTAGCCTCTATAAACAATTTTAAGAAATTTTAAAATTCCATCCAGTAGAAAGAAAACAAAATCAAAGATATTTGAGTTAAAATTTTTATTAAAAGAATTTTCTTGGTATTAGATTGAATAAAATATTTTAGAAAATGCCAACGATGATTATATTATTCTTAAGATTCATAATTTAGCTGTCTTTTCAAAAAAAATTGAGTCATTATGCCTTTTTCTAAAACGTTAAAGAAATCACCAAAGAGAAAAACACAACTGTGATTGATTAATTTTTAGGTAGCCGTGACTTAGATTCAGCGAAAATTCCTTTTGTCAATATTTGACTAAATCTTTACGATGTTAATTTTTGCTTCTGATTAAGAACTAGATGTTTGCTTCCAAGATAAGCTAATTTTCTCCTCGACGTCATTTGTAATAAAAAAGTCATAAAACTTGTCCTTTGTCATATATTATAAATAGTTGTAGGCAATAAAATTCTACATAAATCAAGCATTTACTTCGTAAATTATCTTACAAAATTATAAAGAAGATTTTTATTTTTCATTTTTTGCAAACATATTTTTTTCGCATAGAATTATCTTGTGTAAAATGTAAATATTTTTTTTTCTAATTTAATTTATACATGTAGCTTTAAAAGTTTATCAATAAATTGTTCATTAAAATTTCTCTATTAATTGTCAAACATGATGAAAATGGGTTTTATTCTACTGCTGACTCTGACATATTTTACAATGAGGTTTTTATTAGTGTTAATTTTACATACCACTACACGTACTTTCAAAACAATGAAAAGAGCTAATCTTTCCTGATGTTTCCATCTTTGTTGCACTATAAACATTTTATTTTAAAATTCTTATTAATTTATTACACTCTGAGAATTATCAAATATATTAATTTGATTATTCTCTGAGTTTTATGCTTTCATGATGATTAATAATTATTCTTTATAAGAAGGTACAGCTTTGATATATATATATATACATATATATATACATATATATATATATATATATATATATATATATATATATATATATATATATATATATATATATATATATATATATATATATATACATATATATATACATATATATATATATATTTATGCATGTATGCATGTCCAAATTCTGCAAATGCCAGTGGAATTCACAAACAAAAATTTAAATTCATCGGCAAACTAGGCTTTAATGTATGTTTCGTGAGAATAATGACTTTCAATAATCATATTCACCAAACCATTGATAAAAAAACTAAGTCAAATAACAAAAGTTATTCGTAACGTGCCGCTCTATAGGGAGATATTACCGTTCTATGTGTCTTACTCTATGATAAATATTTTTTCTTAAGAATGATAATTTCATAGCTTCCTTTATAGAAATTTAAACTTAGAATATCAAATTCAAAAACAAATATGAATAGCAAAAAGAAATAAACAGTTGTGTTGAAGAAAAACCTTATTTCTTAATGCTTGACATGAATAAATATTTTTCATAATATGAAATTTCTATTCAAAATTTCAAAAGAAAAGTAATTTTTTATTGGGAAAATGAATTTAAAATGAGTTATGAAAAGAAAAGAATTATTATTTTTAAATAATAATTTGATTTTAAATGTTTATGAAATAACGTATTCCATTTTGTTTTCATAAGTCATTGTTCAATGATTCGACCGTATTAAAAGAAATTGAAGATATAGAATTCAAGAGATTTATTAAATTTAAAAGTGCCAAAGACACTCAAAACAGTGCTTTATAAGTTGCTATTATAAATTTTATGTACATAAAAGTCTTAGTTTTGTCAGCTTAATTCATAATACTTAAGAAAAATATTAATAAAAAAGTGATATTTTAGCAATTCAAATATATATTAATTATATAAAACTAGAAATGGATTTTCGGAAAGTGAATAAAAAAAGTTTAAGTAAATAAAACAACTAGTTTTTAAATTTATTTTAACAAACCATATTTTTCTAGACATATGTATGTATGTGGGGGCTAAAAGCTATGAAGGGGAGAGTTTTAAATATCCTTATCCACAGCAGCATATTTTTTAAATATTCTGATATAATTTAATTTTATAATTTGCTTTAAACTGTGCATTTTGCTGAAAAATTTCGTATGTCCAAATACTTGCTACAGAACAATAAAGAAATCAATCTGAATGTCTGAATGTACCCAATTAAATTGTGAGATTCAATATTTTCCAAATCAATCTTTTTATCTGGCTCGTAAGCAGAATTAGTCATCAAAAGCATCATTATAAAGCCATCATATGGAATGCTTTATAAATTTCATTGTGCTTATTATAATTTCTTATTATAAATGACTTATTATAATTTCGGCTCTGTCAATACCTGGGTGAGATAATCTCTGTCTGTGCAATATGTAAACCACTATCAAAATATCTTTACTATGAAGTAACTGTAATGTCAAATCTTTACTAAAAAATATACTTAATTTTTTTTCAGTAGCTTTGCATCTGACTTTATTGATTTTTGCTGTACATTTTTTTTAAAACTTTATGATTTTTAAAATAAAATAATGTGTACTGTAAAACACTTTGAATAAAATAATATGAGGTACATGGAAGAGATATTATATATTGGATTATATGTTTCATTCGTAAATCTATTTTTACTTTAAATAATCGATATTTTTGCCATAAATGTAATATGCTAAATTGGACTGAATTTTCTTTCTTGCACTTTGTTAGGGGTTTTTTGATTGCTTAGGAATTTAGGGGAATTTAAATTTCAACAAATATTTTTTTATTTTCACTTTCTAGCATCGATAGACATTTTATAGCACATAAAATTAACTACGCACACTTTAATAATAATAACTGATTTCCTACAATTGATGATAATTAAAGCAAACCTTTTTTAATTCAGATAACTTGTAACTTCCTATCATTTGTTATTCTATCGCCACTTGCACCAATTTAGTAATAAGATTAAGCTGTCAATATTTAACACTTACTGTACTTGAAATATTATTATTATACTACATTATTAAAATCTACAAATAATTTGTAGATAAGTTTTGAATGAATCTCAAAACTTTTAATATCTTAAAATAATATCTTACGAGAGAAAAAATCAGAAACAACGAATACTTACTAGGAGAAATAGTTAAAACAGTAGAAATTTGGTTGATTGCAATATATTTATAAAATTTCAGAAAAAATACTTATTAAATAAAATATGTATACAACTTAAGATCTTTATATAGTTTATTCAGCCAAGCATTTAACAGAAACATTTTTATTCTTTTCCTTTAATTTTTATTTGCTTTTGGAAGTTTAAAACATTTTTTCACAAAGCTTCTCTCAAAACATTATCTAACATTTAAAATATAAAGTTATTTTATATAAATAAGACTACAATTTTATTTTTTTATTTCCTTTCATCAATTACTTTTTTCCAGGAATAAACATTTATTGCAATAAATATATAATGGAATAAATCAAGAAAAATACAGGGAGAAATATCCATTTAAGCTATTAAATATAACATTTTAAATATTTCTTTACTTTTATCTGGCGAAGTTTTCTAATGGCTTATAAATTTTAGATTTATTTTTGAATATACTAATTTTTTTTTATTCTTTTATGTGAAATTTCATCGTATGGATTATATGCTTTTGTAATTTCATCGTATGGATTATATGCTTTTGTAATTTCATCGTATGGATTATATGCTTTTGTTATTTTAACATATGTTTACTGCCAGGTAACCTATCATATTTTAAATCAAGTATGATGTTATTTTGCTGGAAAATTTTCTTTTTAATATTGGTTAGTTTCACATACATGAAAATGCTCTCAGATATTTTACTAAAGAAATTTAATTTAGGTGTTAAAAAACTTCAAAAATCAATTTTTCTACATCATACTTTACTCAGTTAATATTTTAAGCAATTGAAAGAAGTGAACTTTATAATTATACAATATAAACCTCATAAATTAAATACACTTCGCATAAAGATTTATAGATGAAATGCTGAAAGGACTACAGTAAAATAACTATTAAGTAATAATTATACATTCTCTCAGGTAGTTCTGTTTAGTAGTATTTTTATTATTTTAATGATCTTCAATGTAATCTTTCCTACTTTAAGTCCCCTGCCATGTCCTGATGTATCTGGTCAACAAATTGTAATATTTTGATAAAAGCATTGATTTTGATTATGATGTTTAAAAATAAATATATATCCACGTTTTTAATCTGATTTAATCCTTTTAACAAATATTTCAATGCAATGAATTCTTAGAGTCAATAATATATAATGATCACGGTTTATTTTTAATCGGAAAATGCAGAATTTTGATCCAATGTTCAGTTTTTTTTAAATCGCAAACTGATTAATTATATTTATATCAAGAGAAAAGTAAACTATTTCCTTTCTGTGAAAATTTTTTGTTGTTATTATTAGAATATCATGTGTATACATTACTGAGTATTAAAGTGTTAATGTCAGAATGAAGGAAACATAAAAATGATACATATTTGACAAATGTATTATAATCTAGAATGTAATGTTTACATTTTGAACAAATTTAGAGCTAAAGATTCCACAAAAATGGAATACAGAACAATCGTTTGGAACAGCCTGATCAGTGGTCGGTCATTTTCTTCACTAAGGGAAGGAAGTCTATAAAATAAAAGCAGCATGCGATCGCTTATTCTTATTCTAAGAAAACGTTTCTGTGCTCGAATAAATGGTAACTTGTCGTGCCTTAACACAAAACAAATGAAAAATCCATCGTTCAAAGAGTCCTCTGTTTGTATAAGAATGGGTCAAATTGTTGTACTATGCAAAATACAAAAATATTATGCAATCCCTAACAACTTAGATATTTGTTTGTATGTTGTTATTGAATATATTAGAAAAGTTACTAATTACTAGATAACCATGACCACCATGATACTCAATAATCAGAATTAGATTTAACAACGGGATATAATGTCATTTTGAGCCCAAAGTCATGGTTTATGGTATTATATAAAACACTAAGTCTATGAAAATGTAGCAGGTGAGACGAAACCACATAAATATTCAAACGCTAAGCTGACAATCCATGAGACTATTTCTTGGAAAATATGACCAAACTGTTTGATCTGTGATATGTTGTTTTGTAAATATAACCTTACTTATCTCTCTCTTTAAATATTATCCATGAATTTTCTATATAATTCATTTAGGTGTCATGTGGGAAACACGTCTATCTTCAAATATAATACCGATACGGTTTATTTAGATTTTGTATGCTGCTCTACATGATTATCTTGATGCCGCCGCTTCAATACTCAGCAAAATAACATAAGATCCTGATGAACATGAATTTAAATAGTATTATAGGATAAGTGATAATTGCAGCTGATATAGTTTCCATTTTGGCTTATAAGAAGGTTAGGAATGGGATGTTAACCATTTATCCACTTAGGAAGAGGCAGTTATCACTATTTAACCAGCTAATATCGTAAGATAATGTTTTTGGAAATCAGATTTTCTTAGTGTTAGCAAGCATTTTAAACAGTAAATTATTTGATATAATTGAGTAATTTTATATCTTTTGATGAACTGAATTTCTTTCAAACAACAAGATAAGCTTCCTTCATCTTTCCACAAATTTATTTTGAAAATAACTTTTAATATACTTTGGAAACTGTTCTGATTTCATTTTTCTGAATGTTAATTATTTCATTGTACATTTTTATGGTGAACATTGTACATTTTTATGGGGAACATTTTATGTATTTACATTTTTATGGTGAAAAAGCAAGATACGATATTTCAGTGAACGTATGCTTGTTATTGAAATATCTAAGTTTTTCTCCAGAAAATCATTAGGTAATTTAAATAACTTAAATGTTTCTATACAATCAAATTTCCTTTGTCTTTATAAATTCAACTTCATATTTAAGAAACTTATTCTATAAATAATAAAAATCCATATTTACAAATTTTACAGTTAAATGTAAAATCTTGATCTTAGAATTTTAAGTATAATATCTTAAATAATCATTTAATACATTGATTTTATTATTTCTCAAAAGGAAATCAAATGGAATTTTATAATTTTATGTCAAACTTGCTTTATATTGATGTTCTGATTTTTATTGTTCTTAGATCACTTCTGTGATTAGATAGTTTGATAATAAAACTATATGATTTCTCTAAAGAAAACCAAATGTGGATTTTTATTATTTTATGTGATTACTACTTTTCATTCTAATCGTTAATTTTTGTAAAGTTTGGATTTTTTTATTGCATTCGGTTAACTTTTCTGATTAAAAATTTATCTATAAGGTCATAAAATCTGTGTTAGTAACCTCAAAAAACTTAAATTATTTTCCATATCCAGAAAATATTCAGTTAATAGCTTTTTATAGTTATTATAGAGACTGCCTGTTTAATTACGTATTTATTTCTATTTCACTCATTTTTTTTTCAAAAAATGCTGATATTCCCTACCATGATATCGTTTATGATTTCGTTTCTTTATTATTGGCTAGCATTCTTTCTGGTCTTTATAGCACATCTGATTTTAGCGAATTTTGTGTCAAATAATTAAAAACAAATTATTACTCAGTTACATTCGTTTGTGGCACTTATTCTATTTTATTATCTGACCTTCTCCACTCAATTTTTAAAATCTGAAAAAAATATTTGCGTAGCAGAGGTGTATATTAATGGAGTAGGGAATAAACAGAAATTTTTCAAACTTGACGTATTACATGCAGTATTATCATTTTATTTGGAAAATATGGAAACATGACATATCCAACAAGACATTTTTAATTATCATGATATGAAGTTTGACATTTAATGTTGTTACAGAGTACTTCATTATATTATTCTTATATATTTTTTAATTAAAACATAAATTTAATAAAATACTTTAATTTTTGACATTAACAATGTTTTTATGAAATAACTTACGCCTGGAAATAAACGAATCACATTATATTTTCAAGTTATTCATTTATTGTCTCTATGTACAAACTGATTTTTTTCTTACTTTCCATCATACCAAAGATTTCGAATTCCTTTTATGTTCCATTTTATATTAAAGTTTTAAGCACAATTGTTTTATCAACATTTAGATTACTTGATGATATTAAGAGTAAAACCTAGCATGCGATGAATGAAATATATTTTCCGCTTTGCTTGTACACTAAAAAAACTTCTTTCTTGATACAAATGCCTTTATGTAAATTCATCTGATTAAGATTTCATTAATTAATTATGAAGTATAATAATGTATTCCTTTTATTCTATAAAAAATACATTTGTTAGAGGAATTACAGGTCATTGTAACATATTTATGTTTTACAATGTATTAGTAGTTATGTAACTGTATTATTTCTACATAATCTATATATTAGTATCTCAAATACTCCCTCAAATTACACTACTGGCCATTGAAATTGCTATACCAGGAAGAAATGCAGATAACAAAATGATATTTAGTGGACAAATATATTAAACTAGGAATAACACGTGATAAAATTTTCAAAAAATTTGGCAGGATAAATCCTGAGAAATCAGTACCCAGAACAGCTATCTCTGGCAGTAATAACAGCAGTTGTATGCCTGGGCATTGAGTCAAACAGAGATTGGATTGCATGCACAGGTACAGATGCCCATTCAGCTTTAACACGATGTCACAATTCATCAGCCATAGTGACTGGCGTTTGGTGACGAGCCAGTCGCTCGGCAACCATTGACCAGACGTTTTTATTGGTGAAAGATCTGGAGAACGTGCTGGACAGGACAACAGCCGAACGTGTTCCATATCAAGGAAGGTCCGTACAATACCGGCAACATGCGGTCGGGCATTATCCTGCTGAAACGTAGGGTTTCGCAGGGCTCGAATAAAGGGTAAAGCCACTGGTCGTAATACACCAGAAATGTAACTTGCACTCTTCAAAGCACCATCAATGCGAAAAAGAGGTGACCGAGACGTGTATCCAATGGCACCCCAGACCATCACGCCAGGTGATGGGCCAGTATGACGATGACGAATGCACGCTGCCAGTTTGCGTTCACCACGATGCCGCCAAACACGGATGCGACCATCATGATGCTGTACACAGAACCTGGATTCATCTGAAAAGATGACGTCTCGCCATTCGTTTGCCCAGGTTCGTCGTTGATCACACCATTGAAGACGCTCTTGTCTATGACGCAGCATCAAGGGAAACCGCAGCCATGGTCTCCGAGCTGAGAGTCAATGCTGCTGCAAACGTCATCGAACTGTTCGTGCAGACACTTGTTGACACCCCGTTTCTTGACTCGCGGCTCGTGACGTGGTTGCACGATCCCTTACGGCCATGCGGATAATATGACTGTCTTCTCGGCTGCTAGTGATAGGTGGCCGTTGAGATCCCGCATGGCGTTCCGTATTACCGTCCTAAACCCATCGATTCCATATTCTGCTAATAGTCATTGGATCTCAACCGAAGCGAGCAGCAATACTGCGATAAGATAAATCGCAATCCCGGTACGTTACAATTCGACCTTTATCAAAGTCAGAAACGTGCTGGTAAGCATTTCTCCTTTTTAAACGAGGCATCACACCAACTTTTCATCAGGCAACAACGTTCAAATGTAATTTGTGTATGAGGAACCGACTGAACAATTTCCTCATTTAAACACATGTAGGTGTCGCTACTGGCGCCTGCTTCGTCTGGATGAGCTGAAAAGCTAATCATTTGCATATCATAACACCTTTTTCCTTTCGTATCAATTTCACGTCTGTAGCAAGTCGCCTTCTTGGTGTAGCAAATTTAATGGACAGTAGTGTATATTGGAAACCATTTACTTGGCATATAAATTACCTAAAATAAGGAATATTGTTTCCATTAGGTTAAACAAATCTTTAAAATATGCATGTTTGCCTTCTAAATTGTTTTGTGCATAATATTTTGCTTGATGTTTAAAGCAGGCAACAAAGGAATACAATAAAATACACAAAAAGATATAATCAATATTTCTCAAAATTTCATTGTATATATTCTTAGTATATATATATATTGATCAATATGTTGCGCATCACTAATATTGGCTTATTCTTGAAAAGTTCTCAAATTTTCAATATAACTTTCTTTATATTCATTGCCCTTTATAAACCTTGAATAATCTATTTTACTATAGAAAGTAAATTTTGATTTATCTATCAAATATTACATTTCGTGTTTTAATTTTTTTATGAAGAAATTTTACATTAAATTGATTAAATAAGTAGAAATATTTCTTAATGAGGTAAAATAAATGCATTTATTTTTAAACATCAAATTTTATATTTAAAGAAAATATATGAAAAATATTTTGAATGTCTTATACATAATTTGAATAAGAAATTAACAAATCTCGGAGAATTAATTAAAATTACGTTCCGTAAGACATCGGTGTTTAATTATGTACAATAAGTAAAAAAACAAGAGCTATTTTTAATTTTTTGCTTCAATTTATATAACTTAAAATTTTTAAACATTTACTCATTTTATCAAATTAAAATAAATTAATAAATTGATAAATTAAAAAAAAAGTATTAGATTATATGAATTTTAAATGAATATTTGTTAATATAGGTTAGTGCATAATGTATACCGTGTCTGTAAGGTAATTTACTTACATTAGGGGAACCGGATGTCAAACATTCACTACTATCAAATGTGATAAATAAATTTAAAATTTCTTCAATTTATTAAATGTTAAAAGGAAAATGGAAAATTCAATTAAAATAAGAACAGGAATTATGAGTAAACAGTAAATGAAAGCAATTTTCAATGCAATGTTAATTTTTTTTTTTTCCCCAAAAAATAAATCATTTATTTCGAAATGAAAAGTATGAAGATAAATTTTCAAATCTAATCCATCAATAAAACAATTTTAACACTCATGAAAATTTTTTCATTTTGTAAGGAAATAATAAAATGAATTGTCTTAGTGAAATTGAAAACATTCACAATTATATTTCCCTGCTGACTACTGCAAGGGAACCGTTATTCGTGGAATTTAAAATAACATTTTATGATTTTCTCTGATAAACATTAAATTAAAACTGCTTTTGTGCTTCTATGAGTCTTATCACAATGTATTTTGCATTAAATATTTAATTTAATTCAAAAGTCCAACAAAACTGTGAAAATATAATTCTCACATCTCGATTAGGATATTTCATAAAATTTTAAATTTTAATTGCATCATTCGTATTGCTTAATTCAAAAAGAAATTATATCTTCTTTTTAATCATTAACACTACCCTGGTTTTAAATTTAAAAATGTTTATATATAAATTGTTATTTATATATAAACACACACACACACACGTGTGTGTGTGTGCGTTTATATATATACATATATTTATAAAAATTATTTAAGTAATGCACTTTTGAATGTAAAATGATATTATCAAAAACTGCATATTATTATTTAAAAAAAATTACTTAATAAGCTAATCAATTTAATAAGCTAAATTTAGTTAATATAGTTAAATTAAACAAGCTGCACATAATGTGATTAACAATTCCTCGTTCAATTAAAGAATAAATTTATTTATAAATAATTTCAAGCATGAAATTAATGTAGTTTTCGTGAAATTAACATTCGTTTTAAAATTAATATTGTACACAATTATGAAAAAAATGTTTGTGTATTAAGAAGAATACAATACATTGGGAACCTTAAAATGATTTACAAAAATGAATATAGAAATAAAAAATGTTCAAAAACATAAAGTAATACAATTAAAGATTTTTAAACTGTGTATATCTAAAATTAATTTAACTGACAAAACTTTTATTTTTGTATTCGTGGCACATGTAGCTCTTAAATAATTCAAAGTTTAAAAATTGTAATTAATAAAATATTAAACTCGTTTCACAATTTAATATTGGTCAAAAGTTATATAAATTTATCTTGAAACTGTAGCTAATACAAAATCTGAAAATATTAGATAAAACCTTTTACTTTAATCTTGATTATATATCATTTCTGAATTTATTTTTCTTATTTTGTTTTTTTTAAATTGTATATATATTTTTACAGAAACTATAGAAAGCTTTTTAGAACTATAAAACAATGTCAAAAATATTTCAAACAAAAGAATGATACCGAATTTTCATATATGTAAAACTCTTTTACATCAAAAGATAAATTTTTCAATGGATTCTGAAAGAAGAGCGAAACGAAAAGTTGCTTATTTCACTTTCCCTAAACAGATGAAGACAGCTCTACAAATGCATTCTTGCTCTCATTTTTCTACCGAAAGAAACGATTGTATTGAACGTGGCTCGTGTAACAAATTGCTCTGAAGTACAATTGAACTCAACTCAAAAAATATAGAAGTTTCAAATTCTATGTGAATATTTATTTTAAATTTGAAAAATATCACATTAAAAGTGACAGTTTTAATGTTAATAGACGTGATAGTTTATATTTTATTAGTCAAATGAAATAGTAAAAAATCATGAAAAATAATACACAAAGTTTCAAGATATAATAAAGTCAAAATATATAGTGTGAAAATAAAATAACATATTATATTTTTTTATTTAAATTAATAATATAAGTAGGCATGCATAATTCAGGTATTAACTTGCTATATTTTGTTTTGCTACATTTTTAAGAAACTTTCTTATTAACAAACAATCAAATCAGTTTCCATTCATTGAAACATTTATTTCGGTTTTTGTTCGATGTGTTGCTTTTAAAGTAAAAAAGAATACAATTAAAATATGAATTTGGGGTTAAAAAAATTATGACATTCTATATCAAGAATTCAAAACTTCTTAAGAAGGGAGAATCATTTTATGAAATTGCATATTTAATTTCATTTTCGCTGCACTTGCTGCAAAGTTAAGCAAAACATAAATGATATTTTTAATCTAATAGTCGCAGCTTTAGTATTTTTGCATTATTTTGCAATTTAACTAAAAATGTTGTATATATGTATATGTATATGCGTATATATATATATATATATATATATATATATATATATATATATATATATATATATATATATATATATATATATATATATATATATAATATTAATTTAGACATAACTTTAGAAAAACTTAATGTTTAGGTATTTCGGTCACACTTGCACATTTAAATTGGTTCTAGCATTTTAAACTTTGAAAATCTTAGAAGTTTGATATTTTATTCTTTTGAAAAAGTTCAATATGGATAACGTATATATAAAACAACGATATAATAGCAGAGTATTCATGTTTATTTCTTAAATAAACTTTGTAATGATTTATTACATTTTAAGCATTACTATACATGTATTATCCTTTCCTCTGTCCAGTTTTTGCAATTTCTTGATTTAAAATACATTTGACACTAAAATGTAAAAAAAAAATAATACTTTTCTGTATTTTTCTTTTGATTTTTTAGTGTGATTTTAATTTTAAATATAATTTCATATATAAAGACTTGTTATAATTAAATTTCTTTCTTTTTTTATAACAACACATGGGCAATCAATCCAATGTAACTGGCATCGATATATTGATACTTTAAATTTTACTAAAACCTATTGTTAATTAGTAAATTTCGTAATAATCTGAAATTTTAGCAAATAAATTTTATGACAATTTTATATTTCATTTACTATATATAACAAAGATATTTATATGAGGAGAATTCTCTTTCGCTGAAGATTATAGCAAATTGTTGAAATGTTGCATTCTTAAATAACACATATCAACAATACCATAACAATAATAACACATATCAACAATACCATAACATTAATAACACATATCAACAATACCATAACAATAATAACACATATCAACAATACCATAACAATAATAACACATATCAACAATACCATAACAATAATAACACATATCAACAATACCATAACAATAATAACACATATCAACAATACCATAACAATAATAACACATATCAACAATACCATAACAATAATAACACAAATCAATCAACAATAACAAATAACACATATCAACACTAAATTATTGTTGGTATTTTATTGATAATTTGTATTTCCTACGAAACAAATACTAAAATGTATTCCTTAAATCATAGAAATTCGAAAACAACTTAATGAAACTATTTTGTGCCCCATTGATATTGTCTTTCTAAATTGCTTACAGCTGCTAATGAGCGTTAAAAGCAATATTTTACCAAACTTTTTTTCAAATATATTTAACCCCTTCAAAATCAAATAATTTTCTTTTAAAAATGTATTTTCCATGATTTAGTACAATGCTCTCTCTGTGAAATGAATATTTAAGAAACAAATATTTCTCAATATTTTCTATGTTTCCAAATATTAGATAGATTTAGTGAACGCAAACTTAAAATATTAACAAGTAAAATGTTTTTCAAATTCTCGAAGTGATAAAAAAAAGTTATAATTATTATATGTTTTCCACAAAGCTCTCAATAAATTTATTAATATTTTGCAAGTTATCTTTAATTATCCGTTTAAACATCATAGAAATTGCTCATGGTATATACAAAATTGGCTTAAAATTAGATATTTTTATACAACTAGCTTTAATATCTATTATGTGAAATTTAACCATATAAATGTCATTTGAAGGGTAGTTTTGGACTTTTATTAAAAACTGAATGAACTATTAATTCAATTGTTAGCTAGTATAACTTAAATATTTTTATTCATTTCGACTACATACTCTTGAAATATAGAAATTAAAGCATTCATTAACGCTTGATTTTTTTACTATACATCTTTCAAAATTCAATAATTCTTATAGAAAATATGAGGCTGAGAATATCCATAATTTTTGTCTGGCATAGAACCGAAAATTCCTGAATTAAGCAGTGTTAAGTTGGTGTCTAGACCTTAGTTTCCCGGTCAAAGGCATTTGATGAATAGAAGTATAATATTCTTAACATTTACTATAGTTTTGAAGGCAGAAGGAGGTTATATTTTTCCTACAGTAGTCGTTACAAAATAACATTTTTGATACACATTAAAAAAACTCAGCTTCTAAAAGGACCCTTCATTATACCCGAATAGATAGTACATGTCTGATTTTCTTAAGAAATAATATTACATTTTTAGGATATAAATATATTTAATCAATAAGTGGATTCTTTTAATTTAATATAACTGAAAGAATATGCAAAACTTTTTATTGAATTATGTTCTTTAAGAATTTTTGTGAAATGTAATTTTAAGTGATACAAATTGTGTGTATTGTAAATAATACATTAATTTTGTTGAAATACATTAAATTACTTTTACAGGAGTTGAAAGTTGCACAAGAATGTCTAGTGAGAAACTGAAAATATTCTAAATATGTATTATAAATATTATAAATTTATATTCTAAAAGGATTCACACACACACAAGATAAATATTTGAATATAAGTAAGTTTCTAAGAAATATAAATTGCTATTAAAGAATATTGAGTATTTTATTAAATACAATTCCTTCACTGCTTAAATTAAAGAAAAATATTTGTTTTATGTTTATCTAAACAAAATTCATTTTAATAACATCAACCAGTGTCAAATATACGCTTGACTGAAAGAAATGTGATTGAATAAACAAAGAAATAATGTAATAGCAAAACAATGAAAATCCCTGCAACCTGACTTCTTCCATTCTTTTCGAATTCAAAGAAAACACCCTTCGTTACGGGAGCATCTGAAAGATTTTTTTTTTCTTTTTTCTCTTTCGGTCACGTATTCAGCTGGCCTGGTTTCTTTTCTGCTGGTTTAGGTTTGGCGTAACGAAGCGAATGCTTAGAATAAACAATGCGTACAAAGCTCCCTTTTTACCATGAATGGTTGGAATACGTAATGGCCGAAGCTGGCATTCCTGACTACAAAAAGACTATATTTCTTTGAACTTGTGTAGTGGTTCACATCACACGTGATTCCAAGCTAAACGGAATCTATTATAAAAGTTGAAACTTTGCTTCGAATTTGATTTTCAACACTTTCAAATTGCCATAGCTTATAATAATCCGATTCAGGAATATATCTTAGAATTTTGAACTCTTTCAAATATTTGAGACTCAAATAAACTCTGTAAATTGTTACATTTATATGTGTATACATTAATTTAAATAAAAGAATTTGACTTAGAATATGGTGTTATCATTACCTTGAGTTTCCTTTAAATATTTTATATTTTTAAGAAAAATATAAATTTTGTTTCCCGAAAAAAAGATTTTAAATCTTTATTATGTTTTATTACTTTTTTAGTTATTCATATTATTAAGCATTTAGTTTACTTAAGTTCTAAGCATTCCAGTACATGTAAATTTAAAAACAACAACTTGATTCGTAAATTAAATTAAAGTATATAAAATGAAAAATTAAAATTTCTATAAAATTTAAAACAGAATAATTTCTAAAATTTACAAAATAAAGTTTTCAAATTGTAACCAGTATATATTTGTTCAAAATAATAGAAAAGTAAATTTTCAATTATTTTGAACAAGCATGCACTAGTTACAGTTTTAAAATTTTATTTTACGGCATCATTTCTAAATACATTTAGCATTGTTTGTTCAATATTACAAATAATTTCTTTATTAAAAACATGATTTTTTATACTTTAAATTTTGCAACTAGTTATCAAATTTTATTATGCATGCTAAATAAAAATGTGTAAATGCAATGTATTTCTATTGTTATTCATAATAAAAATTGATTTGATTTTTGCATGGTGCAGTAAATATGCTCTAAATGATACAAATTACGAAATGCAGTATTTAAAAATAAAGTTTGAAAGATCTATTAATTGTAATTCATTCCTAAATAAATTTCATACAATTTGGAATAAAACTTCTTTGATATAAGGAAATAGTTATCACGAATAAAATCATCACAATGAATTAAAATTTCTTTTAACTTGCGAAAAAATAGCAAAAATTACAAGTCTATAATTTCGATATAATTAAAACCTAACGCAACCACAAATGCACATTATCCTTATAATTTAAATTTCAATTTCATTTATAACTTTGTATGATTGTTTCAAAACTCCTCAGTTAAAAGAACAGCTCTCTAGAGAATAATTCACACAAGGAACATTCTCCTCTAAGATTTGAATATCACCCACTTTGTACTTCACATAAATCGTCATTGGCTGCCCATCAAAGCTTAATTGTATTGGCCTTGTAATTCGCAAAGGAATGCCCCAGTTTTAATTAAAACTCTCCATTTTCAGTGCTTTCCTACCCTCCACCATAGCTTAAGACCCGCATCCTTTCCCCCTTGTATCCTGGATAATCTAAAGGAAGCTATTTGAGCTCGTGGGCTTAATGAGAGACTCGAGGGCGATTCATGAAAGATGGATTATTCAGTACAGCACCTTCATTACAACGCGAAGTCTGAAACTCGATAAAATGCCTCGTGCGCCGTCTCCTATTATACATTTGAACCGCAGGGCACCCAACACCAAACCTCATTGATTTACTGACGGTATATGATTAATTGTAGATTGAATGATTCCCCGTGGCTAGTGCTGATGATGATTACCCAGTGGCAGGTGGCTAGTGTCTTGTTTTGATAACTTACGCTCCAATTTTTAGAGAATCGCAGTGTAGCTTATCCGTGATTGTTGGAAGTTAAATGCACATCTATCATTAATTTAAATATTATTCTCATAATAAAACTAAATGCGAAAACTATCTGCATTTGTCAAATAGTTTTGTTTTTGAATATATAAAATAAATTATGCTTGATCTGAGATTGCTTTACTATCTACTATTTGTTTTGAAAATAAAATGTAAAAAGTTCATATCGCTAATCAATAAATATCATACAAATATTTTATGCACTATTTTTTTTTGTTTTGACACTGTTATATATGGCGGAATAGATAAATTAAAATCTTGATCTGTAGTATTTATGTTCACAAATTATCACACTTCCTTAGAGGAAAGAATATTCTCGGATTGTAGAACATGATCACAAGCAATTATATGCTTTCAAAATGTTATATAAAACAAGAGATTATTAACTAATAAATTCAATCAATATGCCTATCACTTAAAAAATATTTCATTAGAGAATCAACTTTAAAAAAAAAAAGATAAATGAGTTCTTATATTGCTTTATCTCCTTAAGTTTTATATATATTTTATGTTATCAAAATAGTATGATTATATATATATACATATATTTATAAATAAATAAATATGTACATTTTTACAAAATAATTTTGTTGCAGCTCTTATAAAATCTTATTTACAATAAGACAATTACATCTTTAAAATGAAATAAAAAATTAATTACTTGCTTTTGATAATTAAAAATTTATTTCAACGACTTCATACTTTCTGTAAAAAATAGAAGGTCACTTCTAAATCAGTAAAAAAAGAGTCTAATTATTAAGGAATTCTTTGGCCATTTATTTTCAATTATTTCAAAGACTTTATTTGGCATTGAATTCATAAGTTTTTAATTAAATTTCACAAAAAATTTCACAAATATAAGTCATATTTTCTCAAAGTTCAATCTAAGATTCATATAACTTGCCCCCGGCGTAAACACGCTGAGCAATTTTTGATCATACATTTTTAATAATGTTGAGGTCTGGACTTTCAACAGGCCAAGGTCCACTCTTGTGGCCACTCAGTTTTACTTTCCTTCCTTTGAGGATGGAGCTTTCTTTTCTTTAATATAAAAAAAATGCAAACTTTTTATGTCGTTTCAAAGTGACTTTCTGGGTACGTGTGAGATTTCAGCTTGGTCTTGTGCATTTCCAATCCTTCCACGCATTTTTTCATCCTTTGATCCCTTTGATCAAGGATTTTCCTTTGATCGCGATGCGTCAATAACTGAGTCTTTGTTGTTTTCTGACTATTGCATTTTTAAGTTAGGAACAGCATTTGAATTAATGTGTAGGTGCTCTAAAATTTCTTTTACACTTTTGTAGTGGTAGATAAAATTCATTCTCTGCGATAAAAGAAAACTAGTTTAATAAAATTTTAAAAAATACATTATTTGAGCCAAAATATAAAGTTTAATTTGTAAAATATGAGTGATTTCTTTAGTTTTATAAATATATATATATATGCTTTTTAAATTTTGAAATACAAATTTATATTTTTATATTTTCTGCACAAAAGAGTTGAAACTTTGTTATTCATCATCGTGAAATTAATATATATTTTGCTTTTTAAAAAAAAAATCCCTAAATTTTATTTTTGAAAATGCAATTACAAATATGAAAATAAAATCATGAAAACGTTACTATAAAGAGGAGTTTAAAATATATTTATTTCTTATATTGAGTAAATGATCAATAAGAAAATGTGTTTGAAAATATGCATCTTTGCGGTAAAAAGAAATATTTTACTGGTCTTTTACAACATTAAGTATGCCTCTAAATATTTATCACCATCACCAAATCTGGAAAATGTAATGCTTTTGTGAAAGCAGAACAATTTCCTGGATGTAATTATCATTATGTTCAGGAAGAATAGACACTTTGTGTTGCAACTTAAGTATTTCTTTTTGGACATCGAAACTTGGAAATATACCTAAAAATGAGATAGTGCTTTATAATCTCTTTCAATTTCCAGCCTTCTTTGAACTATAGCAAAAGTTTTACAACAAATTCTGAAAAGAATATATCAAACTTTGTGTGTGTGTCATTAATCATATTTTAGATTTGACAGTGAAAATAAATTGTGGATTTGAAACTAACATTAAATAATTAGGTGTCATAAAAATAAATAATTAAAATATGAGGTTTAAAACCTAAAGTTTTTTATTTTTAAACAGCATTTCAATAAGTTTTTGAATAAAAAATTTGAATCCTATATTATTAAAATTAATCTAATTAAAAATGCTTTGCTGGAAAAGAATAAAATTCAAATTATTAAAATAAATTAAACAATTTCATTAAATTTGTTTTCCTACATAGCCTAAGACTTTTAAATTTTTTAATACATTTGTTCATAAGATGTTACGTTATATATAAACGAATACTAATTTCCTATTTTTAGAAGATCATAATAAATATTAACATAACATAAAATCCCTCTAATAGTATTAAAATATATAATTAAACTATATGAATATAATTAATAATAATTAAATTAAATTAAATTTTTGATTAAACAATTTAGCATTTTATTCTTTTACATTGTATTATTTCAGTGATGAGAAATATTAATTAAAGTGAAATGGCACATACATTCACAGCAATTTAAAAGATTCAAACTTATTATACTTCGAATTAAATTTAAAATAATGATTAAGCTGTATGTAGATTTCTTACAAATTGTGCAAATATCAAAATTTCAAATCTTTTGAATATAATTTTTCTGCAAAACATTGAAATGATAAAGAGATAAAGTGCTTTAACTTCTTAGAGCCATAGTTAGTAACTTGTTGAACTACATAAATTAAGCTAAAATATTTGCTCCTATATTTAATAAGCAATAAGAGCAACTAGACTTATTAGTACCAAGAATTATATGTAAACATTTGATTAAATCTAATTGCAGTCCAACTTTTCTAGTGGTCAGCATGCTTGACTACGGATAGGGAGGTCCTGGGTTCGAATCCCGTTTCAGGCATAGATGTATTTTCTCTCCCTCTATCCTGTCTTTGTCCTTTCCTTGTGTGTGAATGAGGTGTGAATGGCTGCTTACCCTAAAAACTGGTCTCTATGGCATGTGGGTGTACTGAAGAAGTCTGACTCCACACCAAATACGGTTCAGTTGGAAAAGTGGAGCTGCGCACCCCAATTTGCCAGTTGCACGCGAGAACAACAACATTAAATCTGATTCTCACCTAGTCTACCTTAAACGTCATTTAATTAATATCATAAACAAAGTACAAATTGTGAGGGTAATTTGTTTCTCCCACAGCTGCCTATATTTTCTGGGATTAGCATATAAATATAATAGATTTATTTTTACTATCAATTTCGAGATACTTTTAAGAATGTTTAGCAATTATAGCATTGAAACTCTGACGAATATATAAAGCTATTTATGATGAATTTAACAGACAAAAATCACTACAGGGATTTATTAATCTATAAGCAAATTGTGGGTAAGTTATTGACTCCTTTATTATCCTGAAGAGAATTTGTAAGGCGGGATAAAATATAAATCCTTTAAAAAAAACAAAATTTACAAAGTTACAAATCACAAAAATCATTTTAATATTCAACCTTGTTAATCATATAACAATAAATCAATTAAATAATACAAATTTTCTAGTCATGTGCACGTAATTTTCATGCATTTGTATAAAATAATAAAACATTATTGTATCAAAAATTTCAATATATTAGAATTTACTCTGAATAAATATGATGATTACAGAGTGATCCTAAGTAAAATTTGGCGGAAAATAAATAAAAAAAAAATCTAAAATGTATTTCTTCTTATAAATGAATACGAAATAATTTAACCCTAGATATAAAATATTAACAATAGAAAATATATTATAGCTCACATTTAAAGCTGAAAAAGATCCCAAGACATTTTTTTACTGTAAAATATAAATAAATAACGGAAATATCGGACATGATTTGTGTCTTGGAGTCCAACAAATACTTCCAAGCGAACACCCATACATAACTGGAAGAAAATACCATAAAGACTATAAAATCATAGGGAAGATGAAGAAAAAGACGAAGAAAGAACTGCCATAAATACATATACTCCCACAAACGGGCTGAAACCATCCTTTGACAAACGACGCTCAACATACAGTTCCGAAGCTCATCATTGCCTTTTGTCGGCAAGAAAATTGAGTTTCCATTTTTTCCATGCCTAAGAAAGAGAAAGAAAGATGTCATTTCCATGCTTCTACTCCTAAAATGGCCGCCGAATACACGGAAAAGAATGTTTGCTATTTACCATGCACAAAGGACTCATTTCCCCCGACAACTCGTGTAGTAGACATCAGTGGCATCTGATTCATGAGTGACTGATGGGGTGGTCGTGCTCTGATGATGAGGATAGGAGGAGCACATTTCTTCTATCGTAAATTTTTCAGATTAACTATCTATTAAGATATCAGTGGTCTTAGTTCAATTATGCTAATGAGTCATTTTAACTTTGAAAAGAAAGTTTTCTCAACTTCCATTCAAACATGTCATAAAACACTCAAAGCATTTTATTATGATAATTTAGAAAAGGAATTTAAAATCACTACTTATCCAATAATTACATAGAATTTTATCAAGTCAACCTTTTCTTAATTTATAAGTACAGCGTGAGCCAAAAGTTCGTTACAATTTTAAAAATTCATAAAAAAAAGAAGAAAGCAAGATAAAGAAGTGCGGTTTGCAAGAAAGGGCTCACAAAGTAGTCGGATTTTTTTTTTTTTTTTTTTTTTTTTTTTTTTTTTCAGCAAAAAAAAGTTTTAGTTAAAAAAAAGTCGTCTATAGATGGCGCTGACTGTCCGAAACACAATGAAACAGTTGTTCAATATGACCTCCAGTACATTGTACGACACAATTAAGGCGACTCACAACGCCCGTTACAGCTGAATGCAATATGTCGGAATGGATTGCAGAAACCTCACAACAGATGGAATCTTTGAGTGCAGCCAATGTTGAAGAAGATGAACGGTACACACGTGATTTCAAATAGCCCCACAACTAAAAGTCGACCGGAGTGAGGTCGGGTGATCTTTGAGGCCATGTGAACTTGCAACCTCGACTGATCAGTCTCTGCGTGGCTGATCGTCCAAAGAGCCAGTTTCCTCGAACCTCTTGACAAGCTTGACTATTCCAGAACACGATATGGGGCCTTTCTTCGTCTTCAGTCTTTTCGTTGTGCGAAATTTTCGCAATGCAATAGTTGCTGACTCTCCGTTCAAATAGAACAACTTCACCAACAACACTCGATCGGGTTCTGATAACATTCTGAAAGCGAATGAGAAATTCTCGAGTATCACGGCCTTTTATCGCAAGATTAATTTGCATAATTCTGTTGAATCTCTCGATGTCAGCGCCATCTATAGGTGACCTTTTTAACTAAAACTTTTTTTGCTGCTAAAAAAATCCGACTACCTTGTGAGCCCTTTCTTGCAAACCGCACTTCTTTATCTAACTTTCTTCTTCTTTTATGAATTTCTAAAATTGTAACGAACTTTTGGCTCACCCGGTAATATTACCAACATAATGAGTTCTGTACTAAAAGTATTAATTTATTCATTTAGAACTATAATTAAAGTTCCATCAAAATTTGCAATATTGTATAATAACTTATACTTCAACTGTATGTTTCGAAATATATTATTGTAAAATTGTCATGCATTGAAAAATTTATTTTTTAATCATTGGCATATTATTTTTTTGTAGAATATCTTTCTAAATCATGAGAAAAAGGATAATTTTCAGCCAAAAATAATATTCTGCAGTAAATTAACTCTTGTTTTTTTTAATAACTTTCTTTCAATGATGGAAAATGAAAGATGAAGTTATAATTACCATTTAAATCAAGAATACTGGACATGAAAAATTTTAATTGTAAACATTTCTATTTCATTAAACTCACGCACAGGCACACACAGACACACAAACACAAATATATATGTTGGAAAAGTAGGAACAGATTTATTCCCTATGGAACTTTCTTTTTTAAAAGCTTTAAAAACTGATTTTCTTAATTAATGGTTTTATAAATGCTTAATATATAAGCTTGTTTAATTACATCAATCTTATTAAAATAAAGTTAATATTTTTCAATAAATTAAAAATAAGTTATTAATGCAACAGTTCACTTAAAAAAAGAAATGTTTAAATTTTTAACTTTTTAAGTATTTTAGAAATACGTTTTTCAAAGCATTTTTTTCGTAACACACATTATTTACTTTAAATTAGATGATTTACATTTTACATGATAATTATTAATTTCAATGAAAGAGAAATAAAAAAGCTCACATTTTTGCTTCTCCTTTTTTTCACAGAATTAAAAGATAATATGTTTAGTTTTATTATTCATATTTTTTTAGTTTCATCAAAAGAAAATGTTTTCGCGTTATGGAAAAACATTTTTTTAAAAAAAAAACTTTTTTAAAATTATAAGTAAAGTGTAAGTGTTTTTGAGTTTAAATGAAATAAAATTGCATGTAAACTGTACCGATATTTGAAGAAATTATTTTTCACTTAAAAAGAACTCTATAAGCAAAGTTTTCTTTATCAATTGCTTCATATTTTGTCCCATTGTCTAGTACAAAAATAATTTAAAATTATGCATTTAAATCTATTAATATTGTCACTTTAATGCCTGCCGGCCAACTTGTCTAGTGGTCAGCGTGCCTGACTACGGATAGGGAGGTCATAGGTTACCAGCTATTATTTAATTATAAGGTAAAATAAATAAATAAGTTTATTCTCTCTAAAATACACAGCGATAATTATTTCCCTTGAAAAAAAACTAGCTTATTAAAGTTTTTGTTAGTTTTATGATACTCTTGAAGTAAATATAAATTAATAATAAGTTTTATTTGAATATATTTTATATTAAAAATTATAATTGCATAAATTACGACATTTGTTTAAAGTTCTTTAATCTTAGGCATCCCATATATATCAGGTGTTAAAATATATATTTTATATAAATATTTATATAACTTAAAATTCTCTTAAAAATATTAAATTCAATGCATTTCAAAAGATTAATAATTTCATTGACAGTTTTGTTTAGTAATTCTATTGACAATTTAATTTTCTCCGTTAAATATCAGATTTTAATAAATCTAAAATAGGCTTAGACGAAATACTAAACATAATGAATAAATGAATTATTAATTTTTATTTAAATAAAGTATCAATTACGATACAATATAATCTTTGTTCGATGTTTGCTTGGAAGAAAATGCATATCAGTTATTCCGGGAATGATATATATCCTTTAGATATTCTGTTTGGATACAAATAAACATCAAAAATAATGATATCCGATAGATGATGATGCTGATAATCATCATCACGTATTCCCTTTGAGTCTCAAATAAATTCTTAGTATCCTCTAATTTGTTACGACATTTCGTGTATACTATAGCAGACAAATATTTGTCTCACAGTAGAATTGCTAAATTTTATATACTGTCAAACAGTTTTTGTCATTATATTTTGATTAAAGCTTTTAAATACTTTTGTTTGTAAAATTCACTTCATCACTAAATTTATTCAGCATAAAAAAACGGTATCGGATAGTATAACTATAAAATATAAAAACAATAATCATCATAATTTACAAAAATAAGCCGCTCAAATATTATAAAAAAATACATCACATTTTGTATTCATAAAACTACTGAGTGTGCCTTGTGTCATTAAATTATTCAACTAATAACGAGATATTAAGAACAAATAGATCAATCACAAAATAATTTAAATAGGTGAATCAACGCATTAAAATATGCTATATAGGTATTTTTTGCATATTTAAGTTTCAATGATAGTCAAAAAAAAATGAAGATTAACAATAAATAAAATATGAAATTTTTACTTAAGTAACTGAGACTTAATTTTGTTGATTGATCTGAAACTTTACAGTTAATTTAATCGAAAAAAATACCCACAATTTTTAATATAATTTACGATTTAAATGATTTTATATTGTATATTATTTTTTTTTTCAATAAATGACTTTCTATTCTAAGGAGATAAAAGGATTACGAGGTTTCGAAAACTTGATGGAAATTATGCTCTGAGGTTGAAACAAGACTTCGTCATCAAAATTTTGAGTGACAGTTAAAACTATTTTCGACTACTTGTTTGGAATTGCAAATGAGAATTTTGTATAAACGTATTTTTAATAATTCAAAATATCCACTTTGCATTTATTTTCAATAGTATATTGATAGTTTTTTGTGGAGATAAAGACTGTTTTCTAATATAGGTTGCGAATAGTTTCAAATTAGTTATTAAAGTAGTGCAATACGAAATAAAATCAGGAAAAATAACTTTGTAAACAAGAAGTAATCAAAATTATTGTTGAAAAAAGATTATAAAACTATGTTTAAAGATCATTAACACTATTTAATACACTGATGTGAATACTAAAGTAACACTGTAAATTTTATTCATATATTCATGGTATTACAGAAAGGATGTTTTATTTTTATCAGACAATGAATACACAATTTAGTATGTAGATCATGCGTATGTAAATTTCAAGAACTAAAAGTTATAGACAAACTGAACATATACAAAATGCAAAGTTCAAGATTATAATAAAAGGAAAGTCGAACCGTAATTAAATATATTCACTGCTAGTACAAATTTGGTTAGTTTGTCGCTCAACGGTCATTTTTTGCACACGAGGGCTAATTAGACTGGGACCTACGGTTTAAAGTGTATTCCGAACCACTACAAACATTCATGCCCAAGGTGGGAATCGAAGCCACGAACTGTTGAACCCAAGGCAAGGGCACTAATCATTCGGCTAACCATTCCGCTAGTAGAAGTGAGTTCTTTAGTAAAATGTGGGGCTAAACGAAATCCTCTGGAGGATTTTTACGTGAAAATTGAACTGGAGAATAGGTGTAGCGTGACCAGTGAAGCGGAAAATCATGAAATCAACAAGTTTCATTTTTTGTACTTGAAAAGCGTCCCAAATCTTCTGAACAATTGTTAGAATGGTTGCTGGTAGCTATACTAATAAAAATATGGTAGTGGATAATCGAAGTATCATTTATTGGTGAAAAGGACACGAGTGTTATTGCTCAACAAATATTTACGGTAATGAGATATCAAATATCTGTATTTACTTCTGTTCAGACACTTTCACAATGGTATCTTATTTGATTGTTGTTCTAAGCAAGACATCGCTTTTAATATTAATCATTGACGATAAATATTAATATTGTTTACTTATTAATATTGATCATGATTTAGAATAGTTCATAGAGCAAAAAATCTGGACACCTAATCACATCAATTCAGTCATCTCCTTTTTACAGTGGCACATCCTTCTGTGCCATAAGCCATTTTCAACATTAGTTTATTTAAAGAGTGGTCAGGACACAGATGCAGTCCTGTAACAAGAAAAAAAGCTTTTAAGTTGCAATACTGAACAAAGTTGGTTTGGAGTCTATGATGTTCTTGACTGATGTTTTGCATGTAATGATAACTATTTTAATTAGGTGATCATTTCGAATGTGTTTTTCTGCTGAGATGTGCTAATACCGTAGACTATATTCCTGCTCAGTACTGTTGGAAAAGGAATATGTCATCGAAATGAATAGTTTAGCTCACTCCTTTGTTCTAAATATCAAAATATTGCATTAAAAAAGCGCATAACAAATGCTGAAGAATACAAGCTTATTCTTCCTTTTAGATAGAAAAATCATATGTTTACGCTAATGATACTATGAGATCAATAAATATGATGATGAGAAGAATATAAGTATAAAATGTTCTGTCGTTCCATTTTGAATGCTGTGTTTCCTAAATGATTTCTTGTGCCAAAAATACAACCAGTTGCTTCAAATTTATATACAAGTCTATTTTAAAATCTTTCAGTTTCGCATACAGAAGCAAATTTAAGAAAATCAAGGCTTGTTTTGGACAAAAATTTAGAAAATCGGTAAACATTTTCTGTTAATGTAAGCAATTGGTTAATATTTATAATGCACTGAGTCCATTCCAATAATGATGGCTCATACTTCTTTATTAAATCACAGATTTTAAAATGTTATCAAAAGAACACATTAATAAAATTACCTTTAATGGGTCATTTAATATGTAAATGATTATTCATAGTTTAAAAAAACAATAAGACAGTAATGATTTATCAAATGAATCACTTAATTTATGAATTTCCTGTCGTAATTATTTTATATCAATTAAGAGCATTTGTTATATGATAAATACCTTAAAATAAATTATATATATTATATTATATATATATTATATATATATATATATATAATATATATATATATATATATATATATATATATATATATGTACAATATATATATATATATATATGTACATATATATAAATTAATGACTCAATTAAATGAATTAAATGACCAATGATAGATATTGAAATTGAATTATGTGCATTTTTTTGGCATACGTTTACATGGGAAGTAAAAGAGTAAATTTTTCATTGAAATGATATAAATCCACAAAACTTATATAATCCAAAAATCATCAGTACTTTTATCCTAGGTAAGGCATGTAAAAATGGTCATGAATGTAACATTTTCCAAGTGGAATGTTTGCATGTCAAAATCTCGGTGTTTCTTGTTTCATTATTTCTTTTAAATGTGAGCCATTATTCAAATCATATTAACCATTTATTAGAAGAAAAATGAATTTATTTTTGAATAATATATGAGTCATAACTTATTAAACAGCCTAGAAAACCATAATCAATTAGTATCATCTAAAATTAGAGTTTTGAATCCAAATAATGTAAATCAAATATTTCAAATTTAAGAAAAGCAACAAATTGTGAATTAAATCCTATGGTAAGAATATTCCTTAGACAAATAAATATATTTACTAATTTAAATTTTAAAACAAAATTTTCTAAGCAAATAAATAGATTTTTTTTTAATTTTTGTACTGAATGCATAATATTTTACCAAACTATAAATTAGTAAGATGCCCTTTATAGGCACCTTTCTTTATATTATGACGTGATTAAAAAAATTATAGACGAAGAATATAATTCAGTAACATACAATTTTCAAATTTTGTGTTAAATTTTTAAAGTTTATATTGAGGAAAACATTCAAATCTAAAAAAATAAATAATCTAATACATTTATGAATATATTAGATTTTAATTCATTTTATTTAAATGCCGTGTCGGTGATATTTTATTTTCCCAGTAAGCATTTTGAAAAATTAAATATGCTACGTTTAATAAGGACAACATATATATTAAAAAAATAAAAATTCTGAATTCTAGAACTTACCTATTGATTATTTGTTAAAGCATTTTAATAAAATTTTAAGTCAACAATAGATTGTATTTACCATTAAATTGATTATATGAATAGATTATTAAATTAATTAAATTATTTTGTTTCGTAAATATATATATATATATATTTATATATTTATATATATACATATTTATATATATATATATATATATATATATATATATATATATATATATATATATATATATATAGCTCCCTGAAATTAATCATTACATTTATATTGTTATTTAAACATTATAAATAATTGATAAGTTGTATTCACAAAGGAATAATTTTTTGCTTACAGAAATGCATGAAAGAAACTGCAATTAACTTTTAAATTCATGTTCAATGGAAATTCTGGGTCTGGTGAAAAAAGAAATAAAATAATATTAAGATATTAAAATTATTTGCACAGTGAGAGATATATTCAGAATTAAATATAAAATTGTGTGTTTTGAAGGGAAATAAATTTCAAAACAATAAAATGTATATAAATAGCAAATGATCATAAAATAACATTTATTTAAAAATATATATGTAATTTTAAAATCTCAAAAAACTTTCATATTCAAGAATAAGTTGCTAAATAAATGATTTATCTAAAAAATTTATATCATAAGAGAATATAAAGGGAAATTCAGTGTTTGGTTCCGAGAGGCAAAATATACGCATTTTTCATATTTACCATAAATCTCGTGCTTCACAAAGCTTTATTCATAAAAGATATCCTACTATGAAGTGAATAAATTTATTATGATAAATATGTTTATTTTTAATGAATTTTACTGACAGAACTTATACGTTCATGTATTCACATAACTAAAAATTTAATTCTACTATTCACATAACTATACATTTAATTCTCCTACTAATAAAATGATATTCTAACTTAAATTCTAGGAATTTATAAATAATTAAATACATGAAACACAATTTAAAAATGAATATATTAATATGCTTAAAATGTTTATTTTTGAAACTTTATATTTGTTTTTTAATCTTTTGCTGACTAAACTGTGTTTTATAAGAATGGAATGCATTTGTATTCTAATACAAGCATAGAACTTTGTATAATAATATAGCTTTACTTTTTAAAAATTATTTAATTTTTCCTGTTTTTTTAAATATCACAATAGTGTTAAAATTAATTTAACATGCATCATGTACATGAACATATATGAAATATTCTTGATTAGATTAGTTAGTATACCCACACTCTCATGCGTAAAATAACGTTTCATTTGATTTATTAAAAATAAAGGTTAAAAATAATTCCAATTGAAATATAGTAATTTAAAAAAATATCTTCTATTACTATTATATATCGTTCAAACCTGTTGAAACATTTGTACAATAGTGAAGAGGTATAATTTCCAACGTAAAAATACTTATCCTTAACATTCGTATGTGTAAAATGATCATTTTTATAAATTATATTTTACGTCTTCAGTTAAGACATAAACATATTCTACAAAACTTTTATAATTTATTGCATTATGACTGATATTAAAAATTCCTTTTCAATGCTATATTAAATGTCAAAGAAGTAAAATTTTACAAATGCAAATTTATTTCTAATATGCTTATATCATGATTGTAAAAAAATATTGTTTAATTATACAACTCTTTCAAAATTCTTTCTGTTTTATAGTTATTCTGACCCTCGAGAAAATCTGATAGAATAGAACAAATTTTGTTCAAATATTTAAGTATAAAGACACATTTGTTTCATTCTAATTACTTTCATTTCCATGAGTCAAATTAGTATTCACTTTATATAATTTTATTTTAATTTATTGAATTATTTGCTTCTATTTAAATTAAATACAACTTCTTAAATGAAATTATGTAAATTGAAAAAGTATATAAATTCCCTTTTTCAGTTAGGTACTTCACATTATAATATTAAAGGAAAATTTGAACTTAAGAACTTTTGAATTTGTAAATAATCTTTTAAATCAATTTTTAATTAGAAAAAGTATGCAAAATATTTTTTAAAGTTTAAAAGTAAATCCTTCTTAAAGAAAACATAGCAATGACAGTCATCATATTGCTTTAGCATTTCTTGCGATGTCACTAAATAATAACACTGCGTGCTATATATATATATATATATATATATATATATGTATGTATATTATATTATATATATATATATATAAATTAGTAATTAAGAATTTATTTTTTGCTCCAAGAATTGAGAGGAAATCATTTTAACATTCTGTTTTTCACAGTGACCCGGTATGTACAACTTTTATACTTTAAAAACTATTGAAATTGGAAATTAAAATTCAAATAGTATCCGAAATTATTTTTGACTTTTTTTCAAAAATATTTTGCTGTTGAGAAATTTGAAATTATTTCGTTGTTGGAAATAGTAATATTCAAAAATGATTCATAAGTTGTACATTTGATTGTTGTTTCATAAGTTTTAGCTTACAAACTGATATCAATATAGATTTCAGTTTTATGAAAATTTCAATAAAGTATAGATTAGATGCATCAACATTATTGCAAGAAATTACTGAAACGTGCTTTACCTTAGATAAATGTGTCCTGCTATTTTAAAGTTCTTATTTTTGTACGTTATTTTAAAGATTTCTTTCATATTCTCTTATTTATTTCTGAGAAATATCATTAAATGTAGAATTTAATGCATGAATGCAAGCATTTTCAAATAGAATTGCATAAAATAAAATAAATACCATCGAAATGTTTCGCTAAATACTATTTTAAGGCATGAAATAATGTTACTGAATGCGACTTTGAAATTTATTTATTTAGTTATTTATTTAAGAATTTCATCAATTTAAATATCAAAGAAGAGATGTTGAAATATTCTCACTATCTAGGATTTCATATTTAAATTATGTAAATGTAGAAAGCCTATATTGTCTGTATTTTAGTGTTAAGTACTTTAAAATAATAATGAATACAAAAATTGAATAAAAACAAATACAAAAGTACATTTTTACTGGACAACAGAAATTACTTATAAAAGATATTTGAAACCATAAATGATATGCATGTTTGTTTACTGTAAATTTTTGAGTTTATTAAAAAATTTCTACATAATATTTCATAACTACAGTACATTTTTCAAAATTTTAATTATTTATATCATTTTATCTTTAAATATCAATTAGTCGTTTTAATTTAGTGACATAAATAACACATAACTGTATTTTTCAAACCTGGGAATCGGAATGCAAACGCTTTTATATACTGCGTGATGGATAGGTGCCATTAGCCATTAAACTTACAATAGCATGGAGGAAAGCAAACAAAAAATGTATATCTTGTGCATAAAAATTTCCATGAAATTAAAATAATTTAATTTGGAAGCATTTTGAAGATTACGGAGTTGCAAATAAGAGAAACAATTGCGAAAAACAGAAATAGTTTAGGAAAAACGGTTGCAAACCCTAAATACTAAAACGGTGATTACCCAGATTTATAAAAAGTCAAATTGAGCTAGGATGGCAGAAAAGTAAACTAATTACATTATGCCTCAATTCCATGGCTGATTTTATCTACTCTAATAGATGGTAAGATGGGGCATGCCATTTTGTCAGCAACCCATCCCAAGATGGTTTTAAAAGGTGAGAAGTCTGGAGCTTAGGCAGACCAGATCAACAGTTAAATGCTCTTATATTAACGAAGGTTAGAAAATGGTGTGAAGCATATGTTTTCGTACTACCGTATTTAAAAATAATTTTCGTAGGTTTCAAATAAGGTAAAGCCACCGATCTTAAGATGTCAAAAATATACTATTGATCTTCAATTCACCATTAATCTGAATTATAAATATGCGTATTTTTGTATCATCAATGGTTGCCCTTATCATCGCATCAGGTATAAGCTAACTATAACAATATTAATTGCGACCAACTGAAAAAATTTCTACTCAGGGTCACTGCACGGTATATGACGACAGAATGCTGCATGCAGTACGGGACTTGTCTTTAAAAAAACTGCGTTATGTCATTCAAACAACTTGGCTATCACCTCAACAGAATTTCCACCCCACCATCAACTGCAACAATGACGTCCCATTCAGCAGCCATGAAGTCGAAAGAAACATCAATTCACTAAAAAAAGGCAAAGCCCCTGGTAACGATGGAATTGATAACATTGTTATCCAAACTATCCACAGGTCTTTCCCAAATGTTTTCCTCTCTTTCTTCAATAAACGACTGGAGCTATCTTACTTCCTTCACAGCCTTAAGGTTGGTCTTATAATCCTGTTCCTTAAGGAGTGTAATTGGACTAGGAATGAAATCCTTTTCATGACCGGCCACGGCCCATTCTCTATTTACTTTTACAGGTTGAATCTAAAGGAAACCCCAAATTGTACTGGTGGTAACGAGGGAGACCAAATACACTATCTCACGGGCTGCTCACTCATTTCCACGTGGTATTTATCAACATCTGTAAAGCAGTGAGTCAATAACTGGAAACGAGCTGTACTCTCTAATAAGACCTCTAGACTAAAACTAAACCAACTAATGGGTTTCCTTATTATTCACGGGGTTCAAGAAGAATCATGATTGGCCCTTCTCTGCTAATATCTCAAGCCTAAGTACTTGGACTTTACTATGCAAATAACTGCTTGAATCTGTCAGTGTGTTGTTCTTTTAAAGTCATTAATTGTAATCCTTTGTATTTTCATACATTTGTAATTCTATGTTTTCCTGTAAATGTGTAATTCTACTTATTTTTGCACCTTGGTGATCCTACATACTCTTGTAATTTCCTAATCCTATGTATTTTTGTATCATTGTTATCTTATATAATTTTATATCCCTTCCCAAAATTAAGTCCACGGGGTTTTGTTAATGGGGGAATTATTCTCACTTTCAGAAGCAAGTTAGATTGAAATTCAGGCTTACCGAGGTTCCGTTGTTTTCGCTAAAGGTGGCCAAGACACACTAAAACTAACCGTAATGTCTTGTTGATGAGGTAACGTATCTGGGGGTGAAGGTCAAGTCTTGAGAATCTTCTGCTTCAAAATCGCGAATACTCCATCTGGTTGCTTCGATTCCCTGTATCTAAGGGTACAAGGAATCATGCTGGTTCAACAACAACAACCTCAACAGAATATCTGTTTTCCTCTATACTGTATTGTCAAGGAAAATCAAAGTAGCAGTTTCCATTCTGTACAAAATGCAATTGTTGTAATCTCACCATTGTCTAGTTTTAAGACAACGTTTTTAAGAAGGAATTGTCCATTTTTAACTCACGATGGAAGATTGATTTTGGTTTTCTGGCATTTGCAATCACATTAGTTGAGGTGTTTACTGGACTTTTTCCTCTTATGAAACTCGCTAATATGGCCCATTATCTATGGAAAAATTTACGCAGTGGATATTAAAATGCTCTAAGCAACTTTAAGCCATTAGGCTATTTCATCACTCTTATTGAAAAGGAGCAATGGAAAAAAATCGTTGCACTTATTCAGCAGGTACATGATGTCATGCAAACATTCATGTTTCCTGACTAATGTGATGTGACTCTATGGTTTTTCAATTAAAACTGTCAATAATATTTTCCTCTTGAACGGTGGTAGTGGGAAGACGTTGAAATCATGTATGCAGTTTAACCCCTTAACCGGCTATCCCGAGGTAACTCGGGCAAACAATTCTGTGCGTTTTCCGGCTATCCCGGGCCCCTTGGTAGGGACAACTGGCTTCACTGCAATACTTCAAATTCAATCCCCAGAAATGACGGATTACAGTGAAATCATAGCTGGGGAATTTATTTACTGAATGGTCATGGTTGATTTAACTAATGCGAGCGAAAAATGAAAGTGTTTCAAGGAAGGAACAGCTATTTACGTTTTACTTTTCTATGTTTATTGGCATTTAGTTATAGTAATTAAAGCCTATCTAACAACTGAAATTTATAAGTAACGTATACAATACTAATTTTAACTTTTTTTATCAAGTTTTTAAATAATTAATATTTTTTAGTTTTGTATAAAAATATGTGACTTGACGACAAGATTAAAATATTAGAAATTTTTTTACTTAATTTGTTCAAAAATATGAAATTTTAAAATGTTAAAAATTTTATTTAAAATTAGAAGGGATAAAATAAGAAATAAATTAGATGCTTATTATTATTTTTTTTTTTTTTAACTTTCGAATGAATTTAGTATTTTAAACAATTCTGCAATGATTTTTGTACAAAATATATAATCTAGTTTTAATAAAATGCAACTATGAGAAATTCTTTCACTTTTTAGAGTTACATTTTATTAAAATTAGATTATATATTTTGTTCTCCGAATAATTAATCTTTGTGTGTGCGCGCGTGTGTGTGTGTGCGCGCGTGTGTGTGTGCGTGTGTGTGTGTGTGCGCGTGTGTGTGTGTGCGCGCGTGTGTGTGTGTGCGCGTGTGTGTGTGTGCGTGTGTGTGTGCGCGTGTGTGTGTGTGTGTGCGTGTGTGTGTGTGTGTGTGTGTGTGTGTGTGTGTGTGTGTGCGCGTGTGTTTGTGTGTGTGCGCGTGTGTTTGTGTGTGTGCGCGTGTGTTTGTGTGTGTGTGCGCGTGTGTGTGTGTACATACACACACATATATATATATATATATATATATATATATATATATATATATATATATATATATATATATATATATATATATATATATATATATATACACAAACAAGGATAGGGAAGTGACAATATGGCATTTCAATAATTTGTTCTGGGCAACTGAAGGCAATTCATTGACACGCTCACCTGGAATACATCATGAAACAGATGTTTCCAAGATAATTCGATTGGGAATTCGCATCCACTAAACCAGTTCTACATTTGATTTAAATTTACATTTATCGGTTTCCAACGGAATTTGAAAAAATTCCCAAGTTCCACTAGTTAGGCATTTGTCAATCCTGTAGTCAAATTGATATAATCAGTAACACCAATCTATCATTCTGCTATCTTTTTTCTACTTGTAAACAATTTAAAATTAACTACATGTGCATTAATTTTCTGTTTATTCGAGAATTTGACTAAACATGTTTTGAAATTTCACTACTCAAATTTTCAGTACATATATTTCAAACATCGGCTTAAATACCAAGATAAAGCTAATTGAAAAATAAGAAAGAATAAATCTTCTTACATAACTATTTTTGAACTTTAGAATGGGACTTATGTTACTCATTATTCCACATAGAATTATATTATTTTGTTATCATTAAGTTCTAAAACTTTACAAAGAAGCTGTTATTTTTAGCAAGAAAATTTTAATTTTGATTAACACTTACACTAAATTTACATTTTGGTGTAGGACTGGCAAATGATATTAAAATACATCAAAAACAGCTAATTTCAGAAAAATTACTGAAAATTTTCCCTTAAATATTTAAGAAATGCATTTATGTTTCAGAAACATTATAATATGAGTTAACCATAAACAAATGATCATATCAAATATTTAAAAAATGTTTGACTTTAGTAATCACAAAACGTTTTCCGTAAAATGAAAAATTATTAAATTATTTAATGTCTTTATTGTGTGTTTTCAAATTATCTCAATATTTTTTTTGTAAAATTAAGTATAATTTAAACTGATATTTTGTAAGAATAATTTAAAATTATTAAATTAAAGTTAAAGTTACTTATAAATTCTGGAAAATATGAAATTTTCTTTATAATGGAAAAGAAATATTTTTATTTACTAATTTAGTGATTACATCTTAAGTATTAAGTTTTTTCTCATATACTTCAATATCTAACAGCTTTGCACTAAATATATACTTTCAACTTCTTGAAACAGAATATTATATTTTCGAAAATAAAGTTCAATGACTTAATTCTAATATTAAAGCTAAATAATTTGATCTTCAATCAGATGTTTCTAAAATAAAAAATTTATCTTTGTGATAAATTAATAAATTATGATATGTATTTTTAACATGTTAAACTTTACGTAAAATTAATACTTTTTGAGCTAGACAAAGTATTCATTTCTGGTTAGTGGTTTTATGTTTACAAAAATTAATTTTGTGAATATTTACTTCTTAAATCAAAAGTATTTAAAAATATTTGATTAACCAAATACAAGTTAGCTAAATATTTTCATTTATAACCATCAAAAGAAGAATGAAGTTAAATCATTACTGTACTAAAAAGTACTTTAACAATATATTTCTCTAAATTTATAGATTATAATGATTTGCATGTCAAAGAAGTTACAGTTCTGTGAAGGCAAAAAATATTTTATGTAGAGCTAATTTGAATATGTGAATAAATGTGATATTGACAAGTTCTATATTAAATATTCAATTATTAGAATGCTATTGTAAACTATAATGTTAAGGTGTCCCTGTTTTTATATTTTTGATATTTTTCTCCTGTTGAAAAACAATTATTCATAAGAGAGACTCATTAATTTTAGCATTTGTGTAAAACAATTTAAGAAATACTAAAATATATGTAATAACAATACGGGTCCTTGTATTGAGTGACATATTTTACATAATTAGAAACGGAAATCTTTCAGTACGAGGAATTTAATATGAAAAATTTGCTTTCAAAAATTTCACCAAAATTTTATGTTGTCAGTAGCTTACTATATACTATAAAATCTATTGTATCGTAATTTAGCAAGCGTTTTATTTTTTTAAATTATTAAAAGCATACAAATGCTAAATTCATCAATCTGTATGTATTAAAGCAACGTTTATTTTAATGAATCTGAAAACTATTTGATGATTTTAAAAATATAATATTGATTTTGAAAAATATCTACAAGGATTAACAATTACAAATAAACAGAAAATTAACTAATTATTACAGCACACCTATTTAAAATCAATACATTTTTAACTATATGAGAAATTAAAAATATTTTTGTGATTTTTTAAAATTATATATATATATATATATATATATATATATATATATATATATATATATATATATATATATATATATATATATATATATATATATATATATATATATATATATATATATATATATAACATTTAAAATTTAAAATGCCATATTCATTATGATGTCTTCTTATATATTTTTAATTGCTTAAGATTTTTTTAAATACAAAAACTGCTTAGTAATAAATTAAATTTTCTCATAATAATTTACAAAATAATTAAATAAAAATTCATTTTTAGTATAATAAAAAATTATAATAAGAACTTGAAGAAATTTTCGAGCAGAACATTCACACAAAGCAAACTGCGAACACATGTGTGTTTCTACAGCTGACATCGATTGATGGCCTTCCCCGCAGTAAGTCATTAGAATGTGATTATTGTGACGTGGTCCAGAGTACAACGGAAATACGTCCCATCAACAATGAGAGACTTTTGTATTCTTCACAACTGCTAAAAGGGGAAAAACTTGCATTGCAGTGAAAGCCAAAACTATGTTGCCACCGTGAAGCAAAAATGATGCACTCTCTTCACAGAACCCCAGACGGTTAAGGGGTTAATATGATATTTAGCAATCCAATGATTGAAATACTCGTTTGACACTGATTGAACTTGGGCAAGTAAGAATGGGAATATAATTAAATGAGGAATGGTATTCCACACCCATCACAGTCAAATACTGACACTTAAAATAATTTGATAAAACGGGTACACATTTTTTCTTATTTATACACACAGGTAAAAAAACTGTACATTTTGTGGAAGATTCAAACTCACAAATGTATTTGCAAATAACGAATTATTGCCCAATTTTTTCTATGCAGTGCTTTAGGTGTTGTTCGTCGTACCACTATCGCCAAAATGAGAAACGATATGCGAATCATATGATAGTTTCTTTTTTTATGTGATTTTAACGCTCCTAAGGCCATTCATTCTTGATGTTTCAGTTTTGATTGAAAAACGTTTTTATATATTATTCAAAAGATGATAGATAATTTCAGTATATATTTTCCTACTTCAATAAAACAATTACATTATGAACCAAGTTATTCAATGTATTAATGGTATGTTCTTAGTTATTAATTCCAATATTTCACATATAAAAGTTATTATATTATATTAACATATATTATTTGGATGAGATAAAGAGAAAATTTTCAGAAGGAGAAATATTTACTCTCTATAAATTTAACATACTTTGAAATAAATAGAATTAATTTACTTGCTAAGAATTAATATATTACATAATTAATGATAATATTTCAAATGTGTATAAAATTTATATAAGTATCCGTATGCACTTCAGTTTAAATTTAAACTAAAAAAATTCTTAGAAATAAACTTCAATTATATTATATAGTATATAACACGCCAAATTCACATAAATTATTAATTTTAAATATTTTTAATCCATTCATTATATAATTTGACAGCTTGACATGCATAAACGTCAGAGAGTATGCAAAAGAAGAGGGTGAAAGGGCAAAATCTTTCAATTACCCAGACATTAATTTCCTCCTTAAAGAAAAGGAAACACTTCTTAAATTAATGCCTTCGTTCAACTTAATTCGTTTTTCTCGTTAATAGAGGCGCAGTCCAAAAGTCAATTAGTTTATTCCCCATTCTCTTTATCCATGAGTGAAAATACAAAGCACAAAGGGTAGAAGAGGTAGTTAAAAAAAAAAACTTCGTAAATGCGAGATTGCTTCGGGGCTGCCTTAAAGATCAATACTAGTTGAAGCTTCAAATAAACGGGAATTTTGCTCTACACCAACATATTCCGTATGTTTGAGATGAAATTAAAGCGTTAAAGAACTCTTGTATGAGTTCTGAGGCTATAAGTAAGTAGAGGTTTTGATTGAATGTACCAGGTGTATTTTATTCTCTGTTCACTAGACATAGGATTATTTTTCCTTCTAATATTGTGATCATAAGTAGACATAAATGAATTAACTTTATTCGTTTTAATTATGTTATGCATATGAGAAGCAAAGAAAAGATATTCGCTAGAATGATAGGAATTAGAGGCATACAATTGTTTCTGTTGTTAACTTAACTAGTTTCATCAATTAATTATAACAATTTTTTTATACGTTGATCTTACGGTCCTGTGCTATTAAAATTATTATGAATTAAAGTATAAAGTGTAAGTTTCTTTTTAATAAAAGCAATAATCAAAGTTAATATTGGAGTTCTTAAGTTTTAATATTTTTTTTATGAATGTATCTTAATGTTTGAGTAATGCTTGAAATTTATAGATATTTGAAAATATCCATTAAATGCATTGTAATTCGCACTATTAAAAACAGGGAAGTAATTTTTATAATAAATTTCATATTATTTAAAATTTCAATGACCATGAGATTTACTTAATCCTACATTAGTAATATTTTTTGAACCATAATTACCTGATTGCTTAAATTCTCAATAAATGTTTCAAAATGTTGCTCAAAAACTTTATCACAAAAAAGATATTCTGAATTCCCATAAAGATTAAAGAAAATTAGAGTTTGTTTATTTGTTTTTTGAAATTAATAAGGCAAGTTCTAGAATTTACCATATCCTCAAAATTCTTTTTCATGCGCAAACCTTGATTCAATGTTTTAAATTGTTTTAAATTAGTTATTTATAAAATAATGCTACTAGTTTTCTCTCAGAAATTGAAGATGAATTAGTTTATTCCCATATTTTTCATAATCTAATCTTTAATTTCTTTCCTAATTAGTAATGTAACTATAAACAGCACAAAAAGCACCAATTGTAATAACTTATATTTTAGAAAATCGCTTAAATATGCTTCTAAGATTGAAATAAAGGGTAAATTATTGTAACCCTTAACATATTACGTCGGAAAAATAAGTTATAGAGTTATTAAAAAAATCTTATATTAAAACAAGTATCTTATATTAAAACAAACATAGTAAAATGTTAAAAAATATATATTAAATTTCATAAATAAAATAAAGAAATTTACAATAATTGTTTAAACAAGATATTTATTCGAATTTGTTTTTTCATTTGATATATTAATTTAATTTCACATAAATATTTGTGAAATTTAAAACCTAAATATATATAATTTCAAATGAGAAACTTTTTATTCCTACTTTTTAATGGAAAATGTAGTCAATAGATAAGTATTATTTGAAATATTTTTATATAGTTCCAATATTGTTAATTCATTAATAATCTGTGTCATTTCTATTGCAACATATTTTATATCTTTTAAACATACATCTTTTCATAACTCTTGTATTTATTCTTCCTAAATTATAATTTTCCTTCATATAATTTCAAACAAATTTGGGAAACTGGTAATAGCTAAATGGCTTGAACAAAAACTTAAAACTTAGATTTATTCTGAAATGCTGATTCACATCCCAGAATTCCGTTTTAGTTTATTTCAGTGTTCAACTAAAATATTACCTTTACATCGGAAAATGTTTCAATTTTTTAAAGAAAATAAAATTCCTTCTGCATATTTGATTATTTTCTTTCTTTTGTAACTATCTCTTCAGAATAAACTGTCTCGTGAGTAAATTTCCAGACGCCAAGAGAGGTTTCAACTGCTTTCTTAAGAAGAAACACTTCGCAAATGCTTTGGCAGGAAACTTGATTTGCTTAGGTTTCCTCTGACGAAAATACGCCAAGCAACGATTTTCCGGAGGAAATTGTGAGAAACGCACCTAGGCGCGACGGTAGAGCTTTTAGAAGCAATCTAGTGGATTGAAAATAAGCGTGCCCAATCGGTGAAAACACAAATAGAAAAAAAAAACATCAATTTCAGAAAAGAAGTATTTATTTGTTTCGTAAGAAAATCTTTTAAAAGAAATCGCAAAAATAATCAAAGAAAACCCTAAGAGTTATAGGAGTCGATTTTCTAGTCCTTTGCTGTTAATGGATATTTTTTAAAAGTACGAAAGCTGAACTAAACCATTAACTAGCATGGTTTCTGTAAAGTACGAGATGTTGAAACCATAACTGCACAAACGCGTGAGAACAAAGAAATGAATTTCTTTGTATTTTTTACTGGAGAGTATATGTATTTTCTTTAATTTTTCCCTTTCAATTTTGTGTCTGATTTTACTAGTAAAACATTATTAAACTTCACCATGTAACATATTTCGCAAAAGCATTCACCTGCATTATTGAAAAATATGATATAAGTATTTAACATGTCTTATATTAATAATAAAATTATGTATGAGATCTTTAAACATTTTGCAAAACAACCAAATATTTGGATTACAAATCTTAAACTCTTATTTAATTTAAAATTAACTGCATCAAGAATTTATTTTGTTGCAAAACAAAGCGAATCAAATATTTTACTTCACACATAATCAAACAAGTTTAAGACTTATACTTTTTCTTCTAAACGAAATATTGTCTTATAAAATTATTAAAAATCAAGTATAAAATATTTACAAAGAAATAATTTATATATTTTTGCTTAGTTATATTTATTATTTAAAATTTGCGTAACTGTAAAAATAAATATGTGAATAATTATTTGAAGATTAAAAATTTTAAAAAGCTTCCATTGCACACGAGATCAGTTACTCTCTTTTAAATTCCGTTTACTCTGAGATAAGATGATATTTTATTTTTTGTATCAGTTATAATAGCTAGTTTGCATCAATTCGTGCATATGTTTTCTTTAGCGGGCAAGCGAAAGTGATATTAACAATACATACCGTTAAAAATAATACAGTTGGTTATTTTAATAAATAATGAATAAAATCCAGAATAATTTATGTTGGATTCCTATCTTATGAGCATTTTTCAATATGCGAAAACAATTGGAAAAATTTGTTATGTAATATTTTTAATGCACCAAATTAGATTCATTTTTCATATAGATCACAATTATATTTTTAGTCAAACCAATATACTTATTTTTCATTTAAAATTCTCATTAAATATTCATTTACCCAGCAAAGTAAAAAGTTAGCAATAGCAATCCAAATATCAATTTCTCATATCATACATGTAAAAAGTACTTCAATAATCACGAAAAATTATAACTTATTATTAAAACGCAAATTTTTCTAACAATTTATACTTATTCTGGTATTCTTTATCATTTAAATCACATCATATTTTAAATCATACTCTTCATTATTTACACAACTAAGTTGATTTGTAAAACTGCAAGATAATAGCATGGTATTATTTTAGAAGCTTCCATGGGACAAACTTAAAACAAAGCATTCTTATTATCTTTAAAACAAGAAGAGTTTGCGGATTATGTAAATTACTATCAAATCAATATTTCATTAAAATCTGAAAACGATCAGACAGTTATGTGTTCACAATTTAAACATATTTAAGTAAAAATAATAAGATTTATTCATCACAATCTTTCCAAGTATGTTATATCATTTCTCTGTGCTTAATCTCCATTTAAATATTCGTATAAATGTATTTTTTTACGCCTTTCTCCCTCCAAACAAAGCACATATCTCTATTTGAAAAAAAATCAAAGAAAGAGCCATTTTTTTCAAGAGGATGGAAAAGCACCCAACCGTAAAATGCATAATCCGAAAGAACGAATGTATTTGGCAAATGAAGAAAAATCCATCGGCTTTCTTTGTAAAGTTTGAAGAAGATTAAATAGAGATTCCTTTACCCGGAATGAAATTTGTTATAAATGGGAAGGAGAGATGCAAATCAGTTTCTTATTTAAAAGAAACATAATTCACGAAGAATGGAAATACTCGAGTATGATAAATATTGCTAAATTCAGCAGAAAAAGGAATTTTTATAGCAATAATTGTAATAAAAGTAAATGAACGTGGAAAGAAAAGCTCAAACCATGGATTATTTTTCAAATAAGCCTAGAAATTGCATTCAGATTCGTGATTTTGCGTGTCATTTAATGAAATGAATTAAAATTTCTAAGTTTCCTGCGATGAATTTGATGAAAAATTTCTTCTTTATTATTTTACGTTTCATTATCACTTTCGAGAGCATTTTGAATGAACTGGATGAAAAAAAAATTGTAACAGTCTTCTTCTTTTAAAGAAACGGATATGAATAAATGTGTTGCTGTTAAATTAATGTTAGCTAGTTATGATTTCCCTTCTACCTAGATTAAAATTTTAATCTGAAATGAGAAAAATGATTCAACTGTCTGTGATGAACTCTTAGAAGAAGAAAAATTAATGGAAGTGTAATAAGCATTACAAAACATTTTTGATTAGAAATGTATATCATTATTTTTTATTTCACATTTTAATACTATGCGAAAACTATAAAATTAATTGCTTTCCCAAAGGAGAAAAAAAGACAGTTTTCATAAAGAAATCGTGGTACAATCATTAATAACCCGCAATAATTATATTTTCATAGCATAAAAAAGTAACTTGTTTCAATTTTAAAGATATATGTATACTTATATTTCCTTTTATTGAGTCGAACAAATTATTCAATGGATGATATGAATTTTAATTTTGACTGTCAAAAATTAAAAGTATTAATTTTTATAAATGTTTCCAAGAAGTAAGTACATAACATTCTAATATTCTATGCAATTTTTTCAAGTTTTGTATCCACTTATTACTTCTAAAACTCCACAAATATATTAGTGCGAATTCTTTCCTCCATCTATTTACCATATTCATTAATTTATAAATTAGCTGATTTTCAAAATTAATGTACAGGATCCAGAGTATTCCATATATTGCCTAAGTAACGTGTACATGGCTGTCTTTCGAATAGCTTAAGTTTAAAAGTTTACTTTACCAGCTTGTTTATTGATTGTCTGTTCTAACTTTACTCTTTATATGTTGAAAATTAAATAAGTAATATTTATATTAATCATTTCAGTTACTTCAGTATTTTATACGCTCTGAAGATTTGCAGTATAGCTTTCTAATTGATTGATGATTCATTCCATCAACTAATTTCTTGATTGTTTTACTGTGATAACTTGATTCTTTAGGTATCGTAAACTGAATAAATAGTATTAAGTGTGCCCAAATGTTGCAGATGTTTTAATAAACATCTTATCTTTTTCACTGTAATGAGTGCTATGTAAATAAACCGTAGGCTATATAAATTATTCCCAGATTACTAAGTTAATTTGATAAGTGAAATATATACAGTTTTAAAACCTATCCATCTTGTTAATTTGTACATTATCTAGATGCAACGAGAAATAATTACTTTCTGCATTTTGGCTGTAACAATATATATCAATCAGTTAAAACTGTTTCATGTTTAACTGAAAATTTCCACTCATTTTTAAAACATTAAAGACTTATTCTGGAAATAAACTTAATTATATCTTCATTTTATTATCTTTAATACTATCTCGCATTTTTTAAGTTTGTTATTTTAAAATAATTTCATTAATATTAAATTATACGATAATATATATATATATATATATATATATATATATATATATATATATATATATATATATATATATATATATATATATATATATATATATATATATATATATATATATATATATATAATGTATATATATATATATAATGTATATGCATATACTACGTAAAAAAGTAGGACAGCATTATAATGAATGAAAAAATAGTGATTTTAATAAGGAATGTTCTTCCTATTAGCTTTTATAACTTCAAATATTCCTTTTGGAAGAGAATTGTAAAGTGATTGAACTTCTGTTTAACAAAAATTGTCTCACCAGTCATTCAATCTTCTCGAATCTGAGTTAGAGAATCAAATTGCCTGGTGTGTTGTCAACTGAATTCATTTTTAATACATATTTAAATGTATTTAAATCAAATGCAATTTGTTTCTGCAGCTTACATGTTAATTCAAATTATAAAGTTACGTCCGATTTTTAGGGACCTTTTTCCCTTTCATTTAATTGACATACAATAAGCATTTTGGCAAGGTAAATATTTTCATATATTACAACAACAAGATATGTAATAATACATTACTTTTTTATTATTTTTACAGTTAGCAAGTAAAATAAAAGTATATAATATTTTATTGGTCTTAATTAAATAACAAAATACTTATTGAACATTTTATCGACAATGATTTCTAAAATGGTGTCGTGTGATTATGCTTAGATTGTGCATGGATGTGTGTAACATGGAATATGTGTATAAATATACATTTTTTTACTATCATCAGCTTTATCAATTCTTTTAAATGCACACACATATCTATGTTTAATTGTGTATTTTTCATTTAAAAAATCAGTTTGTCATCTGACATTCAGAAGACTACGCCTCAGTTTATTTCCCAAACTTTTATCTATTTTATTACTAGGCCGGAATCATAAAACTGGATTAGTCAAAGGAACTGAAATTTTTAGCAGACTTCTTCGAAAGCATGACGTAGAATTTGGGATCTATTCTTACGTAACGTAATCTGAAATACTAAGTTTTATACGGCTTTTGTCACTGGATCTGGGACTTTTATTCTCCTAAGATTCTATTTCGTTATCTGATTGGATAGTTGCTACACCCGCATGTGAACTCACTTTCATTGCTGTATTCGGTCCACATGCGAAGCCAATTAAATGCCTCTGCTTAGGGTTCGAATAATAGAATTAGGAGTTTTTCCCTGTATGCAGCAAAATATATTTTTATTCAATTTAGTCATCCTCTTCTTACATTTTAAATAAACTTTTAAAATTCTTAGAAAAATATTGTACTTAAAATAAAATATAACACATAAGCTGGAATGTAAAGTTTTCCTTTCCACTCAGTTACTCATATTTAAATCTTCATATATTATGTTTTTAATGAAAAAAAATATTTTTCTTTGAAACATTTCACAAGAATGCAGAATATGAAAATATATATTTCCCTTTGTGATTAAAGGATGCATTTAAATATTTCAAATGCATGAAAAGTTTAACATGCATATATATTTATCGTATATTTGTATTATTGTAAAAAGTTTCTATTTAAAAATAATTTTAAACTTTAACAGATGTAAAATTGAAATGAATTTAAAAGGTATATATAACTGTTAAAAAAATCAATTTATTGTAGGACTATTTCTACACAATGATGGTCTCATTGTGTGTATTTAATTTGTCAGTAGAAAGTAAAGTGAGAGTGTATTAAAGCATGAAATGAATTTATATATAATGAGGGTAAGATGGCAGATAGTATTGATTTCATAGCTCATTACATTCTTTTCGCTTTTCTGATAGATTTATCTCTCTCTATAATTCTTAAGGAATGAGAGTCGATCATCTTACTTGTTACTAGGTTTAGAAATTGTATGGGATGATATACTCATCCAGAAAGTGAGACTGAACCACAGTCTTCATATGACTTACGATCAGTTAACAATTGATTCTCGTTCTACAGATACTGAGACAGTGAAATTATATCTTTGGTTATTACCTGGGTTAATTTTTGATCTGGTGTGTTTATTTTACGAATGTTTGGTAACTACACACCTTAAAAATCTGTTCATAGAAATTTCCTGGAAAGAGCACGGGCCCCAAATAAGATAATTCATTCACATCAAATCATAACTAATTGATGATGATGATTTGGTCATGATTTGATAGCTATTATTATATATACTGTGTATTGTTTGAACTCTGTGTGAGATAATTTTGTATTTTCACAATACCATCGATTGGTTGGTTGGTTGGTTTGTCGCTCAACGGTCATTTTTTGCACACGAGGGCTGATTAGACCGAGACCTACGGTTTAAAGTGGATTCGGAACCACTCCAAACATCCATGCCTTAGGTGGGCGCATTACCATCGAATGGAAACTGAGCATCATTTGTCTATAACATAAACAATAATCATTTCTCCTCCTTCTACCTTTTCATCAGAAGACTCATTGCGAAATAAATACATGCCAAGTAACTTTGTGGTTATAATGTTGTGAGCGATGCAAAATTTCTAAGAATTCAACATCCGAATCTTTGAAAATTTTTGCGAACGGTTATGCATGGAAATTTTTGTGCAAGTACAAAATACACCCACAGTCGCGTGTGTGTGTATTAAATTACATTAAAATTTGCATATTTATAACGACATTGCATTATTTATAACGAATTCTCTGTGACTTCATTTTATAACTTATGAAAAGTTCAAGTGTTATTTTCACCCACGTGTATATATTTTAATCTTTCATTTCTTAAATAGGCATGCTTGCTGTTATTCAACCAACTTCCTAGTTTATCAATGCAATACTTGTAATGCTTCGTATTTCCAGTGTGTTGTGATTAATCTTTGTGTTAATTTTTCTAGAATAGAAAATATAAAACCAAACTTTACTTTACGTTTGTTAAGTATTACAATATATTTTAATCATTAATAATTTTTGTCTAATTCTTTTTAATAAAATTAAATAATTTTATTGTGTTTACATGGTTTTAATGTATTTATTTCTATGTAATGTTATTAAAAAATGTATTAAGAACTAAAAATTACTTTCCAAACTACATTTAAATTTGTTAACTTCAATTTTTTTTCTACTTAAGAATTTAAATTTTAAAGTAATATGTATAATCGTATTTATGTAATTTTTGTTATTATTTAAGTTCGTATTAATAATTTAAAAGCTCCTTAAGTTTTGATGTATGACTATCTTAAACAATTAATATTTTTTTATAGTTAAAAATAAAGCTTTAATATTGAAAAACCATACGAAAGTTATGCTTTTTAACATTTTGTGATAAATAAAGAAAATTAGATGGCATTAAAGAGGCAATCTAATTTTAAAGAGATTGCAAAGAAGATTGCATATTTAAATTAATCTAAAGAGATTGCATATTTAAATTTTTTATACAATAGAGATACATTAAAATTTAAGTAGTTTTCATATACTCACACACACATTTTCAACATCTTACTCGTATTATCGATGTGATTAATGATTATGTATAACCTATTCAAATCTTTATTAATAACTAATAATTCCCTAAAAACATTGTAAAACTATTTAAAAATATATTTATAATTAATACCAAATTATTCTAAATAACTGCATTATTAATTCTTCTCCATTACTGTGCTTATAAAATAAATTACAAAAGGGTTTCAATCAAACTTTTTTCATATATTTCTTTGCATACTCACCATCAAAGAAATGAAATAATATCCTAAAAATAATATTCAGAATTCATACTTTTAATTAAGTTCTAAAAACAAGGTAAGAAAAGAGTGTATGTGTTTATTTTAATGAACGCATTCGTTAGTAATTGTGTTCCATGAACATAAATTAATCACATATTATTTTATTTTATTTTTTCTATGACTAGGCGCTAACCATTCGCCGCAATAAGACGGCAAACTGCAAGTCATTTATCGTTACCACCAGAGAATAATACTCATTTATCGTTACCACCAGTGAATTATACTCATTTATCGTTACCACCAGAGAAAAATACTCATTTATCGTTACCACCAGAGAATAATACTCATTTATCGTTACCACCAGTGAATCATACTCATTTATCGTTACCACCAGAGAATAATACTCATTTATCGTTACCACCAGAGAATAATACTCATTTATCATTACCACCAGAGAATAATACTCATTTATCGTTACCACCAGAGAAAAATACTCATTTATCATTACCACCAGAGATTAATACTCATTTATCATTACCACCAGAGAATAATACTCATTTATCGTTACACCCAGTGAATTATACTCATTTATCGTTACCACCAGAGAAAAATACTCATTTATCGTTACCACCAGAGAATAATACTCATTTATCGTTACCACCAGAGAATAATGCTCATTTATCGTTACCACCAGAGAAAAATACTCATTTATCATTACCACCAGAGAATAATACTCATTTATCGTTACCACCAGAGAATAATACTCATTTATCGTTACACCCAGTGAATTACACTAATTTATCGTTACCACTAATAGAAAACAGTGAACCAAGTCACGGAGACGGGTAGCATTACCGTGTCTCTCCACCAGGAACCCGTTTGTAAGTTGGGCCACATTCATTCAGCATCTCCGAACGTAAAACAAGGACACACAGAAAAAAATTCATCCCCTAACTAGGATTTGAATCCGAATTCAAAAGCTTGGACTCGAGAAAAATAATCAATCAGCTATCATTGGGAATCTCAAGGTATTAATTAAAACGTTATTGTAAATAAAATCTTCGATTCATTTATACAATTACAATTTTGAATTCAGCAGCACAAGTTATACAATTTCAGAGTCATAGTATGTGATTTAAATTTGTTTGTAATTTCAGTGACAAAATGTCCAAGTGCAATTTAACATCACTAGGTAAAATAAAAATGCTGTTTAAGAAACATTTAGAAACTAAACACAATGATGGGAAAAAAATAAGCCTGTTTAATAATTTTTAAAAACCTTATGCCAACCAAATCGTATTCTTCCAAAATGTGGTTTATTTTGAGATTCCATTATTATATTTTAGTTATTATGACTAATACTGTTCTTGGAAATTGTTCAAAATAAATTTATAAGCACTCAAAGTACAACCACAATATTAGCTTCCAACTCTCGAATTTTAAGTTTCGTTTGTTTTTCTGTGAGAAACTCTGAAAGCGTTAATAGAATTTGCAAAATGTTGCAAAAAAGTGGCATTAATTTAATAAATTCTCTAGTTTAATAAAGAAAATTAATTTATTCCTCTTCTTGTTACTAGAAAATTACTTAAAATATTTAGTAACTTGAAAAGAACAACATTGTTATTTTAAACTAAAAACTTCATGAATAAATACTTTTGCACAAATAGTATATTTGCTTAACATCAATCTGATTCGGAATTTTTCGAAGCATTTTACATGCGAATAACTAAATAGAATACGAACCATGCTCCGAAATAAATGAAAATATATATTGTTTTTATTTTCAGTACAAATTTCCTCCATGAAATCTACAGTAACATTAATTTATCAAAATTCAAAACCCGAGCATTCTTTCCACAAAGTAAATGTCAAATTCTATTGTTTCTTCCTTTCACAGACTTGTCATATGACAAAGCTTTTTCGATTTTCATTAACGTGTTTTGTCTCGACGCTAAAAATAATAGAATGGCTGAAAACACAGTCAAGAGCAGAAAACTCTTTCATAAAAATGAAAATTATCAAAATTTTGTATTTTTTATGACACTTGAAAATTACATTTGCAAGAAAAGAATAACTGGTAAAATCGTAAATATAAAATTTTCGAAATAAAAGAATGGTTTGTGTGTGGTTGTTCATTGAGAGCTTTAAGTTTTCCATATATGTTATTAAAACTTTTCGCATGACAAAATATCATCATCAAAATATATTTTATCTAAAACAAATACTGTTTGGTACATAAATATATATATATATATATATATATATATATATATATATATATATATATATATATATATATATATATATATATATATATATATATATATATATATAACACAAAGTTAAATAAAATTCTAGAATTAAAAATGTGATTATACAAGTTATATACCAGAAATGAAAATAAGAAATAGCTTATGTTTTAAAATAAATAAAAATAAAATAAATTGTTTAATTTAGTTTTTAAAGTTTTTTAATATTATTGTTGCCTTATTTTAAATTTAAAATCCTTAAATTTATAAATTTGTAAATTAGTAATAAGCAGAATGTTATCCATATTCTTATAATTCTATATTTTCTTCTTCAGATTAATTGGTATAAACTGAATACCATATTGTAAATTTGTAAGTAAAATTACATATAAAATATATTGCATACAAAATTTGTATATAAAATTGGTATAAAAATTATATAATCCTATTTATAATATAGACAGTAAACATGTCTTACTAAACTCACTTCCAAAAGTAAAGTGTGGTAAGGAAAATAGCAATTTTCAAAAGCCATTCAAAATCGAAGAAGATTAAATTCTCTGCAGACGTAGATGGAAGTATGCAAATATTGTCAGGTAACAGTCAATCACGCTTTCATGTCAATAAATATGCAAAAAAGGGCAATCTTATATTACATATCAGCTTTATGAAGGGTTACAGAAGTTGATAGTATGTGCTGATAGAAGGCGTTTAAAATTTTCTTACGGTTTGTCTTCAAGACATACGTGTTTCTATGACTTCTAGAAGACAAATGGAAGATTCTGAGCGTTGGCGTGGTGTGGGGTGCATTGAAGCAGGTCAGTCGATCTCAGATATTTTATTTTTTCTACAGAATTCATCATTCTGTAATTTCGTTTTTATGAAAACAATCTCAAACCACACAGACAGTTGTTCGAGGGCCCGTAGCCGGTCACCCAAGGTTTCAAATCCCGCGTTTTTATTTTAGCCAAGCGGAATCGCGGAGCGATCTCCACACGTGTGACATCTATGGTTACAGCGTCCATTGGTAAGGTAATATCTGCTGCTAGTGTACGCCGAAAATTACATATGAGTGGACTGTACTCCCGTATACCTTGAGTTTGTGTTTGTTTATCCGTCCAATTTAGAGGAGCACGATTAAAATAATGCCAGGAACATGTCAATTGGACTGTGTCTGACTGGGGCAATGTCATGTTTACTGAAGAGTTGAGATTTGGTTTGGAGTGAGGTGACAAGCGTATGAGGATATGGCGAGAAGAGGGATCACGCAATGAGTTCCAAAACATCAACAAACATCGCGCATTACTAGGCGAGAGCATTATGGCGTGGGCAGGGATTTCATTAGGATACCGCACTGACCTGCATATCTTTAACAGGATTCTATTACGGCTGCCCGATATCGTAATGAAGTTTTAGGACCCATTGTAGAATTGTACACTGCAGTTGTTGGCCCTACTTTTGTTTTAATGGACGATAACCCACGTCCTCATAGGACTGACATCGTCGATGACTGCCTGGAGATTGAAGCAATTGCGCGCATGACACATATTCCCCCGACCTTAATACCATTGAAAATATTTGGGATGCTATCGGCCGTGCTGTATCTTCACGTTTCCCACCTCAAGCCTCTGTTATTGAGCAGGAAACTGCTCTACAAAAATAATAGCTATTGCTTAATTCTGCTGTGTTTGATCACCTAATTGAAAGCATGGTCACAAGGTTCAAACTTTGTATATATATGGCGGGGATCACTTGCTTTATTTAATGCCCTTTTTTCATTTTATGCTATTTATTTTCATTTTATACATAACTCTGTTTAAATCTCCAGTATGACATTATTTGAAAACTTATAAAAATTTCATATTGTTTTCATTTCGGTAAATAATTATTGATTTGATTTGATTCATAAATGTATATGCAACTTTCCTGCTGAATTTTGTGTCAATCAAAGCAATATTTGTTCATTTTTTTTTTGCATTTGACATTTTGGTACTTAATTTTTAGAAGTGAGTGTATATTTATAAGTATTGACATTAAAAAAGATGAAGCCTTTTTGTAAACATTTAGCTTATAAATGTTTTCATTACTTTTAATAACTATGAGTATACAAATTTTCACAAGTTTCCTAAACTTGGTTATGTATTTATAATTATTCATTTAAAATAAATTTAAATGAATATTATTACATCAATAATTCGTACATAACTTGAGTTTTATTAGTTTTATTTTTACAACAATTGTTTTAAACTTATGAATTATATACCTATTTATGCATACACACATGCAGTTATTTATGTATAATATATATTCTTTTTTCGAAATCTTGTACATTTATTGTACATATAATCTCTTTTAATAAATGTAGAAGTTACACCAGCACACAGCTGTGCAATTCCAAAATATACATAATACCATATATTGTTAAGGAATTCTGAACTGACCGATGATGCAATGAAATATTTTCGTAAGACTTTTATACAAGTGGAGTACTTAAATCTTGATACCGAGTATTTTTTTCATGTTATTGTCAATGGATGAGTGATCAGTAAGTTGTACCTTATGAGGGGGTTATATGTTTTTTAGAGTTTTCTGGTTGACCACTTCTATATAGAGAAAACGTTCTACAGACGTCATGGTTGGCCTTCACTTTCTTCAAACATAATAAAATTATTCTTGAAACAAAATTTAATTTTTAAATTCGCGTCTTTAATAATGCCTTTTAATAATAAATTCAGCAAAATAAAGAATCAAGTACGTAATACATGGCAATAAAGTTCGAAATTCCTGAACCATATTTAGTAATGTACATTTTTGAATTCCATAACAGGGTGATATGACGCATACATTTATTGTGTATATATATATATATATATATATATATATATATATATATATATATATATATATATATATATATATATATATATATATATATATATATATATATATATATATATATATATACAGGAGTGGCCAAAATTGTGGACACTTCTGGAAATTTTATGTTTTTGAACTGTATACGCTTATAAAAATGTTAACGATAATAAAAGTTAACGATAATAGTTATCGATATACATTTGATAATGTTGAATGCAGTGAGTTATCAGTACTTAGTAGAGTACCCTTTATTTTTGACAACAGCTTCACTTCAACGTTTCATTGAGCTGAAAAGAAATTTAAGCTCTTCTTTCGTTATTACATGATGCCAGGAAACAATTATAGCTTCAATTTGTTCCCTTTTATTTGATGGGCGCCTCATTCGGAAAAGAGTGTTCAAACCTGTTTCTTATACACTGCAATTGCAAGTTGGAATTTTTGAAAAAAAGTTTCATCATTTAGTCAAGAAGCAATGACATCAAGTAAAAGAGTAGATGGGACATCTAGAAAGAGATGTAATATTGTGTTACGAAAAAGTGGTCTTTCCTATGCTGAAATTGCAAGACAGTTGGGTGGTTCATTGAATACTTCTGGATCCCGAAAGTTTTCTTTATGATATCAGGAGACGAATTCAATAAAAAACAAAGAAGGAAAAGGCCGAAAAAGGTGCATCACATCTATTGATGACAGAAGAACCAAAAGACTATGTCTCCAAGATAGAAATATGTCATCAGTGGCCATCAGAAGTGATGTGAATGATGCTGTTGTTTCTGTCAGTTCAAGAACAATCAGGAGAAGATTAACATATGTTGGACTGAGAGGTAGAAATCCACGAAAAAAACCTTATCTTAATTTTCAGCAACCAAACAAAAGACTACAGTGGGCAAAGGAACACATAATTGGACAGATAATCAGTGGTCACAAGTTATATGAAGTCATGAAACTAAGCCATCGTTATTCCGTAGTGATGGGCGAAAATACGTAAGACGTAGAATTGGAAAAGTGCTGCATCCTGAGTGCATTCAAGCAACTGTGTTCAAGCAACCCAGTTAGTATTAAGATATGGTCATGCATGTCAGCAGATGGTATTGGTCACCTACATGTCATCAATGGGACACTTAATGCCAGAAAATACATTGACACTATTATAGAATCAGAACTTCTACTTTCCACCAGATATCACTTTCCCAACAATGCTTCGTTTATTTTTCAGCAGGATTCTGCTTCTTGCCACACGGCAAAAATATTGAAAGAGTGGCTTCGTACAAAGAGCTTTAAATTGTTGTCATGACAAGAAACCACTCCTGAACTCAATCCTATAAAAATTTGTGGCACCGTTTGAAACCTCTTGTGCGAATGAGGCGCCAATCATATACATGGGAACTAATTGAAGCTATAACAGTTTCCTGGCATCATGTAATAGCGAAAGAAGAGCTTAAATCTCTTGTCAGCTTAATGAAGCGTCTATGAGAAGCTGTAATCAAAAATAAAGGGTACTCTACTAAGTACTGATAACTCATTGCAATCATCACTATCTAATGTATATCGATAACTATTACCGTTTAACTTTTTTGTATTGCAAATAATTGAATTTTGTGTTTTGTATTGAATTTAGTAATAAATTCTCTTTAAAAGGATATATACAGGTTTGCGTTTTGTGAAACGTAACGCTTTCTATAAGCATACAAAGTTCAATAGCATAAAAATTTCCAAAAGTGTCCACAATTCCACAATTTTGGCCACTACTGTACATATATATATATATATATATATATATATATATATATATATATATAGATATATATATATATATATATATATATATATCAGGTGATTATAATTATAGTCCCGATTTTAAAAATTGATAATTTTAAAACTACTGGTCAGAATGACTTGATAGTTTAGCAGAACAATCATAAGGCAATGGAATTTTGTTTGGCAAAATAAATAGTTCCAAAATGTGCCAATAGATGGCGCTTTCCGGGTAATATCAGGAGAAAAGTCCAAAATTGTATTCGTTAAACACAGAAATGCTGTTAGCCAAAAGAAAAAATTAGAGTTCAGGGATTTACTAAAGATTTATTAGCGAAAAGACAAGAATACAGCGACAATAGCGATTATGACAAAAAATAGAGCTTCATGGAATCAACACCTTGCTGATGATTAAAGCATAAGTTGTTCGATATGTCCTTCGCCTTGTTCCGCTACTAATTGGAAGCGCAAAACGGCATGCTCCACAACAGATCGGAGGGTATCTGTACTGATGCAATGGATGTGGTGTGTGATGCTTGCCTTCAAGTCGGCTAGATTCTGAAAACACCCGCTGTAAAATACATTCTTCAAGTACCCCCAAAGCTAGAAATCACACGGGTTTAAGTCGGGGGAACGTGGCGGCCACGTTGTTGGGAAATGACGGCTTATGATCCTGTCATCTCCGAAATTAGCACTCAGTCGCTGCTTCACAGGAGTAGCAATGTGCGGAGGAGCGCCATCTTGCATGAATATTGTGCGATCCACACTCTGACGCTGCTGAAGTGCCGGAAGGACATGGTTACACAAAAGTGCTTCATACCGCTTGCCAGTAACAGTGCAGGTAACGGGACCCGCAGGTGTGATATCCTCGAAGAAAAACGGACCAACGATAAACTCTGCCGTTATTCCGCACCACACACTAACCTTTTCAGACTGAAGAGGTAATGGCTGTAGCTGGGACGGATTCTCGGTCGCCCATATCCTGAAATTTTGCGTATTTACAGAACCTTGCAAATGAAAGTGGACTTCGTCAGACCACAAAATGTTCCATGGCCATCCGTTGTCTACTTCCATCCGGGCAAGAAATTGCAGTGCAAAAGATTGACGTGCTTCCAGGTCAGCCGGTAGCAATTTCTGCACATGAGTTATCTTATACGAATAACAGAGCAAGATCTTCCGTAGGATTTTACGCACCGTGCCGTTCAGCATATCCAGCATTCGGCCAATTCCCCGTGCACTGCTGATTCCAACATCACTGTTAGTCTGTTCTTGTAATGCTGTAGCTACATCTTCCACTGCCGCAGCCGAAACTGGTTTTCTTCCTCTACCCCGTTTAACGTAAAATGAACCGGTCTCTTCGAATTTAGCAATCATTTTCCACAGACCTTTTGCGGTTATTGGACCCCATTTAATGGATTTTAATGTCCGAAACTTCCTAATAGCTCTAAGTGCACAGTCATCGTTCTTATAAAAAAAATCTTCAAGAGCAGAGCGCGATCCTTCATAGTCAGAGTCATGATGAAGCATTTAGGCAAACAGCTGGTGCTCTGCAATTTTATGGCAGCTAAGTCTCATGTGCGCATGTCATGTATTAGTAATTTGCATATATCTAGACAATGTGATTTAGAACTATTTTTTTTCGCCAAATAAAATTCCATTGCCTTATGATTGTTTTTCTAAAATATCAAGTCATTCTGACCAGTAGTTTTAAAATTATCGATTTTTAAAATCGGGACTTTAATTATAATCACCCGGTATATATATATATATATATATATATATATATATATATATATATATATATATATATATATATATATATATATATATATATATATATATATATATATATATATATATATATATATATATATATTCCCTCTAAACATTTTGACAACATATGTTACTTTTTCCATGTTGATTTATTTTGAAATGAATTCATACCTTTATGTATGGAAATATTGCTAGTAAATTTTCTTATTTCTGAATAACGGCGCCTTTGATGTTCGGTGAGCTTTGATCCTCAACCGTTCATCATTCAGAACGCAGAATATTTTTTGTACTTCTTTCAAATTTTTGTTTCCTTTGCATCTTATATTAAGGACCGTGAGATAACTTTTTCTTTAGTTTACTTTTATCAAAATTCAAAGCTCTTTCAATGTAAATAGTGTATTACTTTGCTTTAAGAACAAAGTATTGTTTTCAATAAATTGGGAATGAATAAAAGTTTCCAAAATATTTATTTTTGTGAAAATGTTTTTGCGTCAAATTTGATGATATGTATTCTTTTAAATTTATTACTTATAACATAAAATTTTATTTATTTTATGTATGTATAAATAACTATGAAAAGAAAAAAGGGAAAAATGTAAACTATAACATCTTTTAAGTTTGAGTATATATTGTAGTTATTCTAAATTACATGTTTTTTTTAATTTAAAAAGATAGAGAAAAATTGAATCATTTTCTAGTGTTAAAGGAGAAATCACTTACACAATTTTAATACCATTGTGTTAATGATTTATTAAAAAATCAATTGAAATTTCATTAAGATTTAGATACTAGGTAAACTAACAATTTGTTTCAATGATTTCATTGTTAAATTCAGAGAACTACAAATAAAACAGAAAAATATAAAATTTAAGTATTTAAAATTATATAATATATTAACATGGATAACATTACTACTAAAAATAATTAAACTTAACTGAATTTCTCACATTATTTAAAAATTAGTATATTTTACTATTTTTAAGCATACTATTTACTAATGTTAGAAATGGCTTTAGAAATCTTTTTAAATACAATTTTCTAAAAGAATTTTATATACATTTATTAAAAATCAGTAGAAAATAGAAAAAATAAAATCATAAAATTTTTTAGGCTAACATAAATTACATATTTATTATAATATTTATTAATATACTAAATACTTCAAAGCACTAGCTACATAGCATCTAATGTTTTAAATTGACAACCATGTTATTCTTATATTCTATGTTTCTGTAATAAAAATGTTTAAAACATGAATTGTTAAATTCTGCAAAAATCCAAATCTAATATGATTTCATCGATATAATTGCTTAACTTGATAATTTCTTTTGTATTTAATTATAATACATAGCATTTTATCAAAGCAATAATTTAAGATATAATTTGAAAAAATGAATGAAAAACTGCATAAAATGTGAAAAAACAAAAGTTATACAATCATCATATTTTTTAAAAAAAAAATTAAATTATATTACAAGAAACTCAAAACAAACATCAAATCATTTTATACCTATTTTCTAATACTTTTACTATGGCGATTAATATCGCATTAAAATAAAATCAACTTTGATTTTTTTTTCTGAAACTAGTATAATTTTGTTGACATTAAAATATTTTTTTCTTTCAAAAAAAATATAATATGTATTTCTTTTAAAAATATTGCTTTTATTTACTTAGAAAAAGTTTTTCGATGGACATTAGATGAGAGAAGCACTTCTTCAGCAGTTTTACGTTATTCGAATCATAATAGAAGAAATATTCTGCTTTTATGTTCAATGTTTGTATCCAGAAAGACATTTTTTCGAATATCCTCCATTCTATTACTCAGTGATTAGTTTTCTTTACACGATTGATACAACATTTTATGATTTTATATTGTTAACAGTTATATATTGAATAAAATTTACTTGTCGTAACAGTAATGACATTTTCTGCAAGATTTTTCGTGAAAAAAAATTATTGAAAAAACGTTTTGACATTAAAAAATTTAATTTATTTTTCAAAATAAAAAAATAAATTTTCTAGTAAAATAAAAAAAAGATGCAAAATTAAATTTGGATTTGTCCTTATAATTAATGCTTGTAAAATTTCTTTGATAAACATACTTCTGTTTCTTTATAAAATATAAAATAATGGTATATCATATGCTTCAATTATATCTTCTGAGAATTCGAAAACTATCTTTATATTATTTACATAATGATATACTTAATTTAATTATAAATTTGTTTTTACTATTTTGCTAGGAAAACCTAATTTTTTTTAGTGAGAAAATTTTTTTATTCATTTTGTACTCAAATAAATAGAAATGTATAATCCAATTAGTTTACCAAATCAAAAAAAAATCTCAAATTACAATGAATGAATATTAATATTTATTAAATGATACATATGAAATTGTGATAATAGTATAGCTGTTGAGAAAATGTAACATTGCATGCTACTTAATAAGTAATGATATGAACATGGAAGAATATCATAAGAGCATTGGAGAAATTTTACTTAAAATAGTAATAATTGTATGATTTATACTTAGTCTATAGTTATAATAAATATATTATTATTCCTTGTTTCTAATAATGTATGTTCTATCAATAAGCAATTATGATTTGTTTTGAATTACCTTTCCCTGTAAATATCTAAAAATTTTTCATATCCAATGCTGAATAATTTATGAGGATCATTTCTTATGAAAACACTTTAATTATCATATTGCTTTACATGGATTGATAAATATTAACCTACAGTTTATGGATAAAATTTTGGAATTTCTTTTCGTAATTTGTAATAAGAATATTTCTTTGAAAATAATTCTTTAAAAAACTTGTAAATTTAATATTTCGTAATTTATATTTCCAGACTACTGCCAATAAACAGTTTGAAATATATTTAAATTGACTATTTTCTATTAAATTTACCTCAATATATTTAAAACATGCCTGACTATCTCCTCGATATGAAACTTATCTTTCTTTCAGTTGTTCTTCAAAGTTATGAAATCCGACTTTTTGACGAGTTTGTCTTACGAGGAAACATGGCCATTCTACGATGTCCTATACCTAGTTTTGTCAGTGATTATGTCAAAGTGACATCCTGGGAAAGAATTGATGGATTTTTAATCACTCCGGGAATTATTAGTGGTAAGATTTAATTTCTTACGTATTTTCTTAATTTCAACGAAGTATTTTACAGATATAATAATTTTACACTATGATTTTGAATTCAAGTGTTAATAATAGACAAATAAATGACGTTTTTTTTTTTTTTTTTTTTTTTTTTACATTAATGTACATTTATCTTGATGTCACTGCATCTCTATTAAAAATAAAATGTCTTTATTTTATATTATATACTACATCATTTTTTCATTTTGAAAATGGATTATAAATATTTTTTTTAAATCACTAAGTAATTTCAATTCAAATATTGTTGGAAATCAAAATGAAATATTCGGTGGTCTTTATACTTATGTAAATTTTGAGGAATATAACTGCAACCGTGACAATGTTTAAAAACTATATACATTGTATGTAGTATATATATATATAAACTATATATCTTGCCAGTATGCTGCTGGAACTGAAAAAGAGAGACAAAATATAGTAGGGTTGACAAACGACTGAATTAGTTGAATTTGTTGTTATGTATTTTAATTGATTCAATATATATTTTAATAAATTTTATTTCCCTCCTTAATATATGTTTGTTGAATTCAGTTTACAAGAATCATTTCTGCAGAATCTAACTAATTCTACTGAGCTTATACTCTGCACGTCAAAAATTCTGACAAATATATTAGAATCAACTAAGGAAAGCATGTTATGCTTTTTGTTTTACTTTGGAATGAACTAATGAATATAAGATACATGAACATGCTCCATCTCAGACACGTGACTTGGTGTACTCATCTGTTTAAATGAGTCAATAAAACAACAAAATTTGTAGAAAAACATCATAAGAATTAAGAAAGGAAAATCAAAATGATGCTGTTAGAATAAACGTATTACTCTGGATGGGTGTTCTGTGTCATTTTCGAGTGATTCTGAATGTTGAGAAGTATTACTTATTCATGCATTCTAACAGTACATGTTTTATGTATTAGTTTGCAAATCGAGGAACAAAACATATTCTTGGAAAGAACAAGAGAAGAAACTCTTTTTATTGTAATTCAATACAGTAGAAGAGTAAAATGGATTTTGCAGACAGGCAAATTGTAGAAAATTTGGAGTAGTCACTCTGAACTTTCAACTTTTTCACACAAAAATCACGTTCTCACAAAACTTTTGTACCGAATTATACTGTCTGTTTTGCGTTTAGTATTTAATTCAAATCAATTTTCAAATAAAGGAACATAAATGAATAATTGTTAAAAAGTGAAGTAATTTTCTGCAACAAAATGTTTATACCTTCTTTTCATATTGCTGCAAAATATTGCAATATGATTGTACAAATCATTCAATTTGTAAGTATTTTCTTCTCAGAATCAAGCCATTTGATGTATTGATTTCTTACAAAAATGTTTTTATGTTAAATCATTCCTGATGCATACTTTTTTATAACGTATATATTAAAGAAGAGAAATTATAGTGATATATTTCAGAAAACTAGCAGAATTTGTAAAAATAATTTTGCCTTTGGCATCATTTTCGAGCGATACGAATCTCTTTTATAACAACACAGATATTTATATTTCCAGAAAGCTTTAAAGAAAAAGGTAAATATAATCCTTATATATATATATATATATATATATATATATATATATATATATATATATATATATATATATATATATATATATATATATATATATATATATATATATATATATATATATATATATATATATGTGTGTGTGTGTGTGTGTGTGTGTATGTGTGTATATATATATATATATATATAAATATATATATATATATATATATATATATATATATATATATATATTACTATTTTTAGTTATTATCAAAAAGAGCGTAAAGTATAAGTATATAAGTAACTGTTGTAATAGTTAAATAATAACAACTTAGGAACTTCTTAAATTCTTTCATTGATATTCTGTACAAATATAAAGTAGAATATCACAAGCTGCATCATTATTAGAATTTGGATTTGAAAGGAGATAATGTTAAATATTATGTAGTAAGAGAAGGATGTCCAAGCTAAATATGAATACAAACTATTTTATTGAAATAATTCAACCAAATCCTCTGAAAACAGTTATATACTTAAATATATTTGATGAAATTTTATTTGCAATATTACTATAAAAATATGCAAGAAAATAAGAAATTACATATTAATCTATTAATATAAATATAAAAAAGGGAAATAGTATAAATTTCGATAAGGGAATAGGTTCTAGAAAATTGGAAATTCCTAGTGATAACAAAAATATACTAACTATTGTTTAAACTTGTATTGAAAACAGTGACTTTATTAGAATAATCTATAAAAGACAATATGAGGTAAAGAAAACTGTTGCGTACATTTTGGAACGACATTCCATAAATTTTTTTAAGATTACTCAATGGGCTGAAATGAATATAACAGATTGATTATTTATCAACTTTTTTTTTTAGAAATTGAATAGTAGTCTTAAATCACGAACTTAATACACACATTTTTAACTATACACATTTATTTTTAGAGTTATATTTTACTTTCAGCTTTTAGAACAGTTATTGTTCTATCTATTGTCAGTTAGCACATTGTATCATGCTTTAAAATAAAAATTGCTTTACACTATTAAATTGAGCAATCAAATATCTCGAAACTGAGCAGCTTCGTATATGGTCGTATTTTTAAGAAATGGAAATAGCTGATGAATAGTAGTCTTAAATCACGTTCAAGATTATTAAAAATGAAAATTTGATAAAATCGTTATTTAAAAATAATTTTCCAGTACCTATAAAATTATTTCTAAAAAATAAAGATACATTTTGAGAAATGTTTTAAAATTCGGTTCATTATTATAATATCAAATCCTACTTTCATTTGATAGAAATTTTAGAAAATTGATTTATATAATTTATGCTTAATAAACAGTATGTATCAAAAATTCTAAATTTTCTATTAAACTCTGAAGCATTACTTAATTTGAGTTGAAAATATTAAAATTATTAAATTTAAAAAATGAATATTCTCTGGATATTTACAAATAAAATCTTTATTAAAGATGTTATAAATTTATGTAAAATTTTGACAGCTATTTCTATATTTCACTAACGACATCGCAGAAAAAAATTATTTATTTTGAAGGTGTATAATTTGAAATATAAAAATGCGAGCTTCATGCTAAAGGGCAGGTAATTCTATAATGATCTCAAAATATTTGTCAAAAAAGTGTATTCCAGTGCATTAATAAACGTTCTTTAAGAAAAAGTGAATGTCTTTTACGCACAAAGTTTTTCACTTTAAATATATCTATTTGTACTTCTTTATATTAATATTTGATAAATATATGCCTAATTTTTTGCCATTAAAATATCTTTAAGAAAATAAAAACCTATTTTTTATTTTCTTAAAATATTAAGACACATATTTTATCACGTTTTGGTTATATTTTTGATTTTAATGATGATTTCAGGATTCATAATATTTTATTAGAAGTTTCATTATACACAGAGAGTAATAGATGAAATAATCAATAAGTAACCTAAAGCTAATTCTCTGATTTTTAAGAACTAATGTTAAAATATTTACGAGAACAATGACTATAATTGCGAAAAGAAATCATCAAATCATCTCTTATTATAATATTAGCTTGATACAAATTCACTCACAAATAAATTCTGACTTTTTAAAATACCAACCCTTTGATATTAAATCGAGAAAAATAATTTTCCTAAATATGATGGTTAATTTATTGATTTTATTAATTATGTGATTAATATATATAGAAACTCCTTTCCATAAAACAGGCATAAGACTAAAGAAAATATTTTCTATTTTCTTTCAAAATTGCATAATTTAATAATAATTTGAGAAGAAGTTATAAAACACTGCATGATAATACTCATTAAAATTATTATTATTATAATTAAAAATTCTTTTACCTGAAAAAATCAATATATTTAAATGATAATATTACTTATCCCTACAAATATAAAAATATTTGGCTTTGAGTTCATCATAGGTCTAGTTTAATTTGATTGTCACTGTGCAGTTAGTTTCTCTTATAGAGCTTAATAACATCACTAATTAAAGTTAAAAATATATTTTTGACAATTACAAACATAGAAATCAGAAACTTGAAAAAACAAAACGAATTGTTGAACAGAAAGCAGAGATATAAGTATTAAATTTGTAATCATCGCAAAATTAATTATCTTGTGTATTCAAATTACCGGAACATTTTATTTAGCAAAAATATATTAATAAACTGTATAGAAAAATCAGTAAATGCAAAAATTTTTATAACTGCAAAATTATTTACTTCTTTGCGCTTTATGAAGTTAAAATAAAAATTCAACTATTTCTTTGAACAACAAAGTATTTTCTTCAACAGATGACTTTTAATTTGAAATAATTAATGATGAAAAATGAAATTTTTACTAAACCAATAATTTCTCAAAATGTATCTATTGGAAATATTCTTTTATATCTGTGCGCAAACTTTCAAAATAACAGTTTGGCAGAGTAAAATATAATTTTATTAAAATTAAAATTATGTAAAAATATTAACTGAGCAATATTTATCATTTCACGCTTTTTTGTTTGAAATAATCTATAATTGCAAAGAAGTATCATTTATAGTAATACACCCACCCACATTTTAACACAAATGTTTCTGACAAATGGCAAAAAATTAGTTTTATACATTTTGCTTACAAACACAATTCTTAATTGTTTATTGGTGAAATGTAATCAAATTAGTGTTAAATTATTTATACTCTAATAAAGATCTTTTCGCAAAACAGTGATAACATTAAATTATCAATATAGCCAAAGTAATTATAATATTTCTCAGTTTTATAAATTTTTCAATTGTTTATTGGGGAAATATAATTAAATTAGTTTTAAGTTATTTATACTATAATAAAGATTTGTTCGCAAAATATGATATCATTAATTTACCACCTAATATAATTATAATTTATCAATTATGTTATCACTTATAAGCATCTAAATATGTACTTTTTATTTTTTTCAATTCCCCAGAAGCACTGCTCCCCCACTACTTCTTAAATATTCTTCATTATCTTCATAATCAGAGAAAAATAAACTTCATTATCAGAACAGAGAGAAAATTCAGATCTTTAATTTAAATCAATGAAGAAACGTTTAAATTATGAGAATATTGAAAATCATATAATTAAATAAACTAGAAATGTGAATTTTAATATGTTTTTAGTATTTAAATTTCTTATGCGGATATTTTTAAATTTATATTGTACGTTCTGTTTTAGTTTATTCAAATTTTTGATAACTGACTGAGGTAAAGTATACCTTCTTCTCTGCCATCAATGAATGACAAGTCATTAATGATTTACAATCATTTATGAAGTACATAATAAAAATTAATTATAAAATACACATATTTTTAAATCATTAATATAAGATAAAAGCTTTATTGTATTCGTACAAAATTATTTATCTTCGAATATTAAGAACGATACTAAAATTTAAATATTTTGTAAAAAACAAAAATGAAATTATCATTTACTTCTGTAAATAGAAACGCAATAAATGTATGTAGCAAATTCAAATTCTTATAGAGAAAAAGGATAATTTCATGAAAAGATTTTTCTCTGTCTGTTAGTACAAGTAAAGGATACTCTTAATTTAATCATTTTCTCTAAAATTAAAGTATCATCTCATTGATACTTAAAAATAAATTGTAAATTTCAAAAGAATAGAATTACCACATGATTTAAATTTGCAAAAAGGTAAAATTGAATCCAATTTGTATTTTGTTCAGAACGGGATGTCCATTTTTTTATCCGTTTTTTAGGTATTTTACTAATAGCTCTCATTAGATAAAGCTTTAGGGTCACAAATCTACAATTCTGGTGGGTAGCTTCATTCTCTCTGGGATAATTATATCATTAATTGCCTTGAAATTCTACACAAGAGATTGTTTGCGTCCTGGTAATTTCTCTTACTTCAATTAGTTTAATTGCGATACTCATTAATTTCTGATCAACTGTGGAGAATGTCTCGGAAATCGGAAGAAGCGCGAGCAGTGAAATTGCTCTGAACTGAATAATTTAATGACAAGCGAAAGATCAAATGATGTTGCTACATTTTTTCGCCTGTTATTTGATTCTCAAATGTGTAAATTACTATTCGAAAAGATTCAATAGTTTAAAAAATGATTGGTATAATATAATCTTAGTTCTTATGATTTTACTTTAATCACTTCTTTTAATCCTTAACACTGCATGTTAATGCCTCGATTTCAAACAAATCCAATTTAGTGTAATTAAATTTATGGTTTTTGGTATAAAATATTCATCTGTGATTTTTCTGATGATTATTTTAAAATGAGACTCTTAAAAATAAAGTTTTAACACAAATTGAAGAACTTATTAAACATTCACTGCAGTAGAAGTATCTGGATTTTAATTCAGCCATAGGTGAACAAAGAAAGATAAATGCTTGGTATCTATGCTTTCTGTAACTATATTTAGCAGTGGGGTTGCTGTGGAGACTCTTCCTCCGAAGTTTTCCCTTAAGCAATTCCAATTAGTCAATTACACTGGAAAAATTTACCTGTTAGATATAAAAACGCGTAACATTTCGAAAAGACTTGATGTGTATCTGACTGTTGAGTTTTTCATTATATGGTATCAAAAATATTAATTTAATATAATTTAAGATTTTATATTATACTAGCTATTAAGTTCTATGATTAAGCCATTTATAGGACTAATAAAATTTTATATTAGTGCTTTGATTTCATGCAAATTTTGTTTGAAGTTACATTAAATGCATGTTTGCTGTTTAAAAATTATCATCGCTTTTTTCCGCATAAATCATTCATTCTTTATTTATCCATTCCAGATAATCCAAAGAAAAAAAGATATTGGAAAAATAATTTTAAGAAATTGAATTTTTAAAGGAATTATAAAAGTGATAAATTAATAAAATTTCTTCAAATATCATTCATTGTATATCATATTCAAAATACTATCATGAAAAATAATTATGTGTGTTTCCCTATTATTACTAATATACAATATAGTAATATGATGAATACTAATAATCCATATTTGAGAGTAACATTACTGATCAATAATAAATTAAGCCTTTTCTTTTTTTAATATTTTCTTTTGATTTTTCTTTTATTCATTGTATACTTTTAGCAAATGATTTTACTTATTTATTAATTTTGAAAGATTAAAATGTTTTATGTACATCTAATTTAAGTTCTAGTTCAGTACGTGATATTAAATTTTATTTTTGTAGCTAAATATGGGATGCTTGAGAGTGGGGATTTGTATATCAGGGACACAACAGAACATGATGGTTCTTACAGCTTTCGATGTCACACTGAAAATATTGTTACAAAAGAGAAGAAAGTCAGCACAAATTATTCTAAAATTATTGTCACCGGTAAGTAATCTTTTCTTTAAATTTTATAAAAAAAATAATTGCAGTACAAAAAGTAATTCAGATTGTTTATTTTTATAAATCATTTTCATTTGATTATTGCTTTTATTCATTACAATAACTTTTTTATTGTTGCTGCTAGAACCACACCATAATCAAGCTCCTAGGATTACCAGAAGACTCAGTCGTGTGTCTGTGCCAGTGGGCCATCGTGCCACGTTACCTTGTATTGCACAAGGATATCCTGTTCCTTCATACCGTTGGCACAGAATTCAAGATGATCAAAGACCACTTCCAGACCATACCATATCTGTTAGTCAAGAAGGTGGCATATTAATATTTCATAAAGTGGTTCCAAGTGACACAGGTCGCTATGTTTGCCATGTCACAAATGTTATGGGAGAAGATAAAGTAGATACTGAGTTGATAATAGAAGGTAAGTAAATTAAAGATAAAGTATTGCCTACATAATCGTTAAATGATACTGTAGTTTTCTTATAATAAAAATTAAAAATTCGCATTTTAATATAACGTAACGCTCATTTCAGTGTAACAATAAATAATTAGATCAATACACATGAGAAAAACAAAACTATAGGAGCAAAATACAAAATGAGAGAGATAATTTTTATGTATTAATATGGATATAAATATGAATTACGTAAAATTTTAATATATATATATCCTTTATTATATAAAATGCGTTTATGTGCAACGATAAAAATTCATAATCGAAGCATGGTTTATGAATAAGAATAAAATTCAAATGGTACTTTGAGAGTTTCATTTATTTCCGGATGTCTACAGAGGATAAATTCCACTTGCTAGATAGTGCACATAAAGGTATAAGTACTTCAGGTAGTATAAGAGACTTCAAAATAAAGTAGCAGCCATTTTGTAGCTTTTCCTTGCTACCGGCATTATGTAAATGGAACCGCTGTGCTATTTAAAATATACTATTTTCATTGCATCGCTTTATACCTCCATCACTTTTACGGTTCACTTCCATTCCAGAACCATGCACTCACTCTCTTTGAAGCTTTAAATCGCAGGAAATAGTTTCCTTTCCTATTCTTTAGTCGAATATAGTATCGTTGAGAGATAATGTTCTGAAATAAAACATTCGGCCATTTCTGTTGATTCTCTTGTGGTAGTGCAGTCGCCTTTCTTATACAAGCTATCTCACGTGTTCCTGGATAGCCTTAATCTCTTTTCAGTATGCCTCGCATCAGTTGAAGTGTCTTCGTGACGATAATCCAGACACATAATTTGCAGTAAAAGACTTTTAGTCTGGAAACCTGTGTCAGCAGAGATTTGAGTCAGTGTTGTGTGTGAGACTTGTTTCGGCACAGTCAAAAAGATATTATTGACAACATTTATTAGTTACATAAGAAAACTGTTAATACAGATAAAATATGATATATATATGTATATATATATATATATATATATATATATATATATATATATATATATATATATATATGTATATATATAAAATATATCAAGTAGTATTTTACACTTTCCGAATTTTATTGCATTTTTTAAGTCTCTAATGCTCATTTCGAATGGTTAATATCTTTGAAAATAAATTACACAAAATTAAATCATTGTTAAAACTAAAATTTCTTAAAGTTAACATTGTTTTGGTACTAAGAATACCTCAAATACACATTTTTTAAAAATTTAACTACCACGTTAATATTTTAATTATCATATCAGTATATGTTTGTGTAGAATTTTTTAGCGAAAATATAAAACATTCTACACATGCTTAACATTTATTGCTAGAACTTATTTTCTGCAAAAATTATCCAGTATTTAAAAAATGATCAAGTCCAGCAAAAAATTATCCTTAAATTATTTTGTATTCCTTGTTTTCTTTAGAATTTATGTGGTATATGTGTATCGCTAAAACATCATTTACTTTTCTTTTATCGAAAATATGACAGAAGTTTGATAATTTAACTGTTTATTTTTATTAAAAAATGGTTTTAGGAAAATAAATTAAATTGTAGTTTAAAAAGATAGTTTTTTTTAATATACTTATATTTACAAGCTCATCATATTTATTTGTTTCTCACACATAAATGCTTTTAATTTTTTCACTACTTAAGTATACATGTGTTTTAAAATGTTTAAATCATTTATTTATCTCTAGTATTATTTATTAATTTAGTAACATTTTAAAAATATGAAGGATTTAAAAGCCAAATTATGTTTTGAAAACTATACACCATGTTAATGTAGAGTGAATTTCCTCACATTTTTAAAACAAATCAATAAAATTTCTTCCTTAAAATATCTTTCTTGTTCATTGCTTTATGGCTTATATTAAGAATTGTTTTTCACTGTGATAAATTGTTTGACAAAAAATATTTTTTCATATACTTTTGCTATCGAACTTGCTTCTAGAAATCAGGTAATCATCTGACAATTTTTTTGAGGGCACACAAGAAATGATGGTAATATGAAGCTTGAGTTACCTGGACATTTTACATTCCGTGCATGTAATAAAATGCCTGAATTTTTTTTTATTTATCTGTAATTTAATGAAGAATTCAAATGCTTACCTGAAGGACTGGTCTGAATTTATGTTTGACTGAATTTCAAAACTCTCTGGTACAACCTCGGTAGCCTTCTTAAGTAGGGTGTCATTCACATTATCAAAAAGTAATGCGTTTGAATTCCAACTTAAGCGAAAACCAGTCATCTTCACTATAAGAAGCTGATACACTTTAAATGGAACGTGATTTCAAAAGCCTTCTATATGAAATAATCTTTTTAAATGTTGGCATATTAAGTATGGAAAACCCTTACACTTGTTCCTAGCTTCTAAATTACGAAGACTCACACGCGGTTGTTATTATCTAATCGGTAGAGCCTAATTTAGCTCTAAATATGGGGAGGCATACTGTGCAGATAGAGCAATCCACCTGAAAATCAGAATGCCAAGTTAGTAAGGACCTATTTCTTATTATCGGCAGGTAGTGAGTTCGTATCCCGATTTAATAGAAAATATGTCGTGTTCACTAAAATGGATTAAAGGATCATGGTTCGGATACCGCAGCAAGTCTTCCAAATAAAATAATTCCTCTGAGAGAAGCAGGACAAGTATTGGCAATCTTCTACATAGTACCTACTTTTAAATTGCTAAGGAGTCTATCTGGCTGTTTCCACTTAATTTGTACAATCTCCCTCTCCCCTAAGTACAAAGAAAAGTATGCTGGAGCAACAATAATTCCTCTATTTATTGAGCTCAACTCTGGTATAGGTATAGAGAAACATATTTGTGCAATAACAGTTCAATGATAACCCCTTTACGTTATTAATTAATATCTACTTTAGTAGAATTTGATAACTGAGAATCAAAATATTTTGATCAAGTTTAAAACTAGAATTTTCTTCTATTGCTTTGCATAAATTTTACCATTGAATGTGTTTTAAAAGAACGCTGTTTGCTTAATATTTGCAACCCAATGACCATAAAATGTAAGCAGACACGTGATCAAACTTCGAAATTGTTATTTTTAGGAGCAGGATTCAGAAATTAACAGTTAAATTTAAAGATGGATTAAGTAAATTTCTAAATACAAAATGAATAGAGTTAGATATTATAGTGCTCTGTATATGTATAAATAATGAACGCTTTTATAACCAATTTGAAAGTTATACGTTTTCTTTCCAATAAACATTTTTCTTTTGTTGATATTTTCCAATTAGTAGTAAAAGAAGCAAATTTTATTTTATAATTAACTTAAATGTAATCAAGAATCATTGTAGATTTGATTACATTCTATCTTTATTTTTCTTAGAGTTAGCAGAGAATATATTTGTATGTTAAAAAATATGCCTTTCTCTTGTTTACCATTTTTTACACAAAATAATGATAAATAGGAGGAAGAGAAGATTTCTCTCTGTGTGTGTATTGAGAGTAGTATGAACTGTTATTAAAAAACTACATTAAAATATAAAAACGTTTATCGTATAATAAATAATTATATGCATTAAGATATATCAAAATTATCGATTACGTAAAATAACTTTTTATTATCTTATTGAAATTAAATATTTAGATTCCATAACTCGAGAACTACAAGCGTTTAAATTATATTTGAAATAAATTAAGTACACTGCTGGCCACCTAAACTGCACCACCAAAAAAGACAAGAGATATCACAAGAAAATTTATTTTGTAGATAACATGTTGACCAAGCATCAAATGATTAAATTTGGAGGCTTCTTTGAAATATGGTTGTTGCGAAAATCAGTAGCCAGATTCGCACTCATTGTTGATAATCAAAAATACCACATGCCTCGGCATTGATTCAAAAAGACTTTGGATGTATTAATGAGCTATAGCAGACCTAGCATCTTCCACACCTTACCACAGTTGATCTGGTGTGGCAACTGGGGATGTAATCTGGGTCAATGTTTGAGCAATCATGGGCCACATGTTTTCTATCAGCGAAAGTTATTGAAGCAATTCAATCTGGCGATTTACGAAGAAACCGTGAACAATGCGCGTCACGTGTAATTGCACATTATCCTGTTTAAATCTGGTTGTGGGCAAGCCCTGATGGTAAGGAAGGACAACTCCCTCCAACATCACAGATATGAAGTGCTGTCTGTTTAAAGTACTGACAATGCGTACTAGAAGAGTGCGAGAGTGATATCCAATACCACCCCATGCCATAATACTTGGTGCAGTACCAGTGTGGCGGTGCCTAACGCCACTATTCAGCATCCTCTCTCCACAGTGTCCCCAGACTACAATGCGACTACCGTGGTGTTGCAGACAGAGACATGACTCATCAGTAAAAACGATGTCCTTCTATTCTGTCATCCACATCCTTCTTTCAACGCACCATTGGTGGTGGAGACGTATACACCAGACAAAGCCCCTGTACCTAACCCAATAAGGGTTCTACCAGTTTAGATGGGAGTTGCTAAAAAGAATAAAAGAAAGTGGCACATGCCCTTTAACAGTTCCGAACTCCGTACGCAACAGCTCCAGACATATCTGGAGGGCAAACCTCTCCTGCTTCTGTTTGTCCCCAATTGACAAGTTTTTGGAACATTGATACATTGCAATAAAACATTGGCACAATGGAAATTACAAGATATACAATTTAACATCAGGGTATTCAATTTAGCTTAAGCAAACATGTGCAAGATAATAATAAGAAGTTAGTAAAGTTAGAAAAAAGAAATAGAGAGATGCTGTTGAATAGACTTGGTTTAGCAAGGTTGTAGGTTCTCCTTGTTGTTCCCTAGGTTAGTTAAATATAAATATAAAAAATATGGTACTCGAGAAAGGCATTACATTTACTTACAACAAAAGCTCTATACAGATTAAAATTATACTTTACAATTCAACAACAATAATGCAGATGGTTTGGTAATTAGCTACATTAACTACAGTTTGAAAAAAAAAGAAAAGTGAACTTATGTACAAACTGGGCAATAATGAATTGTTAGTAAAATTAGAAAAAATAAAGGTAGTTACGTTGCACAGAGCTACAAGGCTTAAGCATTCTGTACTTGTTCATCATTGTCCAGGAGGTCCAATTCTCCTTTCTGGTCATCCTCCTCTCCTTGGTACACTGGAATAAACAGAGCTATGTGATCTATTAAAAAGTTCATTAAGGCATACACTTTTTCTTGAATGGGCATTGTTTATTATGCTTCTGGTTCATTCCCTTGTTAGATGGGCACTGGTTTTGGTGAAATACCATGAGCTCGTGATTGGGTTCGGGTTCCCTATGTCCCCGCAAGCACAGTATTCCCTTGGGAGGGCACCTATTCTGTGTAGGTAAGTCAGGAAGGGGCCGTGCCCTGTAATAAACAGGGTTATTTGTCTTAGCCAGCATTGTGTTTCATTTCTGACCTTCGGTGTAACATCATATACCAGCCTTTCTGTTTCTACCCGATCACAACTGGCCTGCCATTTTAGATAGGCTTCTTCTACTAGATGTCTCCCATAGTAGGAGCGTGGTGTTAGGAGGACGAAGCATGGGCTTTCTTGGGTTGTTGCCTCTTTGGCCAAGCTATGGGCTAGATCATTGCCGTTAAAGCCCACGTGGTCCTTTATCCTTTGAAGCTTGATTGTTTTTGTCAAGTTCAGATCTTTCTAGATAGCTCTCACTATAGGGCTAGTAGTTGTTAGTCTTCCAACCGCAATAATTCCAGAAAGACTATTAGATCAAATGTTGCAGATGTAATTTTGCCGGTTTGTCCACTTGATTGCCTGTTGGATGACATAAAGTTCTGCCTGGAAAACACTGTTGTTGTCTCTTATGTTTATTTTTTCCGAGTGGAAGAGGCTGTTATTTTGGATGGCCACGAAAGCGGCGCCAACCCTATCCTCCAGTTTGAATCCATTCGTTTAAACGTTGCAGGTATCTGCGATATTAGCTGGTTGGGCTCCTTTTCTAGACAAATTTTATTTTCTATATTGAATATACCCGGATGTATTGTGAGTTTCGCTACTCTGTCCTCGACTTTGCTGGTGCCAGTGACTTGAAAATGTGTTCCTATTGGGCTTCTATCACAATTTGCATGTGAAAGGGTAAGATTCCTGCTATTACTTGTAGTGCTTTAGTGTCTGTGGTTTGATATGCGCCCGTGATGTTCAGGAGAAATTTTCTCTGAATTTTATCCAGGATGAGTTGATTCTTTACTCGAAGAGTCCTTCCCCAGATCAGGGCCCCATGGGCAAGAATCCTTTCCGAAATAATTTTGTATAGTATATATATCTGCTTTTACGTCTGTGCTTCTGCTTCAAAGGTTTGAATAACCAATGGACGTCTTGCCGACAGACTACTCTGCTGTAAATAACGTCGAATGGTACCCGCAGACACTGGATGATGCGCCACAGACTGAATGTGCTCTGCTATGGTTCGTGATGTGGCTGAGCGATTTGTCATTGCCATGGTCACAATTTGCCTATCATCACGTGAAGTTGTGCACTGAGGTAAATGCGATCAAACACGTCGATCTGTCGTACCCTCCTATATACAACGATCACAAATCTGCATTACAGTTGTTTGGTTACGTCCAACTCGACTATCGATTTTCCTGAAAGATAATTCACAATCTCGGTAGTCCATTGTCCTTCCTCTTTGAACTCGGATACTTGATCCAAAAATTTATGGTTTTTTTCTACAACGCATAATTGATCGTTTTTTAAAAAAATGCATAAGAAAAACACAATTGCCGAATTATAAATCATTGAAATTTCCAAACATTAAATAGCATTTTGAGATGGCATCACAGGCATGCGTGATGTGTGTCTGCGCAGAAATTCTAATCATTGGCGTATCTCACCTCTGCTAATCCATGTTGTAAATTTCATATCATTTGTATGCTTCTCTAATGGTGTTGCATTTACGGTGACCAGCAGTGAGCTTAAAAAATAATAATAAAACATATAAACTAATTTTAATTTTTAATTCATTTTAAAAATTGGAATTACAGATTTATATATCTGATAAACTAGAGAATAGCGTCCCTTCGCGTCTGCATACTGTTTAGATTAACTTACATCAAAACTAGCTGCCAAATTGTACTCATTGTTTTATAGAACTATTAAATCCTCTAAAAGTAACAGCTATTAACAGTATTACAGTAAAAAAGGGATCTTCCAATTAAAAATACCTTTTAAGTGTTTTGTCAAGCTCAGATATCATTAAACAAACAAGATATTAAAATCTTTGATCCTACAGCCATCTTAAATTTATAAAATCATTACTTCTTTCTATAAACATTTCTTGATGTTGTTTTCATTTCCAAAGGATTTTAGTTAACAATATAACTTATTTTCTGTATATTAAAACTTTTTTTTTAAATTACTAAAAACGACAACAATATACCAAAATAAGCATGCTATCAATATCTGATCTCGTATTAATTTATCATTTATCAGATTTATGATTCCTTAGAAAAAATCAATCCGGGATAAAAGTCATTTTCTTGGAGTATTGATAATGTTTTTCTTTTTCTCTCACTCTCTCACCAAAGGCGGATTCCATACTTTACAAAACTATTCGAGGTTGAAATTTTTTTCAAAACTGGTTTTCATAAATCAAGGAACACAATATATATCATTTCAATCACAAAAGAGCTCATATTTTTTAAATATTCTTTATGTTTGAAGATTCATAATATGCTGCATTCTACAAGTATTTGTGTATTTTGGGCAAACAGAATAAAAACTAGTTTATACTTATGAAAAATCAAGACAATATTCTTGAAAGAAAGATTTCTTATACGTTTTTAGTGGAATCATACTCTTTTTTTTATATGTGCATTTATATTAATATTTGTGCTTGTGATAAAATAAAATATATATACTCAAAATTCAAATCTATTTTTCTATTTATTGTAAATCAAGGTGAAGACAATTTTTTTCTTGATTTATAATTTTGTAATTAAGATTAATTATTAAGTTTTGACTTTGAATTAAATTTCAAATATTCGTTATAAAAATCAGTAAGTTTTAACAAAAATTAAATATTCAAGTTCAGATTCAAAATGAAGAATCGTTTAAAATAAATTAAATTCATTGGAAATATATGAACATTTACTTCACTATTTTAAAAATTTGCTGTTTAATTCATGTATTGAAATAGGCATTATATACTGTCATAAAAATATTTGTAGAATGTGCAAAATGAAAATGCATTTGAATTGTACACAAAGTTTGTTTATAGTCTGAAATATGTGATAATCAACCTAATTTGAACTAAGGCTGCATTTGTTAGCTAATACACCTTGACGATAATTAATATATGTTATGTTTTTAACTGCACCGAATGTTTCAATATGTTAACCATTACATAAAATAAATGAACATTTGTAAATAAATGAACAATTGTTAAATAATACTTAAAATTGTTTTAAACAATGTTAATTTGTTTACCTAACATTATATATCATTAGAATCCCTAAAATCGGTATTTTTAATGTGCCATAAAAAAGATTCATATACTCAAAATGTGTTCTTTACATTCTTATTTAATTGAACACCATGGATAGTTTTTATGTATCTGCAGAATATTACATTTTTAAATGATTGAATAGTCGATATTCCCTGTTAGCTGTAGCTCTGAAATTTACTGAATGAAGGTACTTAAATGGTTGATAAATTAGAAGAACAATTTAAAAATACGAGAGGCATATTCGGAAAGTAAGAACAGTTTCACTGTACAGCAGCTGCAATACTAAAGTCTGTGCTCTGCTCATGCGCACTAGCCTTCCTTGATCACTGGCTATCAATTGGTGCTATTTAGGTTGTTTTATTGTGCTATTTAGGTATTTAGGTCGTTTTGTTTTCAGCTAACAATGACATTTAAAATGTTTAAGACAATTACTGATCCAGACAACTGTGAGATTCATGCTTTAGTTCGATTTTTGAACGCAAGAAATGTCAACTGGCTGAAAAATATTGGCAAATTAAAGATATATATGGTAAAAGAGCGATGAGTGATGGAATGGGAAGAAAGTTAATTAGAATGTTTAATGAAGGTCAAACAAATATCCATGATGAGACTTGGGATAGTCGACATTCACCTGTCAACGATGATCTGGTAAGGATTGTTGATAACAAAACTCATCAGTATAGATCTTTCAAACTGACGATGCTTTCAAACAAATTTTCTCAAATTTCACTTACTGTTTTGTACGCAATTGTAGCAGACTGCTAAGCTTATTACAAGTTGTGCTCGCGATGATTTCCAAAAAATGCTCACTGACTTTCGCAAATCCAAGCGAGTTGGCAGTATATTAACATTTCCCACATGCTACAGAAAATATGGAGAGCATTTTCACGCCACATTGCGACAGGTTATGAAACGTGGGTTTGCCATGTTGCATCAAAATCGAAACAACAGTCGATGGAAAGGAGTCACTCAATCTCCGAAAAAAACGAAATTCAAAACGACACTGTCAACACAAAAAAAACATGTGTACTGTGTTCTGGAATATGAAAAATGTTTTGTTTTCTGAATTTCTTATCAGATGTGAAACAGCCAATGCGGCATGATATTGCGAACTTAAAGAAAACTACGGCATTAAATTGAAAACAAAATGAGAGGAATGTCGAGTAAAGGAATTGTATTGTTCCCTGATAAATTTCAGCTTTATATTACTCATGACTCTCAAACGTCTATTCAACAGTTTCGTTGGGAGCAGTTCGATTACCCATCACACAGTCCACACTTGGCGACATCCTACTACAAAATGTGTTTAGTCATGGTTATCGTCATTGGCGAGAAGTTTCTATAAATAAGGTATAAATAGTTTGGTACAATATGACAATTCTTTTAACATTGACGGAAAATGTGTAGCAAAATACCTTAAAATATGCTTTTTCACATAAAAATAAAATTGGCTTGAAAAAATTTATATTGAGTTTTTTTTCTTCCTAAAATTGTACTTATTTTTTAAATACACCTCATATTTAAAAAGTAAATTTTATTTCAATTTAAAGTAACTTTCTTATTTAGAAGAAAAAAATAAACTTGAAGCAAGAAAATTTATCTATAATACTATAGTTATAGCTGATTATAGAAAATTCCCACAAATCCTCAAAAAAATCTCTCTGGAAGGGATTTATATTATTACTTTTAAATGTTAAAATAGTACAGAGAGAGAGCAAATAAAACAGAGGTAGACCTTAATGCTTATAAGGAAGTAGGCAAACGTATCTTGTTTCACGTAAGAAACATGAGTCAGCATAATTCTTAATGTGCATTTACAATACATCGTGATATTTTGAAAGAATTGCAGATTTGTACTTAAAAAAATGGAATCCTTTAAAATCCTGGGTATAAAATTTGCATGTAAAGACTCATAAGAAAATCTAATTCAGTTATAATATCTGTTATACTAATATTTAAAATTAAAAGAAATTTGTGATTAATTTAAAAGAATTTTGTGATTTTTTAAATTTCATTTTGAGTAGTTTAAATCAAAAAAAAAGTTAAAGTATACTATCGCAAGATTGAAATAATTAACTATATATTTTACATTAACCTCGTCTATAATCATATCATTGCTAAGAAACAAATGCAGTATTGCTAACTAAAATATAATAAAATCTATCAAGAAAACTTAAACCAAAAATATAAAATATTCAAGAAATATTTTCATTCTAAAACATATTCTAAAATGCTCAAACATTTTTATCACTTTCGAATCCTCATGCAACGACTAAACATCAAAAAACATAGCAAGAGGTAAGTTTCCAAAGCTGCAATATGTTTGGACACTTTATCGAAAGCAAATGCTTTTGTAGAAACGGTAAATTCAGTTTATCCTTTCTTTACCAAATTTCCCACCATCAGCGAAATTCAATTTTATATGGATATATATTTTATTTTTCTACTTTTAAAGTCACTCTTCGTATTTTGATGCCATTTTTTTTAACTTTTTTTTTTTACTTCTTACGAATTCTTTTATGCTCTTGAAGGAAACGAATAAAAAGTTGTAGTAGAAATTCTTCATGTCTGTGTGTATTTTTCTTTCGGATACACAGCTCGTAGTTTATCAGTTCTCTTATTCCGGCAGATAGGGGGATGCAGAGTAGAGTATGAAGTTTTTCCTCCCCTTCTTTTCCTTTTGTCAGCAGCAAAAGTCCCGAGGATAGCAGCGTCCTCGCGTCATCTATACAGCTGATGTTTATTTTTTTCTTCTTTTTTCCTCTTCTACAGTTACTTTGAGCAGTGTATCTAGTTGGCTGCTTGGCTACAAAAGGCAGACTCTGTTGTATGAAATGGTGAGGAAATGCTGGTGGTATAGTAACATTCCATCGCTTTTGGAGATGGACAATAGAGGAAGTTGGGTAGGGGTTATATTATACAAAAGAAAATATAAAAATATATTTCTAAAGAAAGTTTATAAAAGATGTTCATGAGAAGTAATCTGCCAAAACTCTTTTTGAAGATTCATAATATTCCAAATATTAATATCGAATGAAAAATTTTGAAACCTTTATTGTTAATATAACTATAAGTTATAGGTTTAAAATTCTGTAAAAAGTATATATATATATATACATATTTTATATATATATATATATATATATATATATACATATTTTATATATATATATATATATGTATATTGAAGTAAATTTTCACTAAACAATTGCTTTTTATATACGTTATGTTGAACATGTCATAGGTGTTTTATTAACAATTGTATTCATTTAAATATATTATTTACCTATTTGAATATAATTGTACAAAATGAAAGCATGCTGATATTTTCCATATTTGAAAAGCTAGCAATTCTATCGGCGTTATGATTGATTAATTATTTTTTTAAAACAAAACTCGGTGTAGGATAAGTCATTAAAAGTTCAATGTGAGCACAATAAGTTATATTAAAGAAAGCTAAAAAAAATTAAAAGTAAAAAAATTACACTTCATACATTCCTAATAATTCTTCAATAAAAATTTTGCATCCATGCATTTTTTATTTCGTCTTAGCTTTTAGAAAGTATTTTATGTATCAATATATTTACTTCAAATAAAGATAATAAGTTAACCACTAATGCTCGCAAATCCATAGATGTCACTTCGTATATTTATTGTAGGTCATCCATGGGTTTTAGTATCATTAGTACATTATTTTATTTAATTATGTCTCTCAAATTGTATTTTTATTCAGCCATGCCTTATTTACGATACTGATTAGGATGGTAATTAATCAGAATTTTAAAAAAATATAATGGAATTTTTTTTTTTAAGTTCTAAATATTTAATCGTAAATATTCAACAGCTACACTGGATTTTACATTAACCCCTTGACTGACTTTGACGAGTCTGACTCGTCATTGATTTCCTGGGCCATCACAGACTTTGACGAGTCAGACTCGTCAAGCGCTTCTTTCGGCGGACGCCGTGCAAGTTACAATTAGATTACATAGTTGCTTCACTCGTTCGACGATTCTCATTTAAAAAAGCATACTTAAAGTAAGAGTTCAGTTTAGCAGAAGTCTCGCACGGTGAATGTTATACTAGCCAATATTTGAGTTTAGTAAAGATTATAAATAATCCCCGTAACATGTATAAGCCGGATGCATTATATGAAAGTGGGGATGATGGTGTAAATTGATGGTGTAGTTCAATTAAGCGAAATTAAATAGTTTTTTTTTTTTGTCGCATCAAATTCCATTTAATTCGTCAGTCAAGGGGTTAAGAAAGCTTACAGATTTTGACAAATTTCTTTAAAAGAAATGTACAAAATTTAAAATCTCAACTTTTAGACAAAGATATAAATCAAGCACGGGAATACATGATACGCGTGTATAACAGGCTTTTTAAGCTACAGTACAAAAGTCGCATTACATTTCTAATATACGTAGACGAATTTATTAGAATCTTTGTGCAGAAATCAATTAAATTTAAATTTTAACAATGGCAATAAGTAATTACCAACGTTTTAATGATATAATGATATATCGAGTTGTGGAGAACTCGAAGCAGAGCAGTCTCAAGTCCAAATTTCTAGGTATTTCAATTTAACGTGCAGCGTCATCTGCAACTCATGATAACAGTCCCAAGAGACTGAATCTGTTGAGAAAAAAGCCTGGTCAAGGTCATCCAAGAACCACAAGAATTGAAGATAATCACCATTTGCCTATTTTAAAGAGTGTTAATAGGGATGCTGATAACTTCATTTCATAAAAGAGAGTTGTTTACACGAATACCCCTTCAATTTACATCTTGCTAAAATCTACGTACATGAGAATTTGCTTAGCATGGTGCAAAGAGTATTGAGATTTCAGTACGAATAAATGCTTGACCGGATTAGCATCACCACAAATTCACTCTGAGCATTCATATGGAGAGAACGAGGGACTCAATACCTGCCCACAAATCTGCGTGAAATCAAACATTTCTGTGGTAGATTTTTAATGATGTGGTCAGGCATAAGTTAAACAGACACACAGCCCTCTATCTTTAACAGAACCAGCTTGATTGCTGTGAAGATAAAGATGAAGTTTGTCTTTTTAGGTACATAGCTGTCGCTGATTTTATTTTAATGGACAATAAAGTGAAGTCCCACAGAACTCTTATAGTCGAAGAATTTCTAGAAAATTAGGATCTTCGCTGAATAGATTGACCAATCAGATCTCTAGACTTCAACCCCATAGAGTATGTTTAGAATGTTCTGAAGAAAATAAACTTGCAACTTGCTGCCCTCCTCTGAGAAATATCCTCAGCCTAAGAATAGGGTAGCTAAACCAATGAGACCAATAGCTTCATGAAATCATAAAAGGCCTTATTTCAAGTATGAATCCTTCATCTTGTGGGCCTGCGTGCGTGTGTGCGTGCGAGCGTGTGTGCGTGCGTGCGAGCGTGTGTGCGTGCGTGCGAGCGTGTGTGCGTGCGTGCGAGCGTGTGTGCGTGCGTGCGTGCGTGCGTGCGTGTGTGTGTGTGTGTGTGTGTGTGTGCGTGTGTGTGTGTGTGTGTGTGTGAGGGAGTGAGTGATTGAGTAAAAAAAGTATAACCACTATTAATAAATTTACTTGTTATATTATGCAACCGCTGTTGCATGCCGTTCTACTAAAATGCGTATTGGTCACAATCATGTGTTTTTATAACTGTTTCATATTTATTTTTGTTGAAAGTTATTAATGTTTTTAGATTGAAAATTTTATTAAAATCGGACATGTAGTTCTGGGGATAATTAATCAAAACTGAAAATTCTCTTAAGTTTAATTTACATTGTAAGCTACCTTTTTTGACAACAGTTTGTATTTTTATGTCTGTGCAAAATATTTTTAATTTCTCATTTTGTATTTTTTATTTCTTTAGTATTTTATTTATTTATGTATGTTTTTATTTTTGCAATCTCAAGACAATCTAGCAGAGCTAAATAATCTTCATGAATCCAAAAATATTCAATATGACTAAAAATAATGAGGGTCCAGCAGGATATCGTCCTTAGTAAAATTCAAACACATCAAAACCTTAGAGAAATGAGCAGCTTCAAGTTACCCGAAGACTTTGTTATGTACATAAGACTTACCTAAAATAAATGCAGGATGTGTCATCATATTAATTAAATAATATGATTTATTAATAATCTTGTAGTCAGAATTGTTTATAGGTTTTATAATAGAGACTTTTAAAACGTGAATTATAATTTTTAATATTTGTTTCAAGTATGCAAATTTTTGGTATCATTAAAATTATTTTAGGATTAACATTTCTCTTAATTAATTGTAAAGAATATGTGCAACTAGAAAGAAACACAAATAATTTAGCAAATCATTACACTTCTATATTTTGTGTAATATTTTGAAAGAATATGTGTGTAAGTAGTTAAATGTTACTTATAAGCAAGTGACCATGTGGATAATTTTTAAAGTCTAAGATGTTAAATAATCCATTCGTTTGACTTTATTGCGAAAAAATTTAACAACGAAAGAAAATTAATCGATGTGCAATTATATATCTTTGGAAATTTATATCTTGAACTGGATGGACCCACTTTCGCTAATTATTACACTTTTTATGTGAGAACTGCAGTGATAATTTAAGTGATCCGAATTAAAGGAATTTTATCAAACAAGCATATTTTTGCATCCAAGATAAACACAATCACCTTCACTGGATTTCAGTGGCAAAGCAATGCTTGAAATTCAGGTAATAATCAAATAAATGCATTTTGATAAGACACCATTTTTATGTCTATTATCATTTGTTTGAAAGAAGCAATATCATAAGATTGAAATGGATTATAATGATATACATATATGTGTTTCTTAACCTTAATTCTACGAGTCATCATAAGAAAGACATTCAATTCAGAAAGTAAAGATAGTATTTTGTGCATAAACTTTGACAAAATCATAGTTGCTCACAAATCTACAATAGATACATTATGAATCAAACAAAAAATGCTTTATTGAAATCAAAATATCGTTACATATGATTATGTGTTAGAGAAGGAGAATAACAAGTTGATGTTAAATAGTATAGCGTATGCCTTCTTCTTACTGCAATGGTTGTTTTTCACAGTTTTTGACATCTCAGCACTAGAATTTGAAAAATTTTTGGAGTAGAGTGTTAATTCCTCAATCAGCCTCTGTTTTAGTTCTTGCAAGTAATCTTGATATCTTTCTTTAGCATGCTACTCATTTTGTATAAAATTCTAAGGAACTTAAATCAGTGCACTAGCCAACCCATTATAATGATATATTTCTTTAGCAGTAACTGCCGAATACCAGGATTCTAGTGTAACTATTCATTTTCATCCATAAAGACAAAGTCTACTTCAAAGAAATTTTAGAAAAATAAGACACATGGGAATGTATTAATATTTTACAATTGACATCACCAGTTATAGGCTTTATGTGGAAAACATGGATCTGAGTCAACTCATTCAGAATAATGCCTCCGCAGATAATAAATCCAAGACCTATATAAAAGGTCTCATCCCTGTTGTTAATGAGATGAAACTGTTCTCCCATCTCTCACTAAATCAATTGAGGTAATGAATTAATAGTAGCACTTAAGTGATTGTCATTTGTAAAGAAGATAAAGCTTCATTGATTAAGATGTCCAGTTTTTGTGTTCTTGCACCACTTTAAACGGTGGAACCGATGGAAAACTTTCAAAGAGATGCAAAATCCATGACTACGCCAAATAGGCTACATGTATGAAGGTTTCTGGACACTAAACTGTGAACCTTGTCACCCTGTTGCAATTTGGTTGTTGAGCAATGGAATTTGCTGCCGATTTCAAGATATCTTTACCTGCAGGATTATGCATGTATTATTCACTTTAATTGTCTGCCTAGGAAGGTCACCAACAACATTTTAAAAGATGTATATATGGTATAGAAGTCTTACAGTGCGCGAAATGGCACTTTTGTTGATCTTGAACTCTTCTACATTTATCCCACTACATAACCCTCAACTTTTCTGATCCATCTTCCACATGTAAGATTCCATCCAGGTGATTTCTTCTAATCAAATTTTACAAAAGTAAACTTTTTCTCCGCATTTCCTTTCTTTGTAGCTTTGCGCAGCACACACTGACCGCATGCATTTTACGTACGTTTATTTCGCCATTCATGATTTTCTCAAAACATTTCCATATGCATGACTTTTTTTCTGAATTGTGTCTTCACTGTACTGATAGCCAGAATCCTTTTTCGGCAACTTCATGGTTATCTATTTAAAATTTACAATGTTGTTTAATTTTTACGCACCATTATACTAACGTATTTTCCTTGTTTATTAGAAATAAAAATAATACTAATCTTTATTAAAATTAGAAATTTCCTTAAGGGCATTTCAAAACATTAGCACCTAAATTTTAAAGAAGTATTTTAGTGCCAAAGACACTAACTACTTTTAATTGAGGAAACATTTACCATAATGGATATTTTAAAAAGAGAAATATTGCAATACGGCACCGATAAATTTATCTCGGTTTATATAAACAAAAATAGCAAAAAGTTGAAGTAGGAATATTAACACGAGAATTCAACAAATTTTATGGTACCATGTTTGAAATATTATACGAAAGTTACATTATATACTAATCTTTTCTCTAAAGAACTGAAGAAATCTGCAGAACTAATACACATTATTTTGCATTTTAAAATAAAGTTATTTCTATATATGGCATATCAAAAAATTAAGTTTATGGTGCGACTTAAATTTAAATATCTTAACATTATTTTCAACTTTCGTCTTTTAATTCCTTTTAAAAGAAATGTTTCCTCTAAATATGTGTTAGATTTGGTTTTGTCCCTCATTTATGAATATATGTACTACTTAAAACGAAAACAATCGTGAAATTTTAATTATTAATAAAATAATTAATTAAAAAGGAAAAAAATATTACAAGAAAGACCTTTCTGTAATTTTAAAAATATTAAAGTCATGCAATGAGCGTTTTATAAAAAAATAAATTTCTTTTAGAGGAGTTCAACTTTTACCAAATTAATTGTTCTCGTGTGTTGGTTGAGGGAGAGAAAAATATCACTAAATATTTTATGCTTGAGTACTTTAGCAAAATTGCTTTTATAAGATTAATTACAAAATTATTTACTGAAATAATGAATTTCATATTATTATTAAGAACATTCCATTCATCTAATAAGACTTTTATTTGATCTGTAATATTTCTACATTTGGTAGCGGTAATATAGTTGCGAAAAACTTGTTTTGGTTGTTAAAGGCCCTTTTTGCAAATGAAACGCTAGGAATTCTAAGGAGACCCAGTCATATACCCAATGCGTTCCTTGATAGTGGCTGAGATATGCAAAATATATCATTGCGGCAATGTGTTCCAAGTGAAATAATAATTCATGATATCAGATAATGATTGGGGATGTTCTGTTATCTCAAGTTTTTAAATTAAGATTGTGCACTCTATATGTAATTAACTTTCAATTTCTCCAGAAATGTTTTCATATTATTTATTACGGATATTTTATATGTTGTTCTTATAGAAATTTCTAAATTTTATAAATTTCAGTTCATTATTTATGATTACTTCTTTAATTAAAACTGGAATTTCTAATGTTAAACTAAACATCACTGTCGATTTAGGTTTTTAAAATTTCATTTAAGTATTTTTTTTTGCAAATATATTTCAATATAACAAAAACTAATTCGAGTAAACTTACTTTATGTATAAGTTTAATAGAAATTCTGTAAATTATTGCTCTAATATTTTGTTTCTAAACTTTCATTAAAACTGTATACTTTTGATAAAAAAAAATAAGAAGTTGTAATTCTTTTTGTGGGTGAAATAATTTAAAACATTTTGTTCAGAAGTTTTTTTTTATAAAAAAAATATAAAGCTTAATGTATAATTTAAATTTTTTTTTAAAATTTTAAATGAATAATTGTGAATTGAGAACAAATGATTTAAATTAATAAATAATATATATATATATACTTTAATACCTAATCTAAATATGTTGATTTTATATATTTTTAACTAAAATTAACCCGTATAAGGAAATACGGGTCATTTTTAGTTAAAAATTGGAAACGAAATATTTAAAAAACAAACTTGATAAAAGCTTATTAACACTAAATAATATAGAATTTGTTGGTAAATTTAAACATTAAGAGTCTTAAAAGTATGATAAAAAAAATCAAAACTCACCAGCATTCTACATGCAAAAAAAAAAAAAAAAAAAAAAAAAAAAAAAAAAAAAAAAAAACAGCTTTGAATGTTGGAAAAAATTGAATTAAATAATTATTCATATTCATATCATAAATTATTTACTTCACTGCAAAGACAATAAATTAAAGTGTCATACTCAGACGTCATTTTTCGCTTTAAGTTGCATTTTTTCAGTTTTTAAATAAATTAATCCCTCTTATTTCCACAAGACAAATTTTCTGACAAAGAATTAAATCTATTAAATATGCGAGGAAAAGCATATTCTTATATGACATTAATTCTAGAAATGTCTAAGTTGAATTGTTAAAATGAGCGGGCAAATATTTGACTATAAAATTATCATTCATTCAAACAAAATTCCACAATTCTCCATTCTGAGGAAAAGTAATTTGATAACGGATTTCACATAAATAATTTCTAAGGTTATACACTATTGGGTTACAGCTATATTTTCAGGAAACGTTAATTTTAAACAAGTTTTAACATTTTTTATTCACATTCATCTAAATACTAAAACAATAGAATGTAAATTAAAATTATATGGATTTTTATCAAATGTTTAGTTAAATATTTCAAGAAAACCAAAAACAATAATTTAAAAATATATTTCAGTGAACGCTTTATATAAAATAAGAAAAATATTTATTTTTATGAAATCTTGATTTAAGAGTAATATCTTCATAAATACTAAATTAAAGAACTTGAGAAAATGTAATTTTTTTCATTCATGAAAAAATATTCCAAATTTGATGAGTAAATGGTACATTTAAACAAATTATTTAATTAATAATTGTACAAAAAGAAATAATAAGTAATTTCAAAGGAAATAATTATATTCAATGTAAAAAACATTTCGAAAATTTTATTTATAAATAAATAGCACTTTTAAGAATTTAGCTACTTCATTAATAATTTAGATAATCACTATTACACTCTTAAATACTGAAAAAACAATAGTTTACTTGTTTTACGTTTCTGTTTTAAAGAGTAAAAGTGTCAGTAATTATGTTATATATGAATGCAACTCTATATGTCGGTATAAAATTAAGCTCATAAAATCTCTGTTAGCTTTATATATATATATGTATATATATATATATATATATATATATATATATATATATATATATATATATATATATATATATATATATATGAAAAATATCTTTCTTGCTTGCTTTTAACGAACGCATAATGTAATCTGAAAGGCTCATAAAATCGTCGTTTTAAAATTTTTCAAATGAAATATTTCATAGCTTTATAGAAGTGTTAATTTACAGACATATAATTACGCCTAAATATGGTTCGGAAAACTCATTTCCAAGTCCATAAAAATCAAGCAATAAGATCTTTTTTAATCCTTTACTATCCAAAACTTTTATAAGTTATTGCCTTATTCAATTGAGAGGTTATTGGCAAACTTAGACAATTTCCAACCCTCACTTTGTAAGAATTATGTATGAAATATATTTATTTATAACGTAAATTTACATAGAATTGTTATAACAAAATTTATATTTCGGAAATATTTAAACTAACATTTGACAATAATGCATACAAATAATTATAATTTTATGTATTTTAAAATAAATTTAAATGAGGACACGTCAATTAGTGATACAAAATCAATTAATTTATAAACGTGAACCAAGTTATATTTTCACGTATCTCATATTAAATGTGCTGGTCTTTGTATTATTTAGAAAAATATACATTTTTTTTATTTTGGTTTCTTTTTCTATTTACATTATTTACAAAAATTAAAAATCCTCAAATCCAATTCTAATTAAATTAATTTACATGCTACTTTTAATTAAACTATGATTTAAAAAAATATACACATTCACCATTTTTGTTGTTACTTTTATTTACATTATTTACGAAATTTAAAAATTATCAAATTCATTTGTAATTAAATTAAATTACTTACTGTTTTGGGTTAAACTCTGACGTTTCCTAAATTTAATATTAGAATGTTTTAAAAGTACCACATCAAAAATATGAATTAAACGAATTATTAAATTTTGTGCTTTACATTTTGCACAAGAACTTATGTAAGTGAAATTGATATATTCTTCATCATTTAAAATTGTGTTAATTTTGAACTAAATAAACAACTCATTTATTTTGTTTTCCTGTTCCATTTTCAGTTACTTATTATATACAAATATTAGAAAACTTCAGAAGTCTTCCATATAAGTCCTAAACTCTACACGGACTCTTGAAGTTAAACTACTCTCCTCTACTAATCTCTAGAGATGAGAAGATCAACCAAGCGAGCGATACGACACTTTTTTGGCAAAGTTCCACTATAATCTACGGAAACAATTCTTCGTGTTTTTCACACCATGTCATGGATGAGTTAATTTAAACCTTTTTGACACATATTGTATGTCCACTAGTATGGTAGGAGTTTCTTTCAACAAGAAAATTCTTCCTATATTTTCGTTACGTTTGTTTTATTGATAACCAGGAATCGATGCAAACTTTTCCGCCTTCTTTTTTTTTTTTTTTTTTTTTTTTTTTTTTTTTTGTCTCAGCATTTTGATTATGAAAGCATTCGCTTAATGATTCTTTTGGTTATTTAATAAATACTTTTTTGCCATTTAGTGATGCTCAGAAAATTAACCCTAGAAAGCAACACGCTTATGCTGGCTTGATTTATGATGTAGAGAATGGAAGAGTTCCTTCTGAAGGTAAATCGGGAGTGTTTAAGAGAAAAATATGAATTTGTTATGAGGGATTTTAGATAGAGTGAACTTTGTGGTTTACGGATCATTAATTTTGTATTGCATAATATTTTATTTTTGTTCTTCCTTTTCCCGGAGATCTCGCCTCTAATGTTAAAATAATGTATTTAGCGTCAAATGTTACTTTTATGGATGATGTTTTTTACATGCTTTTAAGTAGACGTTTAGAGTGTTAGTTCATTTATAAATGGGTGGCATGTGGTGAGTTCGAAAAATATTTTTAAAGCACAGAATGTGCAATTTTTTACCAAGAAAAATGAAGGATTGTTAATTACAATGAATTACTTTACAGTGCCATACCATTTGTTGGTCACTCTAAATGAATCATTTTTCATACTTAAATGTTTTGTAAGAATAATATTAATAAGAGAGTCAAAGTACAGAAGCAGATTCAAACATTTCTAATTTCGGAAATTAATTGCATACATATATTTGAAAAATAAATTATACGCTGAGCGCGAAATTAATTTAGAATATAACAAATATGAATGAAAATAAAATATCCAACGTCAGAACACGTAATATTTTCTGAGGAAAATATTTACTTATTGTTATTCTTTGGGAAATAGTTTTCAGTATTATCATTTTTCACTTTTCTTAAATTTGAATAATTATATATTTTGCAATTATTGATTAATGCATAAAAACTTTATGGAATTGGTAATTAGAAAACATTAACAAAGCAATTAAAACTTGATCTGCAAGGAATTAATGTATTATTAAATTAACAAACAGTAACTCAAAATTATATTATCAATTGAATATTCAAAATTGAAATGTCACAGCAACTTTTCGATGATGTCTAATTTAAATTTTCTATAATTACAATATATGGAATTAATATTTATATATAATTTTGTGTGTACTTCATTAAATATTTTATAGTTTTAGAAATAGTATTAAATAATGTATTTATTAATTTAACAGAACAACATCGAGTTGCAATTACACCAAATGAACTTCGTCTTGAAGTTGGAAAAACGGCAACTTTAAACTGCTCTGTTTTCGGAAGTCCGCCGGGAACTGTGAGCTGGAAAAAGGACATGCTGAGTTTACTTCCAAGTCCTCGTGTTATATTTCCTAATCTTTACCTGCTGCAGATCCGTCAAATCAGACGACAAGACGCTGGAATGTACCAATGTTTTGTTCACAGAGATCTGTATTCAGCACAAGCATCTGCTCGACTTGTAATTGGAGGTAAATTTTAAAAATGGAAATTCTAAGCTTTTAAATAATTGAATATATAAAACACACACACATGTTAATATGAAGGGCATAAAATGTGACAATAAAAGCAACATGTATTTAATGATTACATTTAACAAAGGAATGTCAAAACGATATAGTGATAGAAATGAGATCATAATCGTGTTTTACAATGTTTCTTGTTTCTTCAAGTGCTTAATTAAAAGTAAAATTAAAGCATAATCCCCTTATAATTTTATTCTATATAAAATTCATAAGAATTTTAATCAATAGATAAAATTTAATTCTCAATTATTTTTTAAAAAAAATATTGTGGTACACAATTTGGTACTTTACACCTGTATAAATAAGAATTTAAATTAAAATAGTTTAAATTTATAAAAATGTTTCAAGAAATATCTAACTAAATATTAATAACAGTCTCTGTAAAAAACATGTATATTTCTTATAGCTCAAAATTTATCCAAAATGTAATATTTAACAGCTGTTTTAATTTAGTTAAATATCTATATAAATCTCGGAAGTCATTTTTGTCTTTAAAATATATATTTATTTCCCATACTCTGTTCTCACTTAAAATATACAAATTCTACTTTCAAAGCATCATTAATTACGAAAACAACATACTCGCTTAATAAAATGCGATACTAGATTATTTAAAAATATTTTCCCTTCACTTTAAGCAAACACACACACAATATCATTAAATGATAAAGTATTTATTTCATGTAACTTTGCATTATACAATTACCTTAATTAATTAATTAATGTATTACCTTCCCTCATGCAGATCTTTCGCCATCTCTGAAACTTACTTTTCCGGAGAAAACTGTCCGACCTGGGAGATATCTCTCCCTTACGTGTATAGCCTCAGGCCATCCTGAACCATCAATCAAATGGACTTTGGACGGCATCTGGCCCTTGTCTACCAGACATGGGGTACTAGTTAGTTCTTATCAATCAAGCAATGGTGACGTTATCAGCTCCGTCAATTTTACATCTGTTGATGTTACGGACAGTGGTGTTTACTCATGTGAAGCAACAAATGATGCCGGATCGCAAAGATATTCAAAGAGACTAAATGTTTTCGGACCACTTTTCATCAGAACTATCAATAACATGACTGCCATATCAGGGGAAAACTTTATGGCAATATGTCCGTTTGGAGGTTACCCTTTTGAAACTATTACCTGGAAAAAAGGCGAGTAATTTTCAAATTTATTTTTAAAAATATTTTTATTATTACATAGATTATTTCTGATTGTTTTTATTATATATATATATATATATATATATATATATATATATATATATATATATATATATATATATATATATATATATATATATATATATATATATATATATATATATATATATATATTTATATATATATATATATATATATATATATATATATATATATATATATATATATATATATATATATATATATATATATATATATATATATATATATATATATATATATATATATATATATATATATATATATATATATATATATATATATATATATATATATATATATATATATATATATATATATATATATATATATATATATATATATATATATATATATATATATATATATATATATATATATATATATATATATATATATATATATATATATATATATATATATATATATATATATAAATATATATATATATATATATATATATATATATATATATATATATATATATATATATATATATATATATATATATATATATATATATATATATATATATATATGTTTATATACGTTGCCTCAAATAGCTTTATCCCATCCCGGGTGGTTGTCATAAACATTATTAAATCGTGTTATTTAAACAGTAAAGTTAAATTAAATGTAAATAATGATACATCTTGAACTATTAATATTTTTGATTACACCTAATTTGAGGAAACATTTTGTTTCTAAATTTTTTGATTACATTGATTTAAACAGATGATTATTGTATTGAGTTTTAATTGTCTGTGCACTTGATTGATTTGTGCATTTATTGAAACGATTTTAATTTTTTCTTAAAAAAGAACACATCGAAAATGATAAAGCAAGATTATAATAAGTACTATATAAAATAATTATGCTGATAAATTGTTATGCATATAATAGTACCACAAGTTACAAATTGTTATGCAGATAAATTTTAATTTTAAAATTAAAAGTAATCAATAAATAAGAGAGTATATTATAAAATAATTTAGCTTTTTTAAAAAAATTGCTAAACTATAAAGATTATAAAATGTTTACTAGCATCCGATACAAAATTTCCTATTTAATAGACAAATGAGCAAATTAAAACTAATTATTTAAAAAAAAATTCATTTAATATTTTGTGCATATTACACATAAAAATTGATAGTCATGTACAATAATAATTTATAAATAATTTACGTTCTAAGCGATGGCAACATTGCATTCTTTAAATTAATGTTTTTATACTTCATTTCAGTTAAACGATGGGATAAAATCCGGGAATTAATTAACATCACAGTATAATCCCTAGTATAAGCGATTGGATTTTGTTTTTAATCCATTGCTCTAAAAAGAAAAAATTCTTAATAGAATGGTGTTACATAAATAAAACTCATAAGAAAAGAGAGTGAACATTTTTAATTAATTAATATTTTAAATAATTTGTTTTCAAACTTAAGTCGTATCTGAATTGTTAGTAAGTTAAAATACTCCGGTATTGTAAATGAAAATATTGCAATTTTAATATTTTTGTAAGCAAAGTATTTCAATTGAGTAAAAGATAATATTTAATATCTAAAAATGAAAAATCGGAAATCTTAAATGTATTTTTTGATGCAATATTATAAACTGAGACAACTTTTAAATATAAAAGAAATTATGGAATAATTGTTATGTTTAGCATAGATACATCTAATAATTTCTATTGTATTCAATTTATATTTATGTATTAATACGCATGTTGTTTATTTATTAAAATTAATTACTTCTGAATATAATATTTTTATTTGTATATATTCTAATGTAACTTATCGTAAAATAATTTGATGGTTTTATAGAATCAAGCCTATATTTCTATGTGAAAATAATTTAACTATAAAATATTTCAGCATAAGTTTTTCTTTAAAAGTAAAAAAACTAAAAAATGTCTCGAAGAAAAGAAATAAAGTAGTGCAACTTTTAATCTTTTTGAAATTCCTCATGAAAAATATTATATACTTTTTAATAATAAGTATGTATAAAAAATATCACGTTAATTACTATTCAAATCAACTGATTGAGCTAGTACATTTATGCAATATTTTTTTCAATTATCATGACAAATTGCTTATTTACTAAGAAAAAAGATCGTATCATTTTAACTACATTAGTGCAAAATAGGTATTTAATGTGTCAATTCTAAAAGTAAAAGTATTGCGATTAAGTAAACTTCCAAAAAAAATTTTTTTGTTTAAACAAATGTCAAGGTGATGTGACATTTATTTATGTCACAAAACATTTTGAAAGCTGGATTTAAACGCAGTATGAATTTCAATACTGACTATCTTCAAAGATGCTATTATTGTGATTACTTTGTAGCAATTGTTTTAAGCAATTAAATATCTTACATAGAATTTCGGGAAAAAAAAATTGTTATTTTCAACCACAAAATAAAGGTAAATTCAAGGCAGGTTTATGAGTTTTGGTTTGCTTGTGTGTCGTTAAAGGATCATTTTTGTTAGAGTTCAATGCAGAACATTTTCTCAATATACAGTGGAAAAAACGAAAACTGTTTAATATATTTTATAAGGCTACTTGTTTTTATTGCGTCTTTCATTTCTATGAAAAACTATCTTCGAAATTACGATGTAGCACTAAATGCTGCAATGTAGTAATTAAACCTCCTAAACTATTTCCTAAATGGACAATTTTATATTAAACGTGACAATGAGTTCCGGAATTTAATCAAAGCAATTGTAAAGCCATTATTTTGGTGAAGCTTCATACTGATTAACACACATGTACCGTTTTAATAAATCATAGGTCAGTATTATTAAATAATTAAATGCATTTTTTTACCCTATGCCCGTCCTCGGCCTCTCTGCCATTAACAGACGATCAGATCAATAAGCAGATAAATACGTATAAAAACTAGAACAAAGTATTTTAGTAACATCAAAAGAGTTCTCAGTCATAAACTTTAAAACTTCAGGGCAGTTCTTGAGGTGAGAGTCATCCATATCACCATGATTGCACAATGAGCAATGAACGGAGTCCACTACACTTATTCGATGCAAATTCCTCTGTACACAGTCATGTCCAGTTGTCCCCCGGAAACAAGCAACATCAACAGCTCGTGGTAAGGAGTCAGGGATTTTATTGTTCTCATCAAGTAAAGTTTTCCATTGCCTGTCCATAGCCACATCAGCATAAAGGGAAACTTTGCCATACTTTATTTTATTGAGAATAATATATATATATATATATATATATATATATATATATATATATATATATACTTATGATGTTACGCAAAGCCAAAGGGGGGTTTAAGTGGATCATAAGAGAACTAGCTTTCACAAGTCTGTCTGCCTGCTCATTTCCAAAAGCATCGCAGAGGCTCGGGGTCTATTGAAGAGCAATGCGGTCCTTCATTTCAATGAGTTCGTGAATCTAATAAATATGAAAAATAATAAAAATAATTAAATAAGAAAATACACACACAGATATATATATATATATATATATATATATATATATATATACAAATGACAAGAAAAAGGCATAGGGACCACATCTTCATCAGGAGGGAGATGGCCATCTATGCGAAAGAACACTCTTTTCTGACATGCTCGTAGGTTAAATGACTAAATATGTTATAGCAATTCCCCCGAAGAGTGTTCGTATTAAAAGTACTTTGGTAAAAAATTTTGAATATATATAAATGCATAAAATTAGAAATACTATATATATTTTTTTTGGCTTTATATTAATATATATACATATATATATATATATATATATATATATATATCAATAATAATTAAATATGAAAATACACACACATTTTATCAAACGTAAATATAGTTTTTATGAAATAAATACATAAATTATATATATATATATATATATATATATATATATATATATATATATATATATATATATATATATATATATATATATATATATATATATATATATATATATATATATATATATATATATATATATATATTATATATATATATATATATATATATATATATATATATATATATATATATATATATATATATATATATATATATATTACTGTTATATATATATATACATACATATACATATTATTCCTAATTAATTTGGGGCTATTTTAATTAATTATTAATTATTATAATTATTTCCAATGGCATAGATAAAAAGACAATTACAGCAAAAATACAAATAACAACAAGAAAAATGAAAAATAAAACAGTTGTAACAATAGTCTATGTATCTAAAAGGTCCTTGGCCTCCCAGTAGCGGTCCGCAATAGGACGTTCCATAACGCCTTACAATGGGGTAGATGGTCACGATCCATGTCCCGTCCAAGATTACAAACGTTGCAGATAGGACTTGAAACTATACGAAGACGGTACAAGCCTAAAACCGTAGATATCTTAGCCACACTGTGTTAACAGGGTGCACCATGAGGATGTAGATCTGCATTGCACCCCTTAATATTAATATTAATTATAATAAAATTGATAATTATTAAAAGATGAATATATTAAACACATTTTATTCCTGTAAGCGGCCCTGTTCTATATTCAAATTAATAAAAATAATATAATAAATTACCTTCTGTTTTATGCATTAGTAGATAAAATATATTCAATGGGAAAAAAATTAGTGTACATAATAGTGATCTTGAAATTTTTACTTGGCCCTTCATTCAGTCAATGCATTTTTAACGAAAGGTATTTTGATTAACAACTAGTTGCTTGGCACTTCACATTTTTTTCTTAGGAATCATTATTGATTTTAATAGCTTTAATGAACATAGTTAGGAATTTTAAACTTTTGAGCCAGAAACATTTTTCTTAAATATAAGCGAAGCTCCTGGGGGTTCAGTAATACGTTTTGTGTAGAAAATTTAATTTTAGTAGCTTGACACAACTCCCTGAATACCCATTTAACCACCAAAAGTTTTCTTCTGAGAGCGTTGATAGTTTCTCGAATCACAAAGGATTTCCTGTTAAATATTGCTGCCAAAGCGGAACTCGGTCCTACTGTCGAGGAAAAAAAAAAAAGAAAAGAGTTATGTGCAGAGGCAAGCGTAAATTTCCACCCGTCTTTTCTGTAACTCCTTTTATTCATTCGCTTATTCCACTTTCAGAGTTTTTTTTTCTTTCTATTTTCTCACTTCTTCTGCAAAAATCTCAGTATAGCCGTGAACGCGCTTAACGAAGCACAGGATATATATAAGCAGCTTTTAGACTTACGTTAAAGATACTGGTTTCCGGAAAATTTCCGGTGTAAAAATGCAGCGTCGTAAAAATGGAGTTTTCCATTTTTTCATCATTCCCTGTTTTCTCCTGTTTTACTTTTATTTTTTGTTTTAGCTTAAGACTTGGTTGGTCCTCTGGTGATAATTTGTTGAAGTGAACTACTTTGTATTCAAAGTCAATTAGAGATTTTTTTTTTCCTTTACTGCAAAATGTTAGACACAATACATTTTGCACTTTCTTTTTTTTAAAGCGACCTCATTATGACAACTCTAAATTAGAAATGAGTTCAATTTTGCACTTTTAGTTAAAGACTTAGAGGTAAAATGAATCTTAAGACAGTCAAGTGCTTTCTCAAAATGCTCTATGCAAAAAAGCGTTTTTTTTTTTTTTTTTTTAAATAATCTGTAACTGAATTGCAGGTATAGTTTTAAGCTATATTCAGATTACTGGCTTTATTATACATAAAAAGAAAGTTTTTTTAAACTTTTGTACTTAGTCTTAAAAAAAAAACTGCAATATTTTTAACAATCAAAATGCGATAATTTAAAGTTATTATTTTGTACTTGATTTCTTGATTTTCTGAGTTAAAAAAAGCTGTTTAGTTTGTTTACGCATCTCTAAAATATCTATTACGTGCATAACTGTGTTACATTAAATTAAAATATTTATTATATTTCATAACTTTTAAAATGACAATATGTCACACTGTTAAAATAAATATGCTCTTTTTAAAATGGTTATAGACTTAAATATTATTGATATGACAGAATGTGAGAAATTCAAAAAAACATCTATTCAGAAAACTTTGCTTTCAGAAGCTGTGAATATAACTTCAGCTTTCAGCTCAAAAACTAATGTTTTAAATGTGAGACATTATGAGACTAAATTTTTATAAATAGCAAGATAAGTTTTTTAATCAGGTTTAACAAAGATACTACAATTGAAAACTTATAGAACACTGAAATGCGTTTTGATTACAGGTAAACAGGACCACAAAAGTCATGGGACATTGTATGTGATTTCTTTAGCTCGATATATTTTAAGATTGATATATAAGATTGATGTATAAGAACTGATGTATAAGATTTTTTTAAGTGTTTATATTAGCTGTATGTTTCAATCAATGTTTATGTAAGTTCAATCATTTTTACCAAAGTATTTTATTTAAACAAAAACAATAATTATATCAATAAGTTAATCAATTATATATTTCCAGTTGCTGTTTACAATCTCCTCCCACCTCTCGACCAATTTGTTTTGATGCCGTTTCGCCATAGCATTGCTATTGATTAAAAACGTTCGAAAACAACATTATAAAGTTTACAAAAATAAATTATTGTACATCAAATTAATTTTATTAGACACTTATCAGAATTTTATAAAGGTTTTTAATATAGTTTTCAATATATATGTGAAAGACTAAACTATATTAATAAAAAATAATGTTTATAAAAGACTAAACTATATAAACACTTCGAGTAATCTATATTAATTTATTAATTTCTGTATAGTAAATAATTAACTACACAGTTTTTATAAAATCAATAAAAGTATCTCTTATTTTTGCTTATTAAGAAGTTCTGTTTAATTAAAATGAATTATAATATAATAAATATAATGCATTAATATATAATAGCCTTATATTTTCCTTTATTAATAATCTATGTGATTGCAAAATGACATACTATTTTCAATTTGTTATTTAAAACGTATACAACTTGATTATAAAAATTATTATTTTAATTATTTGCATTTTAACTGTCTTAATTAAAGGAAATAAAAACAAGCAAATATTTAAATTTAATTAGCAAATATATAAATATTTGAATCAAAATGAATAAAAAGGAATATATTAAAAAGAAAAATTATTATTAAATATTTCGATTGTTCTTAAATGTCGTTTTGGAATAATTATACAATCTAGAAAACCAAAATTAATTAATAATTGAAAAATATTTAGTTACGCAAATGAATATTAAATATTTTGTGATGTTTAAATAGCATTAGATCATTTTTAGTTTGTATAAAGAAATTTCCATCAAGATGCTATTGCTATGCAGAAAAACTTTTCAGAAAAAATAGGAATAATATCTTTATTTGTGACTTATAGTATTTCTCAGTCATTTACATATAGAGTTACAATAATAAAGGATAATAATAAATTTCATTTCATTTCTTCAGTGATATTTATGACCAATATATTAGTTTCTTTCAAAGAAAAGTATGACATTAAATAAAAAATAATAATAGGAGACTTAAAGTAATAAACTAAATTAACTTAAAATTCCTATTTAAATTTAAAATGCATTTAAAAATATGTAGTTTTTGGAGAAAAATTGTCTATAAAAATGATAGTATTTACAAGCACAAAGTAGTAATCTAGCATTCAATAATTTATCATGTAATTTACCATTAATATATTTTTTGTATAAAAAGTTTTATCAATATACATTTATGATTAAAAATTGTGTGTTTATTATACAAGATTAGAAAACAAATAGAATTTGTGAAAGTATTTAAAGTAAACATTATTAAGTTTAAATACATAGAATTACCTCTAATATTTTCATATAAATTCGGATGAATTAAACAAATATTTATTAATTTTTCATAAATTTATGATATAACAAAAAATGAGACAGCTACGATTATTTTATAAAGGAATTTGGAAATCAAAGAGAATCTATAATTCTATGAAATTTCTGAGATATGATTATGATTGAATTTGCATAGGAAATATGAAAATGTGCGGGTTACATTGGAATCCCAGATGACTTTACCATATTTTATATTTAGCTTTTTCCAAACTGATTTTTCTGAACTGGTTGCAAGTATGCATTCTTATTTTCAGGAAAATCTGAATAGCGTTCAAGAAATTGATTTTATCCTATTGTATATTCATTCAAAATAATTTTTCGATTTCACTGTCAAATGATTGTTTATTCAATCGAGATATAAACCGGAACTCCAAGATTTCCCAACAAACTGAATGATTTATACATACCATCGCTTAAAGCGTTCCTTTAGCGGGGAATAAAAATAATATGATGTTGACATTAGATATTCCCCAGAAAATGGATCCGTTATAACCATTCTTTCAATTTTGAATGCATATGAATGCTTAAATTTAAGAAATAACATGAACTATTGTGCAATTCTTCCCTCGCATATTCTATGAATTCCCTCGATATTGCAATATAATAGTTGGAAGAAAACTGAAAATTTTATCATTTGAATTATCTCAACTAATAAATTTATCGTACATTTGTTATATGATTTGCACTGTTCTCGCAGCTCAAGTTATTATTTTCTAAAAGAATAATATATTTAGAAAATGCAATTAGTCGTTGCATCTTGTTAAAATGTAATTTATTATTTAATGTAATTATACCTCATTAGATGTTTAACTTTTGAAACAATTACAATAAATATATAGTTTGTTGTTAGCTATTCTTCACACCCCACTGTGAGTTGGGTATTAAAAGAATTAACATTTTTCGGAGATCAGAGGTATTTTATTAGATTTATTTCAATAACTTTGTGATGCCGTGATTTAGCAAAACTGTTTACTCTAGTATAGTACTTTACATCATATCATGCAATATTTCATGCCCATATAAATTTGTGATAAAATCTGTCAGGATTTATTTCTTACATTTAAATATTCAAATGAATAAGAGTATTGTTTCATGTATATTGATTAAATTTCTATAAGCAACGTTTTCATTTAAATAGCTTGAGGCATATTTTATTTTTAAAATAATTAATGTTAATCGAAAACAAAATTATATTTTTAAATAAGTAATTTTATCTTTAGGTACACATTTTTTTTCAGTTGTTTGAATGTTTGCTTATATTGTGCTCGTTCCTGTTATTTCTAGGGCTGAAATTCCATTAAATACACTCAGGTCTTTTGTTATACTGAAACACTATCCATTGATTAGTTAAATACCTGAGTTTTACGACCCCCAATCCCATTTTCTACTTCTCTCCAAACTAGCAGAGGGTTGTTGAATTTTTGGAGGGAGGTTCAGGTATAAAAATCACAACAGCCTTATCTCGATTTTAAGTCTTTATCCCATTAAATCACTTTGTTCTTTCTCATCGGTATTATAATTTTATTTTGGTATTATAATTAATTTCTATAAAAGTTAATTGTTAATTTTTAATTGTCAAATCTAGCTATCAAATTCAAGAAGTGAATAGTCATTATATATGTTGTTTCTGTAACTAAATCATTTCATTAATATGATGATTATGTAAAAAATATTACTTAATTATGTATAAATAAATATACTTAAAATAAAACCATTTAAGTAACAAATGTCTATGTGACAACATATTTACTTTTAAAAAATGCATTGAAATGCTAATGAGTAATCATGAAATTTTCAAGAATTTATACACACATTTTCTAGGTATATATTTCAGTTTTAACTGAATAATTATTCTTTAAGTATATAGATTTTGAACTGAACTGCTTGAGGATATTTTAAAATATCGAATAATAAAATATAAATATTGAACTATTTGCTTATAATACATATAATCACGTGTAAAGTACAGAACATTAAATTACACTTCGTCATGCTAAATTGCGAATTTCCTTTGCAATTTGATGATATTTTTGGGTTATATTCTTGAATATATTACTTAAAAATTAATGACTTCGTTTAAAAGTTTTACATGTAATTTCACGTCTTCTTATATCTTAGAAATTAATTAGTTATGCGAATTTAGAAAAATATTAAATATTACAATTCAATTAAATTTATGTAATTAAAGGAAACAATAGAAGTGAATGCAATAAATATACATCAACTACAAAAATCTCTAATGAGTAATGCTATTTCATTTTAGACATATTTTAAAAAGTCTGTTTTTTCTACGTTTACTGAAAATGAAAGCATTTTATAATGCCAAATGTGAATTTGAATAATTTAAAAACTATTGTTTATGATCTCAAAATTCATTAATTACACAAAATAATTATTTAACTGAGCTCGGTCGTGACAAAAAATTAGGTTTAACATTTAATTAATGATACAATAATGTTGATACAAAATGATTAATTAAATGCTTCGCTATATTTCAGAATTCCTATATTTCTCAAAGGAACAATGTGACAAGGTAGAAACGCTTAATAATGCAAGTTTATTATAATTGATAACATTTAAGATGAAATATTATTCATCTAATTGAATATATATATATATATATATATATATATATTAAATTTTTGCTCACGATTGTCATGAAAAATAAACAGATAGCTCTTTAAATATCTTAGAATTAATTTTTTTCAAAGGAATATTTATTTTCTGTAATTAAAATGCGTTGAAAAATGTTCTATAAAAATGATCAGAATATAGTTTTAACTTATTTATTTATGATACTACACCAAATGTAATTTATGATAATATGGTACATATATATTATATAAGTGATGATTACCATAGTTATTATATATGGTTACTTTTAAACGTAGAACACGAAGAGAAATATTATTAAATGTTTCTCAGATAAATTGGTTTAAAGCAATATATAAGGTAATTTAAAACTGCATCATAAATATATTCAAATAGAATCTTAAACATGAGCTATACTATCTGTAAGAAAGTTATTTAAACTATGGGTGTGCAAATTGAATGACTCAGTAAAAAATAAATAATACACGGATGTATTTTTCCCTGTATGTGAAATATATACTTAATTAATTTGAATTATATATTATAAAAATAAATAAAAGCAGCTTTTCACTTACATAAATATGTGTATATTAATTTTCCAATATAAAGTACAACATTCACGGAACACGCAATTAATTTACACTGGTAGACGTTCTTATTAAGTTCTAACAAATGAAAAATAAATGCAAGCAATGCATTATTGAAACCTACTTCAATATTGAATAAAATAATGAAATATTCACAAAATTAGCAAAGTCAGTATATTTTATTTCACGAGGAAACATTTTAATTAAATATATAGAATCAGCATGTCTTAAATTTGAATAAGCACTATTTCTCTTTAGTACTTAAGCGAATTTTCAAAACATGAAATAAATAAAACAATTCTGTTTCCTTAACGATTTTTCTTTGATAGTGAAATATATTATATGAAATTAATAATAATATACCAGTTATCAAAGACGGTTTGTTATTATTAATACATGATCAAATTTATGATCAAATGTTTATCTTTGAAACGAGAAAATTTAATTTGCTTAAAAAAGTCAAAAAGGGATATTTTCATTGATATCTCAAAAGACAACTGTTATATGTTATCTATGACTTTTTAAGAAGTATTAAGGACGAATCATTCATAAAATTCATACTGTCGTAATTATGTAAAAAATTTCATGTTAGATAAATTTTCAAGGAAAGATAGATAGATATCGGATATTTTTGATCATATTATTTAAAATAAAAGCAACACAAAATATTATTACTGTCACTGGATTTTATTTGAAATTTCTTCAACTGATTTCAGTATTATATTGCCAAAATGTAAAAATAAGATAGATATGACCTGTTCTACAGTTTTTTTTGTCATATATTATATTCAAAAAACGCAAGAGATCAGTAAATTTTCACCTTTAGAATTTTTATAAAAACACAATTTGTGTTCTGAAAATTTCTTTTGCTGTTACAATATTTCTTATTCATTATTTCTTTAAAAAAAATATAATTCCAATATTAAAAGAAAGAAGATGAATAAAACTCAGGGACGTTGTGGTACGCTTTGCGATCCCCAGAAACAGGTATAAACTTCTGTCCTTGAGCTGGGCAAGGTCAAATCACCCTTTTATCTCTTCAGTGGGTTGACAAAACTAAGTATCAATTCTGCTTGGTGATTAAAAACTGGGAATTCTGAGTTAGGCTGACAATTTAAACGGGTCTTATGTTTCGCCCCTTAAGGCCCTCGGTCACGAAAATTGATATAGGCATTGTAGATCTTCTGTCGTGCCATAGTTTCTTTAAATGAAGTGAAATCATTAAATGATCTTCAATTGAATATTTTTGTGTGCATTCATGCTAATTAACATTTTACTAAATATTTATTCATTCCAAAAAATATGAACTAAGTCCAGTGGCTTAGTAATAGCGTTTCACGCTCCCAAAGCACAGGTCCCAAGTTCGATCCTCGGGCTGGACAAGGTCGACTAAGTCTTTAATCCTTTCAATAGGTCGATAAACTGAGTACCAGGCATCCTTCGGAACTAAACACTGGGGATTTCGTGTTAGGCTAATCACCAAACCGAGACATATGCTTCGCACCCCAGGGCGTCTCGGTCACGAAAACTGAGATGGGCACTCTAGCCCCTGGGCTGTCGTGCCACAGAGAGAGAGAGAGAGAGAAACTATGAACTACTATGTCATTTTTCTAATTAATGTTTATTTAGTGAGTAAAATAATTTGTTTACTTCAATATATTTAGAGTAAAAATATTCCTTTGTAACTTCATTCCTTCTTCAGTCAAACATGAGGTTTACTAATAAAAGATTTATCATATAAATATGTCAATGTAATGATGATAAAATGCTTTGCGAGATTAAAATATTTGTAGGATTGTATTAATTCTTAAAATGATTAATAAGGAATATACAACATCTATTTCAGCAATATAAATTTTGGAACACTAAGGCGTGATGACGATATAACAGATAAGAAAACAACATAATAAAATATTCATATAAGTGTTCTTTTTTACATAATAATTAACACTATTATACTGATATTTAGTATAGAATGGATTACTAAAACTGTGCTTAAAACCTTGAGTTTTTTCTAAATTTCAATAAAATATATCTAAAGATTATTAAATACATTAAATGCATTATACAGAATTTTGTGTAAAATTAACTACTAAAAAAACTGTGTAATTCAAACATTAAAATATATTGAATTTCAATAAAATATAGCTAATTGTCTGATGTTTCATTATAAATTAAGAAATTCATTTCGCTTACTGTACATTTTTGCAACATATTCTATTTTCCTTCATTAAAGTGCATTTTAATTCCAAATAATTGAATGCTTTTATTAGCAATTTCGTAATACATTCTTCTTATTTTTAATCGAATATTTTACTATATAATTATTTTAAAGGAATTTTTACTACTACTTCCGTTTTACGATGTAATAATTTGTGATAAATTTAATGATTTTACCATTTTTTTTAAATTCTAATTCTCGAAAACAATCTATGATATTAAAAATCGAAATTTAATATTATAAGATTTGCTATGGTAATAGAGCTAATAAAATAAAGTATGGAATTAAAATAAATTCTCACATTTACATCAAATACAACCACTAAAAATATATAATTCTAGAGTTATTAAATTTAAGTTCTTAAACTTTTAACATATTTCTTAATTTCTTTAATATACATTAGAGCTATGGAAACCAATATAAATAAAAACAAAACTGAAGATCTTGTAAAAAATAGATCTTAAAGGGGAGAAATAATTCACAATAAAATCGAAATTCTTCTTTCGGGACTAAATTTAGAAATAATTACTTGAGAATACTTTCGATTTCATAGGTTGTCATCACCACCACCACTTTCCATCTAATCGACTAAATTGAGATCGATAACTTGAATTAGTTTCGTACTTTTAGACTTCAGTGGAAGTTTGTGAACTTCTTTCCGGAAGTAATGTAATCCTGAAGAATACCGTTTTTTTATGACCGATGAAATCAATTTTTAAATTCATTTTCAATTTGATTGATTTTTCTTCTTTCATTTTTTAATAAAGTATAATTCTTTTCTTTTCCAATACAAACAAAGAACTTTTATATCTTATAAATTACAGGAATTAAAAAGTCATTTTTCTAATGTTTATTCTTTGAGTACACAATTATGTCAGGTTTTATTGAGGTATGTATTTACAATTTCTATACATTTAATTCTCTTTTACATATTATTTATGTATTCGATAATTAAATGCAGAATATGTAAATATTTTATAAAATATTTATGTATATTTTTAAATTTATAATTTTTATTGGTAGCATTTTAGATAATCCTCACTTAAGGAAACACATTATGTAAATATAAGTGATTTTAATACATAGACATGTTTGAACAAAAATTATTTTGTCTATACTAATTATTTTTACAAAATACGTTAAATTTTGGTTTGATTTTCATAATAGACAAAGCAAAGTATAATGAACATTGATGATTATGTAAATAGAAATTAATATTTTGAAAGGAAATTAAAAACTGCCTTTATAAGAAAAAAAACAATATTTTGAACTATAGCATTTCTTTCCTCTTCAAAAAATGCTTCATCGTCAACATATAATGTGTAAATGTAAAAATTCTTTCTTATTTTCAATAATTATTTAAAAAGCCTTAAATTTTTAAAAATATTTTACTTTTTAAAAGTGTTTTTAATGCTCTATTCAATAATTTTCATAATATCGGAAACATTTTACGAGAGGAAGAAAACTATTTTGCACTGCATTACTACACTCCTTTCAATAAAATCAAATTTCTCACAATATTTCCTTAATAATTTATTTTATTAAGAATTTTAATACCTTGATCAAATCTCGCACTACTTTAAGACATTTAAGAGATAAGTATTATATTAAAAAAATCATTTAAATAAATCTTATAATTTATATTCAAATTCAACCGAAATTTTAATTGCAAATCATCATTTCGTAATAAAGTTTACTCATTAAATATTACAAATATGTTTACAAATTGAATGTTACAAATATATTTACATACTGAGCATTTCATAAATATGATTGTTACGACAAAATATAAGCTATTTTTTTATTTAAATATAGTAAATTTTACTTTTGTTTTAATTATTAAATAAATATTTATTTTTTATGCAAAATTCAAAAATAAATCATTTTAGAATATGAATAAAGAATAAAACAATTAATTGCATATTTAATGGGTATTTTCAGTTCAATACAATTATAGTGAGTTTCAGTTGAGTAAAATGTTTCATCTCTAGTATTTATCATTATCATTTGAAAAACAACTTTTTTATAGAATTTAAATAATTGCATTGTTTATTGAGCTCAAGAACAAAATTTATATCTCTTGTAAATTGAAAAACTGATTAATCAAAATTAAATAACAACATTTATTATTAGTCATAATTCAATTTATTTTTGATTTATACTAAAATTTGAAAGAGGTGAGTGAAAAAGAAAGCAAAAATTATGATTAAAAATATCAAAAATATTAAATTTTGATTTGATTAGATGACTTCATATGTTTGTGAAATTCCTATGTAAATCATTTTAATTATATTAAATAAAAGATACAGAATTTTGCAGCGTATGTGAACAATGTATATTTGAAGTTAAATGAACAATGCCGAAATTTGGAAAACATAATTGGTTTAATTTTTTTAGCTGTTTCAGAAAACATTGTTTAAGTGATTTTATATATAATTAAGGACTATTTGGTAAACACAAATAAGTTATCAATCATGTAACAAAAACTTATCATATTCATTTCAGCCACTCATCATTCCCTACCGATATTTCTCGTGAAGAGTTAAAATGATTTTGTTCAATGTTTTCTTGGAATATTAATTCTAAAATAAATTTTAAATCCTGCATTTCTACATTTATTCAAAATTCCCATTAGCTTACTCTGGCTGTTTGATGATTTAGTTTGGAGATAACATGCTGTTCTGACAAGGGAGCACAAAGTTATAACTCAAACTTTAGAAACTTTGTTCCTTTTCTCTTCTATTCCTCTCCAAAATGAACTTTGGAGTAAATTGTTCTACAGCTCGAATTTATAAAAGGATGTTAGTAGTCTTCTCAGTGCAAACGGTAGAAGGAGACAACGTAACGGTAAGACAGAAAAGAGAAATATTTTAGGCTTGAGAGTAATTAGTCGCTTCCTGACCTAAATGCGTTAGAAATGTCAAGAAAATATATTCCTGTGGAAATTTAATCTTTAATTGGGGCACTACTCGATCAGAGAAAGAATGCGCGCTTATATATCTTTGCTTGGAGTGCAAGAATAGGATCCTTAATTTCCTGGGAAGACGAAAAATACAATGCCAGTGAATTCCTGACGAGAGTTGTTGCATTCCCAAACGGGTTTCTCGGAAATACTTCAATGACCTCTACTCGGTAAAGTTTACTTTATAGTTAGCCAGAAAATGCTAAGACTATTTTAATAACAGTTACGTATATGTTCATAAGTAAACCGACTGAGACAATATGTTTTTATTTCTGGAATTATGCAAATTGCGAGAGAATTATTGGGAAATTTTAGTAAATATAAGCAATTAAATGACAAAGTTAATATAAATATTCATTAATTTATAGCTTTTATATTTTATCAACATTGCTTTGAATGATAAATTAAATTGTATTTTTATATTATTATAAAAGGTGCTTAGGAACGATTATGTACTTTTTTTCGCATGCATCTAAAAAGAACATTGCAAATAATCAAACATGTTCGTCAATAAATTAGAAGTTTTTTTTTATAAAATTTAATATCATTGATTTAAAAAAAGATAAGAAAATTATCGATATTATAAAGATATTATTTATAAAAATATGTGGTAAAATTGCTCACTACAAAAAAGTTAAATATTAAGAAATTAATATTATTTTCAAGGGAATCACGTAAGATTAAATTGTTTGACTTCTCTTTAAGAAAAATGAAGTTATGTGTACTAATAAATGGTTTTCTGAATTAAAATGTATTTGTTAAATATACTTTTCCATATAAGTATATATTATGTGCCACGTTTTTATATATTATGCTGTAATACATTTTATTTGGAAAATGTACCTTAAGTAAGGGTATAAGCTATATTTGTAAGTCAAATTATTAAATCTTATTTAAATCTCAATAATAAAATACTAACATTTTCGTTTAACGCTTCATCAATTAATAGGATTTTTTGTTAATATTGATCATTTTACATAGGCTTGGTATATGTTATTGTTGTCTAATGCTGGACTTTTAGGATTTCAACCTTTCAGTATTACAAAGTATGGAAGTGAATGCACGTTACATAAAGAGGCATGCAGTGTATGTGCCATCTTAGCCTTGAAAGAAGGTCTCGTAATTTAAAACCAGGATCTATGCAGAAAACCTATACATGTATCATTGAATATAAATATTACAACCACGGCATATTTAACGAGCCCCAGTTGATATTGGCTAACATAATGGATTGTTCGATTAGGTTGGAATTCAAACCTACTACTTTCCGATAACGAGAAAAAAAAATCCTAAGTGACCAAGCCATTACGACCGTATAGATTTGAATATTTTATGAAGAATAATATGATAAAAAAGGTTTTTCAAACTCATTTTATGAATTAACTCATGATTTAAAATTGCATTTTTATTTATTATATAAATCAATATCTTTAAATCAATGTCTGAAATAAAATTGCAGTTATTACTTTAAATGAGATGATTTTTGCTTCTAAGACTTAAAGATTTATTTTAAAATAACTGGAAAATTGTGCATTTAAATATGCCATCAAAATTGTTTCGTTTATTTACTTAGTGCAATGGACTCTTTAGTGTACTATGGTGTTGTAAAATTGTTACGTAGATAGAAATGACTTCTCAGTTTATTAAAACATAGCGTTTTATTTTCAATTTTAAGCACAGTTTTCTAATAAAAATACTATATTTTTATTTCAAAAATTGATAAATATTAGAAGACATTAAAATAAGATACATTATAGGAAACATAAAACCATGTCATCGTAATTTCGATGTTAATTGCGTTACCTGCTTATAACTGGCTGAAAATACCTGCTCACCCCCTCCACAAGGTCATTTTAACACCATCCAATTAGCTCATAATTTTAAATGGGCAGGCAAAAACATTTATAATTATTTTTCCTTTACGATACTAGAATACAAATTCTCGTGGACTACTGCTCTAGACAATCAAGGAAATATTACGAAAGATTAAGTCTGCCCTATTAAACCATGCCCATCATTCAGTGTCAACCAGATGGATGTTGAGAATGGGTTACTGAACACTTCACAACCTTCACAATCAAACTTGTAACTGCCTCAGTCTATTCAATTATGCGCTCAATAATTACCTCGAGTCATGCATCTATGATATAATGGACGTGATAATGTTACATAATACGGAGAACAATCCTTGAAATATCCCTCATCTACTTGCTGTTTGGCTTAAAGTCTCATTTAGTAAAAGGACGTGACATTATTCAACAACGATAGGATTCATAGAATTTTAATGATGGAAGGTTTGCCTGGTGATTGGCTTTACAGCAACTAACGAAATCCCACTAATGGACCCTTTCAATAATATATTACATTTGAAAGAGAGAATCGAATTATATTTATATAAAGTATTTAAAGTAATTGCTTTCATTAATTGTATGTTGAAACTAAAGTTTAATGTAGAGAATTAAATTTCGCGAAATGTCTTAAATAAATTAAAATTTTTGTGTATTTAGTTTACACAGTCAAACTATGAATACATCGTAACGCAAGATACTCATTTATTCAGAATTTATTCGTGTAGTAAATGAAACTATATTTGCCCTCTGTATAGTATATTTTAGTGATTACTAATATAATTATATTATATTAGTAATCACTAAAATGAATCATATGAATACTTCTCATTATTTGAAAATTCGATGATAATTTAATTAAAAATTTGTCATGTATATTATCCGGATTTGTTTTCCTCATATATATGTTGAGTGCATATTATTGTATTGTTAAATAAAACTTTTATTGTATTTCAGTTCGAATTTAAAAAAAAAAAAAAAAAAAAAAAAAAAACCTGAAATATATATTTACACAGTGCATTTATTATCAAAAAGTAAAATCAATTTAAAGATCGTAACTTTTATACCGTGCACAAAAATCATATATTTAAAAAGTTTAAAATATAATCAATATTCCATTAAGTATTGTAATCAAAGTTTATAAATTGATATTTATTAAAAAAATTTATACAGAAATAAAATTCATAAATCAACCCATCAGTGTTAATTTATTAAAATAAAATAAGATTCTTTATAATATTAAATACAATCTTCTAAAATTAAGAAAAAATTTTAATGACTCTAAATATTCTAAGTATTTTTGTTCATTAAACAAACAAGTAAAAAAAAACGTAAGGTTAAATTGATCTGAGAATTCAAATTTAAGTGGATATTTTTTTTTCATAAAAGGAATTTACTGAGATCTAACTTTATTCTATTTATTTTAATTTACAGATTTTAGTTTCTCAAGAATCTGATATTTAGTTTTAAACAGGTAAATATTTATACAGCTGTGTGCATATACTTTCATTTCTCTGCCTGTATTATATAATCTGAGTTTAAATTTTAAATTTAGAGGGGAAATGTATTTTTTATTTTAAATGTATCGGATACAAATAATGTCATTTTTTTTATTCCAACTAAATTTTATATAGCAAAAAAATTACTCAAAATTTTACAAATTTTAATTACAATGATTTCATAATCGCGCATTCATATATTTTGTTTCATTTTATAATTTATTACAAATTATTATACATCATATAATGCAATTAAATTAAATTTCATTCAAAAACATTTTAAGACGTTTAGTAACAACATTCTACTGTGTGTAAAAAAATTTAAATAAAAAATTGACATTTTTAATTAAAAATATCAGATATATTTCAAGCAAATGTTTATTGAGAGAAAAAAAATCTGATTTTCCAAATATCGTTATGTTTACTCTAAAAGTGTTCGATGCTCTTTTTTAAAGTGTATTAAACATTTTTCATTTTACGTACAAAACCACAGTAACCAATACATTCTGTTTTATTTAAAGTCTACTAGCATTCGTATAAAACAATTTAAAAATAAATGAATTTTCAATTTGAATTTAGCTTAAATCTTATTTTTTTAGATTACATCTTTCACACACACATCTTTTAATACAACTTATTTAAAAGAAAAAGTACTCTAATCTTCTATTAAACAGTTTTCACAAGAGAGAGAGAGAGAGAGAGAGAGAAAGAGAGAGAGAGAGAGTGTGTGTGTTGAAATTATAATATAATATTATATAAAAAAAAAGTTATCGTCTCGATATGAATTTATGTACATTTTATTAGCGCTGCATTTGTTTCAGCTAAATAGTAAAAATATATAGACAATAGACGATTATTTTCATGAACTAGGAACTTGTGAGATAGCTCTTATATATAAAATAGATTACAAAAGATAGTTTAGATTATAAAACTATTTTATTACTACACTAATCTCTCTCTGTATAAATAAAGTACAATTATGTATATTAAAACATGAAAAAGAAAATTCATAGTTAGAATTTCATAACTAGAAAAGTTAGAAGAAACTTTCATATATATAGAAAAAATCAGTTAAATTAATCCTTTACTTTTTCTATTTCAAAAGTACCTTTTAAAATAATATTTTTCATGTATAGAATGTAATTTAGCAGTTGTTTTTCTCATAAATTACCTTATTATTGTTTTCTATTAATCTGTGTTTGCAGATTATTGAAGTAATAAATATAGTTTTCTTTTTTTATGCTTAGTTCAAAATATTCTTCATTCTCAATTATTTTCTTAATTATTTAATCATTTAACAATTTTCTGGCGAACAAATTACATTTGAATCCAGATTAAAAAATTCATGAAATAAAATTGCGGGGTACCATAGGTTTCTTTGTTAAAGGTCATTGAAGAATAACTTATCTATATATAAGTCATTAGATTGTTTTTGTCTCTCTTTAGTTACTGTAGTTAATTTAACTGCGTACGAGGTCAAAATGATTTTGATATCGTTTCTTCTGCAGCACTATTCCCAAAATACATTCATAAGATTATTGTATTTAGGATGTCAATTTCGTTATTAAAAATTCCAAGTTACGATCACTACTTCCAAATTTATTTCACTATATTTTCCTTTAAAGCTACTGATTACACTCAAATGCGTGAAAAGTCGTAAGTCGTATTTGGAGGAAGATATTCCACACGTGTTAGTTCAAAATATTCTAAGAGAAATATACTTGAGTCTGAGACTTATATATATACTTTTAAATCAAAGCCTACTTATATAAATCTCATTCTAGCATTTAATAAAAAAAATTTCTTTCATTATTGATTTTAGAATCGAAGCTACTTTTTCTTCATTGCATTGATTAATTAAGGCTTAATGTTACATTTAGTTATCCACAATTCAAAGATTCTAGAAAATAACCTAAATTTAAGTTTCTCAATCATAATACAAAAAATTTTCGTCTTCAAATGATAAAAAAAAATTATGTAAATAGCAAATGTATGTAAGCCAGTTCTTAAAGAGATTTTTTTTTAAAAATTTACTTTGTAAATAGAAATTGAAATTATTATTCTATGGGACCCTGTTAGGAACCAGCCAATAATTCGCACAATTATGAGTTTTCCAAAATTGGAGGTTTGAAAGTTCAGAGTCTAATGTATGTTATACATTCTAACAATGACGTATTTAATTTAATTTCAGATGTATTTAATTTAATTTCAAGTAATGCATTGCTAACGTAATAAGACCAGTACATGTGTGCACAGTGTATCTGCTGAATTCCTGCTTCAGCCCTTTACTTTTGAGCACAAGCATAATCATCGTCACAAAAATGTTATTGAGATAAAGCAAGGATAATACAAAGTCTCCCAACCAAATAACTGAACGTAATTTCTGGCCACCCACGCGACATGCAGCCTTATCCGGAAAAAAACAGTAAATCCTTGCGATTATTCAGTACTGGCTCCTTCTGTTGCAATGCATGTTGCACAAGTTCCAGTCCAGATCCACATCGACCATTTGGCTCGTTTTTAGCTGTTTATAATGAACCAGTTGACGACTACCCCACCAGACACCAGCATCATCACAGAGAGAAAAATCTCTCTACCTGACTTTGTGAAAACACGTGTAGAACTGAACACTGTTCCCAAAAGCTTGAAATATTCGGCGACTTCATGCAGCAGCTGACAAGTACTCTTTGAAATCTTAAGGCAAGCAACACCGTACGAGTTTCTTCGACATGCACTTATTTTTCTACTATGAAATTTACGATTGTTGAATGTTCGCAGTGGACCTGCATTTATAACAACAAATATTCATACTGTCGACTGACTGGTATCTCAATCACATCATATACTAATCTGCATACTTATTCTCACTTCATTCAATGAATACTTTCTTGTTTACCTAATTTACCATTTTTGTTTATCATTTGTTTATTATTTTTCAAAAACTGGTAACCAAAACGTGATAAAGTACAAAATCATAAAACATGGTAAATTGATAAGTGAAAAAAAACACATACAATAAGAAAAATAATATCTTTATCCCATTTCATTACAACAAGAAAGATGTATGTTTAAAGGACACGTTCATAAACTAATAATCGTTATATTTTGGTTCTAATTACCAAGTTTAGCTAAAGATTTGTTTTTATGGATAGAGATGCCTTTATTTTTCTTTATCAATAGTATTTTCGTAAAAAATTATCGCTGGTATAAATATAGACTAATCAGTAAGCTTTAATTTATCAGATCATTTCTATAATTTTTTTCTTGATTGTAGCAACAACAATCCTCCCATTCAATCAGTGGTACTTACCTATGTTTATTTGATAAAAAACAATAATGAAGTAAATAATCTTACCATGATCAGAGCAGTCCTTTACTTTAATGTACTGGAACTTCTATTATATATTTTAAAACCTTCAATCGAAAATACATTTTTTACTGGTATATTTTCCGGAATTTTCCCAATATCTTCATGATGAATGAAAACATATTAAGAATTCATTCTGTACCACAATGATTTTATTTGCGTTAGAATAGAAATTTTTTGTTATTAATAGTGATCTAACGCTATATTAGCAAAAAAGTTCTGTATAAATCAAGGTTATTCCATTTTTTTCTACTGTAAGTATGCACCAAAAATGAAATTTTCTATAAATGTTAGTTTTAAATGATAAAAATAATAATATGAATTACTTTCATGCATAAAAGTACCTTCATCTCTTTGGTGAAATAGTAAGTAACTTCCTTTCTAAGTATTAAATGTACTTACCCCCTTGCGGGTAAAATTAAATACCCCGATATAGAAAAGAAATGCTTTTCATTTTATATAAAGTATTAAATTTATTAATTACATTGTCCTTTCATTTCTGATCATATGATTAAAATAATTTATAGTTGCAGAATGATTTTCATTACTTGTATAGTTATATTCTGAAAAGTATATATATATATATATATATATATATATATATATATATATATATATATAGTATATATATATATGTATTATAGTTTACTAACATATAGCTGCATAAGTGGATATCATTTCATGTATGTTCTCATTTAATTAATTTATGTCATAAGAGAAATGCCACTAACAGAATTTACGAAATGCTACAGGGATTTAATCAGTGCTATCTTTCAAGGACAATATGATGACTGTCTTAAATTAGACATTCCTGGTTACCCGAATCATAATTATTCGATCATTTATTGATTGAATCTTGAAAATTATTAACATCATATATTGAAATCATGATGTTTATTTTAGGGAAGTATGACAGTCTATGTATTCGGAACGTTGCATGCTTTTATTATAAATAAAATTTAATATATTACATATATTGCCTTTATACCTAGCCTACCTCATTTATTTATTTTAATCTTTGTACAGTGTGAAAAGAATTGGTAATTTTAACAATATTTGCTAGGTTAAAGTCTTCTAGTACTCTTCCGGTTATGTAATCCTGTCAGCTAAATTTACTAAGCAGTCATGCATTGTAAAATTATGTTGCGTTTAAAATGCATTTTTCCATTACATGAGTAACTTGATATATGTCTCTGAGCTTGTGATGCACATTATTTAAAAAATAGTATATCACCTTAAAATCTTCAGTATTTATGACTGTATTAGTGAGTATATTTGTGACTGTAAGTCGCGTAGTTAAAATAACTTGATAAATTTAATTTGGAGTTATAGAAATCTATGTGTTTTTTTAAATAGAAATCCATATATTGTGTTTTGATAAATTTTTGCCGTATGGATTTCACTTCTTTCTCACAAAAATGAATGTCTGTGATTCCTTCCTAACTGACACCCCTACAAACCATTAGCTGGATGATGTTTCTCTGTACGCAGTTTTACTTCTCTTTAGATTCTTGAGTAGTCCTTGCGTTTACGCGATTATTCTGGTGGTTTTGAAAGATACTCCAACTTCAAAAATTTTCTCAACGGCAAATAGAAATCTTCTGTGGCTGTTATGAGTATACCGTCATAACAGTACTTTTGCTTTAAAGTATCTCTGGTACTTTAATTCATTAGTCAAAAATTGACCAGTTTTTCTTCGATAATATCTCAGTCTATGATCTTCGTAATAATGCGACACATTGTTCTTTTGACACGTTCATTTTTTTAGCAGGGAGTGCCTTCTTTCTGCAAGGATTTCGACGAATTCTCTCTCTTACTGCTTTGACGAGAGCTGGTGGTCTCACCAAAAGTGGACGAACACTTCTAGTATTGTGTTCAATATTGTATATCTCAAAAAAACTCTTCATTGTTCGATAAATGAATAGTCTTTTGATGTGTAAATGTTTAAAAGTCTTAAAAATTTCCGAAAGCATCTTCATTTTTCGATGCAGGGAAATAGCAGCTGCAATCTTCTATTTGGTGTTCATTATACTGAGTTATAATTCTGACAGTTTTGTAACAAAATAATTGAAGCACTGTGAAATATTCTGAAAAACTTTGCAGATGATCTCCAACAATGAAATCAACATATTATTTTATCGTCTTTTGCGTTTGTATTCCAGCAAACGATCTCAAACTTTTGTATCAGAATTTATGGAACTACAAGGCAATTGCAAGTTATTTTTAAATTCAAAAACGTGCTTATAACATTTTTTTAAATTCATTTTTAATGATTTTTTTTTTCAAAATTCTAACAGAAATCAATGGAATTAAATTTTCATTTGATAACCGAAGATAAAAATTTGATTAATTACTTTTGTTGGGGAAATATTAGCATGAGAATAAAATATTTCTGTTAGTGCTATTATAACAGTTTTCTCTGCTAAAATATTGAAAATAATTTCTTTTACAAATTCAAGTTTCAGTTTCATTAGAAATTTCCCTTTACCATTTATTTGGAACAGCTCGCTACTTAAAGTGATTTCATTATGAGGATTGAAAATATTAAACCACAGCCAACATAATATAGAGATAACAATGCGTTTTGGAGATTCGTTCTTAAAGAAATACATTATTTGAATACGTCCCAAATAAATAACCATGTAATTGTAACCGATATACGATTTTCCCTTAGAAACATTTCTTACGCATGTACTCTTTGTTCAATACAGTATTATTTTTGATGCAAGCACAAATTTAATTAAAAGTTTGCTTTCCTAATAGCATATTAAATTTAGCAAATAGTCCTGTAAATATGAGTTTTTTATAATTAATTGAATGAATCAAATTAATTAGTCATGCAAATAAATTTCCATATACATTTTAAAAGGTAAGTATTTCTATTCTCTGACTTTGAAAAATTGAAGTCTTTTAACCAATAGAAAACCGTTCTTTAATTATAACAGAACCTTTACGTAGTTCACAGTACATAAAATACCAATTTCAAAATGAAAGATGCTCAGACATTTAAATTAGTTTCATTTTAAGTGTAATGTATTCTTCAATGTGCAATTTGAGATTCTTATTTCTCTGCTTTTGAGTAATTCTTTTCTTTCTCACATTTTCTCAAAGTTTAAACTCTGGAAACGCTGCTGATGGAAGCTTTTATAAGAAAAATCCCTTCTAGCCATCATTATTTTCTTCCTCTCTCTAGAAAGCAATTTCAGAAAATGAGAGAATATACTTTTTTACAGATAGCAATGTCTTTATTTGAACTAGGAGTATTCAAAGTTTGAAAATGTTTACAATGCAGAAATCTTTCGGCATATACATCTAAATTGACGGAGTATGCATTTCGTACAACAGAAATAAATTAAAATATTTCAACTATAGGGCACAAAATATTCGATATACAAAAACCATAATTAAATAGATTCGTTAAGCTTATTCAAAGCATAAATCATCTGCAAAACTTAGAATTTTCAACCTAGAAATTTTTATAAACATTTGGATTCTTTAATTCTCTAAACTGCAAAAATGTGGTGACATTAAAAGCAAAAGTGTAAAATATATGTTTAAAAATTATTTATTTACTTATTTATTGAAAGAAAGGTAAATTTGTTCTATTTGTAGTAAATTTATTTCATGGATATGAAAATTTAAATAAAGTATTTTAAGTTAAGAAAATATGAGAAGCAAGGTATCTTTAAAAATGATTACCATTGCTAATCATTAATGTGGTGTGATAGTGTTGTCATCATTAAAAAAATAAATTATATATATATATATATATATATATATATATATATATATATGTATATGTATAATAACTTGTTTTCAAATTTAGTATATATGTGTAAAATCTTATAATGTTTAAAAAACAACTTATTAAAGCTATCTATATTTATCTATCTTATCCATGTAACTCTGACTATGTATATAGTGTTATAGATAGACACATAGATGCAGATGGAATTTAATAACTTGTTTTTGAAACATTATAAGTTTTTACAAAATTGAAATATATGATAAATTTTATATGTAAATTATGTCTAAAAATTACAAAATCAGTTCTATAAAAGCATCAAATTAGAACATATGAATCAATTTAAATGCAAAACTTACTTTTAAATTTGAAAGTTTTTTTATATATATATAAAGTCTTAATGAATTACAAATTAATATTATCCCCTTAATTTAACAAATACTGGAATCAATTTATAAAATAAAAAATCTTGGCACACAGTTTGTAAATATCCAGGTCGTTCTTGTTCTTATTCGATTAGGACTCCAATGTTGAAGTAGCTTCTGAATTACTAAAAACATACTCGAGTGGAAATCACACCCAACCACTACTAAATTGAAAATCAATGCGGTTATAAATCAGCTTTCACTTTGCCGAAGTCATGAAGCTTATTTCTTATTTCATTTTTTCTTCGAAAGCATATTTTACGTATTTTTGGGTCAATACTAATCACAAAAATTATTTTAAATAAAAGCACAAGAAAAATAAATTGATTAGAAAGTAATTTATTTTTTTTTATAAAATAGCATGCATTTCATACTCGTCAAGAAATGGTTTGATTGTTTTTAACTTAAAATGTGAGAGCAAATTCTATCTAAAAAGATATGTTCTAGGAAACATTTTCTTGAAAATATATTTTATAAACTTACCTTTTTCTAATGGCTCAGGATCTCAGTTTCAAATAAAATTGTAACAGATGGAGTCAAGTTCAGAAAAAGATTACTGAGATTTTTTTTTGTTGAATATAATTGCTGTAAATGTGCAATTGCCCTGAAACAATTGTTGAATATACTGCAAGATATAATTCATAAAATATAAATAAGATTAAATAAGTTGTATAAATTCTTAGAATTTTAATTAGTAAAATTAGATTTGAATGCATCGAAATCCATAATATTTTTTTAAGAAAAAATTATAAGTAGTTTAATGCATGGAAATAATTAATAATAATATTTTAAATTTATATGAGAGTGATAATATCTTAATCTATATAAAAATAGAACTGAAATACTTTTTTTTTACCTTTTTAAATATGAAATAAGTTTATCAGTTTATATGTATTTCTTTTGAAATATTTTTATTGTATATTTATTTTACACTTTCTCCGTACTAATCTGCTATGTTGAAGGCCTCTTTTATAAATAAACATGTTTACTTTTTATTTTTTTAACAAGGCCAATTTCCTCTTTTATAAATAAACATGTTTACTTTTCTGAGGTAGGAAATTTTGGAATGAAATACGGTGTGCATGCCAAATAAAATTTCAGTTGGCCTTTAAGATATTCCCTATAAGTTGTCGAATTTTATTTAGTAGCTAATGATATTTTTTGAGATAAACATTGGTAACAATATTATTGATTTACTCAATTAGAAGTGTATTAATTAACTTATTTAATAACAAAAAATTAAGATATCTTAACTGTTTGTCTCTACAAATAATTGCCAAAGGAAAGAAAATGATTTTTATTACAGTATTGAACGTTCAAGAGTTTATTTTATTCAACAGGTTTTTTCCAAATATTTTAATTAAATAAGCTTTATATGCACAATTAATTTTAAAAAAATGTTTTAATAAAATATGTATAGTTTAATATATTATGATTAAATGAAATTAGAGGTTAAAATTAATTTCAATGTTCAGTTGAAAGCGAAAAAAAATTTAATTATATACATATTTTTTTCTTTTTCATATTATTGCTTAAATTTATTTTATACTAATAAAATTTTTAATAAAAATATTACTGTATATTGAATTACAATATATAAATTATATGAGAAAAGAAGCAAAATTTATTCGAATTTACAATAAATATATTTATATTTAGAAAAAAAATAAGCTGTATATCATAATAATATTTCATGTGTATTTTTAATTGTTATTATTTCATACTAATTTTCCAATTTGTGAAAATATATCATTAAAAATGCAATTTAGGTTATTAATATACGCAACATTATATTATTTTCAACAAATATGAAAAATTACCTCTTGTGATTTAAATGTGTTTTTGAAAATGCTTATAAAAATTAAAATAATCTACTTTTCCATTGAAATAGAAAAATCCTAAATTCTGTGTGCTGGTAATTAAAATTACTTAGTTCATACAGAAACAGTTATTATGAAATAAATTAAACATACATTTTTTAATTAATCAAATTTTAATTTGAAATTTAAAATTTTATATCTAAATCGAATTTTATGATTTATTTCAAAGAAATAAGAGCTTAGTTCGGTGCATAATAAATAAATATAAGTAAAATAATATTATATATATATATATATATATATATATATATATATATATATATATATATATATATATATAGTGGATTATCACTATAAATGCTAATGACTGTTATATGAGATTTTAATCCTAATTTAAATTAATGTATAATTAAAATGGAGATAATTATTAATAAAAGTAATTAAAATGTATATTTATAATGAGTTTCCATATTTATCTGTACTCTTATTTTATGAAATATTTTTCCATAACTAATATTTAAATTTGAAAATTTTGTGATTTTTTCTGAAACATTTGAAATCATTTTGGCACACCTACCAAAGGTACTTTTATGTAATTTATAGCATTAAATCAATTGAATCTAATCTAAATATCTGATGTATAAACGATGCACAAAAAGTGCAAGAATTATGGTAACTCATTTGAAATTTAAACCATATATTACGTATTTTAAAATTAAAGATTAAAATGATTAAATAAAAATGTTATTTATATTTAATATATACAAAATATATTTGCTAATTAACAGTTAGTCTTTATCAATGATTTTTATAAATGAAATTAAAAATTAATGATTGGAAGTAATGTGGCTTTCTCCCTATAATACTAACATAAGAAATCTAAAATTAATCATTTATAACTTTTTTCCTTCAAGTAACTTTTAAATTAATATCAACATCAAAAATTTACCAAATCTTGCTGATAAATGAAAAACAAACATACATGACCAAGTAAATATAAGCTTTTCTTAGATTAATTGATTTTGAAATTAGTTAATATCACATTTAAAAAGTTCACTGAATAGGATTAACACTTGCAACACAGTTTAAAGTTCAATATTTGATATTACAGGCAGGAAGCCCTATAATCCTATTTTTTTATTTATTAGAATTTCTTTCCTGCTGTAGCAGTTTAATGTAAAACGAATTTGCAACACAATAATCGGCTATAGACATATTTCTCGCATCCTGTGCGAAAAAACTACTCGAATCAAGTATTCAATGTAGGGATGTTTCTTTCACGTTACAAAGTAAAAACACGCTTTCTTATTAATTGTGACAGAAGTCAAGTCTTGTTGTTACAGTTAAGACATCTCTGAAGGCGATTTGTGGGAATTTAAGTATCATTTGTGTTTATTGAAATATCTTTATGATGTGACTCATGTAACTATCCACAACTCAGCATATAACAAAAATTTAATCTCTACATAGGTAATGTTTTTACATTGATGCAATAGGTAATAACTCTACCCATAACAAATCAAACATATCGGACCACACTATCGTATATGATTATTTTCAATAGTAAACAATTAAGATCATGAAAGATTTTGCTTAATCCCAAGAATTATATGAAGCAATTCTCGATATTTAGATTCGGATATTTGCTAAGTGAATTACTTTAATACCTAATATCTTTACAATACGTAATATCTTTTAAATACGTTGTATCTATTGTTTGTATCTCTAGTTGTTTTCTGAAAATGCACGGTATAATTCAAATAGAAACAATGATTTAAAGTTGATTCAGAACTAATACAAACATTTATTTCAGTGATCAGAATTGAGTCACGAATTTCTAAATGGAAACTGTGTAATAAATAAAACTCGAAAATTTAATCGTTCTGAATGATCCACTACATTATGAAGTTTCTTCTACTGAATACACACTTGATTAATCAATTTAATTCATAAAATATTTCCCCTTTGCTTTTGTGTATATTTTATGATATGGTGAGTTTTCTTTGTTACTTTTTATGTAATCTTTGCATTTGTGTGTATTTTCAACAATAAAATATAATCTTTGTTTTCATCACTAAAAATTATAAATTTTAGTTTTTGTTTAAATGCATTAAGTTTATAAGCTTGCTGAATCATTTCAAAATATCAACAAGCATATAAAAATAATACAGAAGCAATAATTTATTGTGTGTGTATTTCATAAAGCTATACGTAAAGTTTCAATATATCACAAAATGAGTTTACATTTGTAAAATTTAACCAATCTCTTTTCTCTTTTGAATCGCAAAAAAAGATCATGAACTTTTTTTTTCACTAAAAGTGCTTGTTTTTAACATAAAGTAAAAATATTTAAGGAAATTTTGGAATTCGCTTAAGCGGGAAAAGGGGATCACATGTGTTACTTGGGCGCACCATACAAAAACTCATTTTTCTCATGAATTATATCATAAAATGTTTAACATTTCCTGTGATTTACGATTTTCTCCTTTAATGATGACCCTGTTTAATATTTACAACAATGTATTAAATAGACACTTACAATGTGCATATCTTCTCTAAACCATTATTAAAAAATATTTCAGCTAGTATATTATTTTTTTATTTTTTTTCTCATTGATGCTCTTTTTGTATTTTTTCCTCCTGTCAGATTTTTGGGCCAAAGCCATGTAGTTAATAACCTCTGTAACACTTTAATAGTTATAATAGTTTAATAATTAGTGTGAGTATGGTTACTAAAAATTATATTCCCAAAATATATTTAATATTATGTATATTTTATATATTTTTCCCCAAAGGATTCCCTGCATTTGCAAAATTGTTGTTTTAATCGTTGATAAAATGAATATTAATATTATTGTACTTGCTTTTGAAATTTTAACGGGAAAATATCCTTTTCTTATCAAGAACGTTATTGTACTTCACAAAACTGGAGGCTTCTGATATTTACATGACTCGAAAGTGCTGTGATATATATTTCATTAGAACAACAATTCAATGGCAAATCTTCAAAACAAATCTACATAAAATTCATTTTATTTTTAAAAGAGTGTACTTGCTAAATATATGTTTACATTAAATTAATTTTTATGTATGTATTTAAATTCTATGTTTTTGAGAACATTATAAAATATATTACTTACAAAGTAATTCAAAATAGACTGATAATATTATAAATTGATTAAATGACTTGCACAAATCTTTTTATTTGCTTAAATTTAATTACACATAATTATAAAATATTCAAACACATAATGTAATTTATTTTTCTTGTCTTTTTACTACAAGTTCTTAATAAATATGTTAAAAATATTTTTTTGGAAGGAAAAATAATTACTTTACACTTTTTTCTTTCCTGGTTTAATAAATTACACTTTTTTCTTTCCTGGTTTAATAAATATAATTGAGCATTTTAAATGTTATCCAGTGATAATATTTGTAAAATATTAATGTTACACAAATGAAGTATACTATCAAATAATTTGGTTATCTTACTGATTATGTACTTATAGATTATACTGAGTTTTAAATATTAGGAAGAATGAGATAAAATCAATTATTTTCAATGCTTGAATTAAATGTATCGTATAAAATACCAGTCTTATTTATTTACTTTTTTTTATCAGCAAAGTACTTTTATTCGGATGAATAAATTTTTTATAGAAATACTTACACTCTGTTTTGATGTAAGTAAAAGATACTGAATTATGTACTCATACTAATTCTTTTGTAATTAATGTTTGCGTTTTTCACTGAGGTTTAAAAAACATCTTGGTTACCCACCAGAGAAGATTTTCTACTTGGGTGATCTTTCTTTCTCCGGCATTCCAGCATAAAACCTAATTATGTATGATTATTAGATTGAAGTTAAGCAAATAAAATGAGAAAATTAATTTCCATGGGAGCTTAAATTTATAAGTAATTGTGATATTTTCTTAACTGCAAAGCAATTGTAAGAAGAAGTTAAAAAAACTGGTATTCCAGAGAATAATTAAAAAAATATAGCTTCAGTTTTATTTGCGACTGTGTTTGAAAAGAGGGAAAATAAAATCTAGCAAATTGTGTGGTCTACTTTCCAGTTTTTGCTGTAATTACTGCTGGTTTTCAATTTAAAACATCAATTTGTGCAATGAGATACGCTTTTGGAAAAATTTAAATTAGTTTCATTCTTGGAAACTTACTTTTATCTCCGTTTGTAATTTAAAAAGTCTTAGCAAAAGACTCTTTTGGACTTTTTCTTCTACTTCGCTTTTTGTTTCGTCTTATTTGAATAGTTTCTCTTTCTTTAAGTTGTACCTCCGAGGAGAAGCTGCTTGTACTGTGCTTGCTAATGGCTTTTAACTTCGAAGTCATTAATTTTTTTCCTATGGGATTCACATTGTAAATTCTTTAACGTATAAATTTTAATAGGAATATATTACACATTGATAGGTTTTAAGCGGAATTATTGAAACTTATAGTTATTAGTAATATTTTTGTAAGATATTCAAATTTAAAACTGCTTAACATCAAAGAAATTTTTGCATGTTGGCATAAATTTCAAAAACTTAATTTAAATGAGGAGCAATATGTTTGTGAAAAACTCCCTTACTTTTATTAAAGTTTTCATTTAAAATAAATTTTTGGAATCTATATTAAACTTTCATCGTTTACACAAGATAAATAGTAAAACATATTTATATTCAAATGTTATTAAATTACAATGAAAAATCTTATCTTCACTCTCATGTGTGATTTACAATGTTTAGAATGCAAAATATGACCAATTTCAAAATATATCAGATAAAATATTAACAAATATTAAGAGTAACAGCGTGTTTCAGAAACACCAGAGTAAAAGTCTATAAAAAAAATCTACATTTGTCATCTCTGATTTTAATTGTTTTGATGACAAATGAATGATAAGTTAACTTAAAAAATAATTTTTTTTGTTTTTATTTAATCTCATTCAGTGTATTATGGATATTTATTTAATTGTGAAAAAAAGAAATATAATTAAATAATTTGGACATTTGGATAAACTATTTATCATATCCAAAATTAATATAACGAAATATTTGTGAATTAATGATACTTTAAAATTAATAAATTGAAGAATATTATTAAGTAAAAATTATTGTGCAAAAATATTTTTCAAACATTTAAATTTTATTTTTTAACTTTTCATTTCGGGAAAGTATCGTTTAAATATGTTTATTCATATTTTATAGCTGCGAATAAATAAAATTTTTGAATAATGGTTCAAGCATCAACTACTAAATTTTTCGTTTAAAATTCATTCAAATACATCATTGATGATAAAATATAAAGTTCAGTTACAAAATAGATGTGAATTGTAATAATAATATTTTTAAAATAAGAGTTTTAAAGGGAAAATAATACCAAAAAAAAGAATGAATGTTGAAATTTATTCCTTTTGTAAAAAATATAATTTCTTTGCTTTAAAGAAAAAGAAAGAAATTAATTTCTACATGTAACTCTATTGTGGACTGATGGCTCGAGGCTGCTCTCAGATCTAGAAAATGAATACAGGCACATTTTATAATATTATTAAATAAAAATTTGGTGCCGGCCAACTTGTCTAGTGGTCAGCGTGATTGACTACGGATAGGGAGGTCCTGGGATCAAATCCCGGTTCAGGCATGGATGTAATTTCTCTCTATCTTGTCTTTGTCCTTTCCTTGTGTGTGAATGGTTGTCTACCCTATAAACGAGTCCCTATAGCATGTGTGTGTACTGAAGAAGTTGGA
>CM057821.1:56368254-56395754 GCA_030067965.1 Latrodectus elegans | reverse complement strand
TTTCTTTAATTGCAGAAAACAATTTCCATATTTTCTTCATCATTGGACTGTTACAAATCCATGTGTAAGCCAAACACATATGAAGAGGCATAAAGTTACTTAATTTTGTGATAATATTTTTGAAAAATATTCTAGCAAATGTTAAAACCATTCCCTGCCATTTATAATGAAGTCATTAATACGTCGAAAAACATTTTTTTTAAAAACCTTCGCAACATTGTTGATATCATTAACGAACTCTCAGCAGTTATGATTTGTTTAAATTCATCAACGTTTGCAGGACATCTATATAAAACTGAGTCTTTCCCAATAAATCGATGGAATACCGTTAAAAATATATCGGGATGAGGACTGGTGACCTTAGTGTCCGAATCCTATTAAAATTAAACAATCATCCAAAAATTCCTGAAGCAATTCTAGTACAATGTTTTATGCGTGCTCATGAGAAGTGGATCTGTGTAGTTATAACCAACACTTATGGTCTTAAATCACTAGTAATACAATCAAATCTTGAATTATGTTCACGTACATTTCAATATAAATTACTTGGAGAAAACATTGATCCTATAACAGCTCTCCTTGAGAGTGTATCCCAATCTTTTGTAGACATAAAAATAGTTTACTTAGCCCAAAATAAAAACACACACACACACAAGCAGCAAATATATAAAAATACGTTGGTAATAATAAATACGTTGGCATAATTAGTAGATTCATTCAAATCACTTTCTCAGGTTAAAATTATTTGAGCAGATTAAAAATTACTGACAATGATCATGCCAATTTAAAACTAAAAAATGAGAGTTAACATAAAAAGAAAAGATTAAACCTACACATTAGTCATAGTTACATTAAATAAGTAGCAAAATATTATTACATATGGGGATAATTTAAAAGCAAATGTTATTTAATTGATCATCGAGTATTGATATGTATGTTTTAATCATACCGTCACAGAACTAAAACCATTAATTCATATTATTTTAGAATACCAAATCTATAAAAAGTAACACATTTCCTAATACATCAATATTAACTTCTTACAAATATCATTGGATTCAAAAGAAAAGAATAATAATTACCATTAAAATTTTCTCTCTTACAAGTTGGATAATTTTCTTAATTTATATTTTTTTCTGTTTTATACGAGAATTAACATTCACACAATATTTAATCCAAGACACTTTCTAAATATAAAATATTCTGAAATCATCTATAAATGTGTCTAAGAAGGAGTTTATTAATTTACAAAGATATTACAGTATATTTTAAGTAATTGCATAAAAATAAAGACACAAATTTTCCTTCAGTGTAGTGTTCCCAAATTGTTTACCGGGTCAAAGCAGAAATTTCTGAAGAATTTCCAGTTCATTTTAAGGGCCATTTTAATAAACATCCTTCTCACACTCCTATGTGAGGCGTTCGTTTACATTTCAAGTTTGGTCAATGTTGTGGTATCTAAATTCCTGCAGTATAACTCCAAGGCACAGATAATTGATTAGGCATATTTGTCATTTTCGGTGCATTTCTGATGAGATTGCTAAATTAAAGTGAATGCCTTAAGGACAGAATTGAGATGAAGCCAATTCCTGACGTATTTATCTTGGTAATAAGTGCTGAATTTATTATTTTAAGTCCTCCCTCTTCTATGAATTAATGAAATAGTATGTGCAATTTCTAAGCGCCTTCAGAATTTCCTTAGGTTTCTGTTATAAAAGACATCAATAACTGAAATTTTACACATTTTAAGATTTTGATAAAAAAATTAAAATATTTTCGATTTAGATTAATATATTAAATTAATATTTAATAATGTAATTAGTATTCGATGCATATTTAAATAATATATTTCATTGTTAATCCTAAATTTAATTAAAATAATATTTTCATTAAATAGTATTCATTAACTCAGATATAACGATTATATTGCTCCAGTGTAAACTGCAAAGCAAATTATGAACTAAGAATTGCCTGGTAAGCAATTTGGATATAACTTCAATTATTATTGCTTTTATTAAGCTGAGTTTTATTAAAAGATTGTCGATAGCTATAATGCTCTTAAAAGATTACCAATAGTTAAAATCTTTAAGCATAATTTAAGCTATTTTTATAATTATAATGAGGTTTAGTCTTATAATATTTATATTTAATCAAATATTTTACTGTAATCATAACAACTGCTCTATAGTATTTTTCCTCATTTTCGAATGCTTAACATAATAATGATAATGTCTATCATTAAAGAAAATATGAATTTATGCTCCATTTTAACAGGAAAAAATAGGAAACAAATTTTAAAGGAAAGAATGATAAAAAAGTGAAAGTTAAAGCACTTTTATTTCAAAATACAGATATTATGAGTTTGTGTTTTCACAAAATATAGGAAGATATTATTTATATTTGATTTGAATATTCACACACCCACACACACACACATGAGGAATATTTTTACCCTCTGACATATGCATTATATTTAGAGATTACACATAATTACTTAAAACAGGTTATCATAATTAAACATTTGAATTATAATATTTTTGTAATAGTATCCCATTTTGATTATAAATGTATAAGATGACAGGAATTTTTAAATTATCATTGTTACGATTTCACAATTCAATTTGTTTAATCACTATAAATTATAAAGTATTGATATTTTTTCTGAAAAGTTATAAGAAAGTTTAACAAAATGTTATATTAAAATTTCATAAATAAAAAAATAGAGTAGAAATTAATTATTTAAAAAGGTAAACATTGCTGCGAATATGAGTACGTATTTATATTCTAGTGTATACATGCCTTTTTTGCATTTAAAAATATTCAAATATACTAAGCATCGATGTCGTAAGAAAACTACATTCAAACCTTTAACGAGAAAAATGAAAAATGCTAAATTTTATGAATATAATTTAGTTTGTAATAATTTATCATTATAAAATACAAATAATTATTTTGTGAAAAGAATATATGTGAATATTTGTGAAAAGAATATAGGTTATTTTACTTAAATGTAATTCGAAATAATACAGGAGCACTAATCGCACAGCTACTTTTTAAATTTATATAAAATTTTGAAGAACTCTGTAAGTATTAGATTAGATTTCTAAATTGAGTTTTCTTATTCGGTTTCGATATTATTTGAAAATGTTTGTCAAATATTTTGTATTATTGATGAAAGAAACTGAGATAAGAAGAGCTTAAAAGCGTAAAAGTATTTCAAATTAAATGTATAAATTTATTATCATTTAAAAAATTTAAGAGTAACAATACTTAATTTATTTATTTATAATAAAAAGTAAATCTTTCTAGATTTCTATGATTAATATTTAAGTATTCAAGACAGTGAGTGAAAGATCATTCATTGTGTTTTCATAATAATGATTCTTTTCATATAATACTAGTTAAAACCTGTTAGGTTTTAATATCTAATAAAATTCATAGTTTTGTTCAGATTTTTTCCTTTACGTAATACATGGATGCAGACAGAAACTCACAGGAGCAAGCTATTCCTTTTCATAACATATAAGAAATAATTACATACCTAAGTATAAAAATATATTTTAATTTTATAAAAGAATATATATGAAACTAATACATGTACTATATATATATATATATATATATGTATATATGTGTGTGTGTGTGTGTGTGTGTATGTATGTATGTATGCATATATGTATGTATGTATGTATATATGTATGTATGTCTGTATATATGTATGTATATATATATGTATGTATGTATGTATATATGTATGTATGTATATATATTATGTATGTATGTATGTATGTATGCATATATATATATATATATATATGTTATCAGTGTTATCAGAAAACAAACACTGTAATAAAGTACAAAGAATGTCTTATTTTTAATGGAATAAAAAATTAATTGGTCAATTTTATTAACAAATCATGCTTTCAATTTATTTTTAAATTAAAACACGCATTTAATTCAGCACTTTTCGCATTTAATTCAGTGTAATTTACACATTAAATTTGATGATTTTATATAAGTTCATGATTTTATATTTGATTAAGTATTTTTTAATTATTTATCATAATCTTGTTTTACCATTCTTAAAAAACTGATATTTGAATTTAGTATGAGTTTAAAACAACAGAATGTAAATAGGAATAAAAACCATGTAGCAAATATTCAAAATTTACTATGCATCTTTAAATGACAGTTGAAAGTTTTATGTAAGGAAAGTTGTTCGATTAGTGATTAGAATATTCAATGTGGAGTTATTTATCATTGATATGATCCATAGTAATGAAATTTTTATCATTTTATTATCTATAAATGATCCGTACGCATATTTGATTTCAATTCAAATAATTGTTTTTTAAGGTAATTTTTGTTAAAAAAAAAAAAAAAAATTATGTTCTAAAAACACATTTTTAATTTTTGAAAAGATTGTATTTAAGGTATCAGTAAATTTATACACAGATTTTATTTAAGATATCAGTAAATTTATACACATAAATATATAAATAAATATGTGAAAAACTAGTTTGAAATATTTTAATTTACATTTTTCATTATGAAATTCAGACTAGTAATAATGATAAAATAACAAAAAAAATTTAGTGTATTTCATAAATTTGGGATTTATAATATAAAATTTTCTTCTTCCAATATATATTGAGTTGTTATTAATATTCCATTGTTTTATTTAATTGCATTTTTAATTAAATGTAAATGAATATTTCTATTTCTAAGCAATTTCTTAACTAATTTAAAGGAAATTAATGGTAACTAACTGAATTATTATTAAATCATAAGAAATTTATTTTGAACTATGTCTGGCTAAATTCATTTATACCGAAGTAATTAATATAGCTGATAATAATTCATAACAGTATCCGGTTAATTGGTAAGCAGTTTAGTTTAGCTGAAAACAAATTCGATGAATTTCTGTTTGATTTGCAATTTAATAAATAAGTAGTCAGATTTATTGATAATTATAAAGTCTACTTGTGAAAACCTTTGGAAGGAAAAAAGTACTTATATTAAAATGTGCGCATAAATTTTAAATTTCAAAAAATTAATCACTCCTTTCTTTTTAATATTAATTAGAAATTTTAATTTAATTGGAAAACAAATTTTATTCTTCTTCTATTCTTGAAATTACAGCTATTTTAGAAGTTTTTTAAACTATTTTCTGAAAAATTTATATTATTCGAAAAATATATTCACTTGATTTATAGTCATGAAATATGAGCTACTCAAATATTTCCCTGTAAACGTATTTCAACTCAAACACTTTGACATTCACGCTTCAAATAAAATATCTTCACTTCTGGCTACTCTATCAACCAACTGCAATTTCAAAGCCACTGAATTTCCTAATACATATTTCATGGGAATATCCAATAACGATGATGGAAAAAAAAATCCAGGAAATAATGATACAGATTTAATCGATAGCCATAAATTCAAGATGGTGTCTCGGCTTTCAGAATCATTTTGAGAAATTGAAGCAAGAAGAAATCTCATCTTTATACGACGTTGATTCATTGTTTCTCCTTCATTCTGTGACATCGACTCGAAAGTGAGAAATACGCTGAAGCAATTACGTTTCCCCTAATAGATCGAATGTACTGTGATAAAAATCAATAGCTGCAATCTGCTCTAATTTTTTTTTTCTGTAGCGTTGATAATAATAATAATCATAGTGCTCTACGATCAGCTAAGAATTTGATAAATAGATTAATATCTTTCATGGTTGCTTTTATTAGAGCTTAATAACATTATTTATGGCATTTTGATTAAAGATGAAATATATTTGATGATATCATGAAATTAGGCTTCATATAATAAAGAAAATTATTATTCTTTCAAAAAAATTGTAAAACATCATATTGTATTAATTGTTGTTTCATTAAAATAATTCATACATATAATGACATATTTCTGAAAATATAAGATTTATTTAGCTACATAAATAATAAATAATTGAAATTATAATAAATAAAGCAAACCATAAAAAAACATAAAATTATCTTTTATGTAAATTTACGTAGATATTCTGAAGGGTTACAATGTTATTTAACTTTGGAAGCTGATTAAACTTAATGCATTCTTTTAAGATTTCATATTTAAAATTTTAATTATATTTATTATCTATTTTATAGTTGTTCCACAAATTTTAAAATTATCCGCCTATAAATTATTTAAATCTAAAATAAATTTAGTTATTTCTTATTAAATATAAGTGACTCGTTATTTTTACAAAATTCCCAAATTAAAATAAATAAAACTAGATGATATATAAGGTTTTATACTGCTTACTTTTAATAATTTAAATTTCAACGAATATCTATGATTTCTTTAACCCTATAAAAAACAAATATTTTAAAGTAAATTAAAATTACATTTCTCATTAAATATATTATTAATTTAGTACACAACTACAGAGAGAATATAATGCACATTTAATGAAATTATATTGAAACTAATAAATGTGATTTCTTTATATATGGTTATTGTTAAATGCCTGTGAAAAACAATTATTCTAAAATAAACGGAAATTATAATTTTTCATGTTAAATACAAACGTTATTAATTTAATACACAATTGTATATAGAAAATGTTATATATTTAATAAAAAATGTATCGTAAATCATTAAACTATGCAGACAAACCATACAGTTGCATTTCTTTAAAATGTTAAATGTAAATTAATGACACTCTCCATAATAAAATGTACTAATCCATAAAAAACAATTTACATTATGCAATTTAGTGTTAAAGAGTTGCATCGGATTTTCAAAGCTTTATAATGTATAAATCAGCTAAAAATGATATATTATGATGAAGTGACTAATTTCAGCAATAAAAGTATATGCATATCTGTAAAAAAAAGCTTCAACTTCAGACTAAAGCAATTAATAAAGAAATAAAGACTAAGTATATTCATCGATTAATGCTTCATTTTAATACGATTTGTTTTTTTACATTTGATGATTGACTGTCAAATATAAACAGCCTAAAATAATAATATAATAAATATTAGTGCAATACTATCGTTAAAAATGAAAATTTAAAAAAAAGTTATTTGATAAATTTTTTACTCATTGACTTTTTAAACAATGATATTTTAAACATAACTTAGATGATAATAGTTAATGATAAGTTACTATTCATAAATTTAATAAATATTAGTCATTTTAGAAAACCCTTTGTTAATTTATTTTTCTTTTCTTTTTATTAATGATAGATATTTTATTAAACCGTAGTCTTTGTAACTGAAATATAGTACAATAGAAAAAGATATATTTCTATGATATAAATTTTTATTAAATTTTTTATACAATGAAAAATTTCAATGACAGAGAAATAAAAATGTGAGGATATTTTAGGATGGAAAAAAATAATACCTGAATGTGGACAGGAAAATATTCCACAAAATGAAGAAAAATAAATTTTATTGCTCTAAGGCAAAATAAAATTGTTTTTCACGAATAAAGAGTTTCTCAAACATTGTTATTTTTTGGAGATTTCATCATAAATCTATTCAAAGAAAATAGTATTTTTTTTAATTTTTAAATGAGAATAGAGAATTAAAATAACATGAAATCTTTTCTCATATCTTATTTTATGTTACATGTAATTTAAATAATGTCAAAAAAATAAAATGTTGCACTTACTAATGTTCCCCTTCCCCGTTTTTATCTCTAAAGTTTAAAAAAAAAAACCCGATTTATTTACAAAGTAAGGTGTACATAAAGTCTCCTTTTATTTAAAAAGTTTAGGATCTTTAAAAGCAAAAAAACAATTCCATTTAATTTGTTTCACAAAACCTGGTTTTCATGGTATTTTGTTACTCTTCTCTTCTGCTTGGACGATTTGATTTAATTTAAAGAAGACAAAGTTCTAACTCGAGGGTAAATTACATTTTAAGCGGTACGATTTTATAGTTTCCCTACTGTCTCTGGTACTGAAATAAAAAATTACAAACTTATTTAATGCATTATATTCTTGAGTGTAATTAAAATCGGGTAAAAGGTAAGTTTTCCTCAATTTCTTATTTAAATTTGAGAAACGCTTGAAAATAGTTTACCTTATTTACAAAAAAAAGAGAAATTTAAAACAAATATAAGACTTAAAAAATGCTGATAAGTTTGAAGTTGTCTTCAAATTCCCTAAAAATAATTTATGAAAAGCAAAATGACATTCTTTAATAAGCGATTAAAATAGCATGTGATGCAAAATAAGACGTTTCTCAAAATTTTAAAATTGCTCTTTCTATTTGAAAAAAATATGACGTGATAGGTTAATAATATTACAAGTATAACTCATTAATTTATTCCTTAATATCACCGATATTAACAATTAATATTTTAAAAGGGTTTCAATGTATAAAAAACTTTAAAATTAGAAAAATATTTGTAGTGGAATACTCATTGTTATTAAAATTATTAGCATTTGACTAAAATGTAAAAGATAAATTCATATGTTTTATTAATGAGTATGTTTTCTGATTAATAAGCTCTTATTAATAATTTTGCACACACAATATTTATTTTATATTATTAATAAACTGCTCTTTACATTTCCATATGCATATTGACATTTAAAAATTACAATACGGGATTTCGTTCTTTTAAAATAAAATATTACCTTTAAACAAATTTCTAAATTTCAGTTTTCAATGACATTATGATTAACTTCAAAATATGTATATTGGGACGTCATCATATTGTAGCTTACATTAAAAATGAGATTAATTTCCTATATATTTATTATGAAAATAATGTAAGAATTATTCTGATGTTATGAAAATATATTTTCATGAAATTAAAAATGTTAGTAGAAAACTATATAAATAAGGCGTATAACTCAAATGAAATTCAAAAATATGTACTACACTGCAAAAAACAAGTTTAAAAAGTAATAGCAAATCTAAAGAAAAGCACAAGTTAGAGAAGCAAAATATTTAGGTAAAGAAAAATTTAAATTTGAATTAAGTATATCCTCATTAAAAATATTCGCCGAATATTGTAGATACGTAAATATTATGGTTACAATTTATTTTCTTTAAGCATGGTTATAAGAGAAAAGTCGATATCTTGTTATAACTTGTTAGAAAATTATAAAAATATAAAACAAACTATTTCTAAACACTCATTAAACGTAAAATAGTAAAGTACAATTAAATATAAAATATTGTTAGATACGAGTTAATAGAAAACAAGCAAAACTTTTTTAAAGCTTTTGATATCCACTATGATTAATAAAATCATAAAGTAAAAAAGTTTCACCCTAATTGAATAGTCTAATTATTTTCGTTAAAATTTGAAGATTTGTTTTCCTATTAAAGTCGACAAACAATCTTAAAGCAAAATATATTGATGTCATCAAAAAATTATATATGTTAATGGTAATTTTTTGATATACCATTAAAAATGTAGTGTAATGAATTAGGCAAAACTTGTAGTTAGAATTAATAAACTTATAATTTTATTAAAAAATTAACTTAAGATACTTTATAACTTTAATCTAATCCAATGCACTCTTAACGTATTTATGTTGATGATATATTCAGCATGTTTTGTGTATCACAAAATGAGACCCAAGATAATAGGATAAAAGTTTTTGAGACTAGTTAAGACGATATATCAACAACTTAAATACTGAGCTTCATCAAGTGTAGATTAATTTCTCCTAAGAGAGTAGTTCTTCACCCACATAAGAAAGAACGTCAAAATAAAAGTAAATAGAAACATGTTTGTTTCAAAAAACGTGAAATATTCCTTTGATATTGGTGACAATACACACACACACACACACACACATATATATATATATATATATATATATATATATATATATATATATATATATATTATATATATATATATATATATATATATATATATATATATATTATATATATATAATTTTTAAGGACAGCTAAATATTTATTCTGTCAATAAAATTTAAAATATGCACCCTTTATTTTTGCTAGTTATGAATTAAAATTTGCATATGAGAATAGATTTTCTCATCAATAACAAAATCCAAGAAAGTAGTTTAATACTTTTGGAGCAACAAAAGTATAAAAATAAGAAATGTTAATAAAATTATCAGTATACATGTCAATAATTTTAAAAAATAAATACAGTCGATTTAATTGTTAATTAGTAATTTGAAAATATGATATAGAGCATTGTGAAATAACAAACTGATAAAAATACAGAATTATGAATTAGTGGATTTTGCCTTCTTACACCGTACGTTCTTTTGTAATAAACATTAAATTCGTATTTGTATATCGAACAAATAATTTATATAACAACGCAATTCTAATATTATTTAATATTATACATTTATAAAATTTAAATTTTTATTTTTTTTCACAAAAGAATATAATCACAATTCCAAGTCAGGTATGATATATGATGGAGAATGAAATATATATTAATCATTTAATACCATTTAATATGTATTGCTCCCAACAATTTTTTGAGAGATATTATTTTTAACATATATAAAATTATAAATGAATCTATTAAAGTATTAAGCCAGAATAAGCGCCATTTTTTTCAAACGTAAGCAGTTATCTATTTATAAATTGCTAAAAAAAATGTAAAATAAATTGATACAATACTTTTTGTGTGTGTTTTAAGAAAACAATTCAAAACACCATTTTAAGGTGACTTTATGAAACAAAATTTAAAAGAAGATTAATTAATAGAAAAGACGATTTTTAATATACAACTTAAAAATAATTCATTTTAAAGTATACTATGTAGTCTTTATTTCATGCGAGATAGAAACTAATATTAATGATGCTTTGATGTAGGCCTAATAATAGTTGAAGAAAAAGTTCGCGATAAAAAATTATATACTTAAAATTTTTATTTTTAATTCTATATGTCTACATATTTTTTCAATTCCTATTTTAGATGTTCATAAATCTAATTAGATAAGTTTTCATTCATATTATAAAAATAAATAACCAAATAATAATCGCTAAATATCCATTCAACAAATGTTTTACCTTCAGTAACACAGTGATTAAAATTAAAATGTGTGTTTGTAGTATTATTTCCTTAATTATATACAATCTTTCGAAGAAAATCCAACAAAATACCAGTTAGCAATTTGTTTTCTTCATTTTGTAATGGAACAATTCAACCAATATTTTATATTTTAGCTATTCTTTAAATGTTAATAACTAATTTTACAAAAATATATTTTTATTGTATCATTTGCTTTTTGTAAGTAATTTTAATTACATAAATGCGGATGGCTGTTTATTTATCATACCTTTACTTTATAGACGAGAGAGTTATTCCCATCAATCAGAGACAACGAGTATTTCCAAATGGAACACTTCTCATAACGGGAATGCAGCCTGGAATAGATGATGGCACTTACAGCTGTGAGGTTAGTGGACCTGGCCAAGAAATCCCCGTCTCACGTTCCTTCCGGATAGTCATTCGTAGTAAGATTTCCTCCCGATTTATTGCTATTTTTTTTCTCTTCTCTTGATATTGAGTTGAGTTGAGAGGCATTAAAGGGAAATACTTGTTTTTTCTGCATCTATATATACAGATATATTCTAAACAGACTTGTTGGATTTATGGATTTTATGTGTAATAAATCTAAAGGGACAGTAACGAATTAAATATCCGAAAGCAGCTTTATTTAATTATTCAAATACATTTTAAAATGAGATGACTTTCACAATTTAGCTTTAATTAATTTTAAAAATTATAAAGTTTTAATGAAATTATAACCTATATAGTTTTATATAACTTACAATGATTTGATTTTGTAGTTAATTAAAATGTTTCTGTACAAGTCTCAAAAAGTCAAATCATGTTGCTCTCATCAAATATATATAAATAATAGGTTGGAATTTTATCATCACCAAAATATACATAAGACATGCATATATATATATATATATATATATATATATATATATATATATATATATATATATATATATATATATATATATATATATATATATATATATATATATATATATATATATATATGTGTACATATATATATATACATATATATATATATACATATATATATACATATATATATATATATAGATAGATAGATAGATATAGCAGTAAAATTTAGAAATAAAATAAATATTTTTAACCATTTTAAATTTTTGTTAGGTATTTATATGACACTCTTGTTGAGGAAATGAGTTTCTTCTTGACTTTCAATAGTGTCATAGAAAAAGCAATGTACGATGTATTTTGTGGTTCAAAAATATTTATTAATAAATAATTGCAATAAATTAAGCAAAGTACTGAAAAAACAACATCGTGTTTGTTTAAAATGTCACTATAAAAGCTTAAAAATTATTAAATCTTCCAAGTGATGAAATTCCTTATAAAGGCTGTATTATTCATGTAGTCTTTACGCTGTTAATATTTTATAATACAAGTCCTATTAAAATAACAATTTAAATTATTAATATAATCTCTTGTAGTCTTAGATGCCGTTTAAAAAGTCTTTTCTCTATTTAACTTATGTAAATAAAGTTAGTTTTTCTTTAAAAGTAAGCATCGTAAATGCCTAAGATAACTTCATGCTTAATTTTATAACTTTTTAAAATTTTTATTCAAAGTTTTATAGGCGCTGTCCTATTAACAAGAAAAAAGGATACTGAATCCATTCATTATTACATAAATAGGAATATTTAATTCCTTTTAGAAGTAGGAATAAATTTATAGTTTAAGATGTGAAACAAACAGCTTTAAGATGTCTGAAAAAACGAAGCATTTTTCGACAAAAGAGGAACCCAATGTTAGAAATAGCTTTCCTTAAAATACAAAAAAACTATGGTATAAAAATGTTCGTGTAATTTTTTGGCTTACTACCTTAAAGGTTAAATAACACGTATACTTTCTTGATGAAACGTCTTTTCTCAATCTAGATTCTGAAATGTACAGAATTGAAACTAAGGCATGCCATGACCCATCTTTTCTTCTAACAGAAAAAAATTAAATTCATTTGCCACATTTAGTGACTCATTCATAGCAATCAAAAACAATTGGTTCAGGCCTATTTCTCATTACTTATCAAATATTTTGAAATAGCAGGACATTCAACTTCCTCAGACTTTTGACTCTTAATTTTCAGAAGAACAGAAATTCTTCTCAAGAAACCATTTCGGATACATCTCTCGCTACAAATGTAATATACATTGCAATTTTTATATCATATGAAGCATTTCGTGATACAAAAATCTGTGAAAATGCTCTTCAGTCTTTATTTTATTGATTTGGTGTATTTTTCAATACCTGAACAAATCTCTCCCAAATAAAATTTGTTAACAGTTGATGATATTATTCATAATTGTATGTCTTATTTTTATTCTTTATCAATGGATGTTAATGTTATTCTTATTTTCAAAAAAATTGTAAAAGGTGATCCATTTTATTTATAAAGTATTTTTTTAGAATATTAACCATGAGTATTGTTTTTTTCAATATTTGTTTGTGTCCTAATCAAAAAGAAAATTAAATACAAAATTATTAGTATAAGAAGGCATCTTGCATTCCTGGAAGAAGTTAGATTACTTCAGAATTTTTCTCATTTCAAATAGATTATTTTTAAAACAAAAGAATCATCCTTTATTAGAGAAACGACGCTAGAAACTTGACTTTTTTATTTGATATTTTTTCCTTTCAGACCAACCCTTTGAAAATCTCCAAATGTTTAGCATAAACTCCTAGCAAATTTTCTCATTTATTTATCAAGTTAAAATCGTTCATTTTAAATTTTACGTTATTTTGTATTGCTATGATAAACGTATAGTTGACTCAAGTGGGACAAGAAAATGATATAAATCATTCCAATAATAGTATTACACACACAGACATATATATATATATATATATATATATATATATATATATATATATATATATATATATATATATATATATATATATTTGCTTTTTTAAAGTTATCTTTCCTTATTTTGTTATGCATTAAAATGTATTATTTGACAATCCTACTATCCTTTTTTAATAAATTAAGCTTAAAATTTGAAAAAGAACACTTCAAATTTTCTTAAATCATTCTGTTATACGTTACCGTATTCATCACTACCCTCTCTAGCATTTATAACCGTTGAACCTATAAAAATGTTATTTCTGAATGTTCCAACAACGATTAAATAACAAATTGAAACTCAATAATGAATGCATTTAAGTGGGTGAGGAAGATCACCTATATTGCAGATCAATCGAGACCTTTGACACTTTTAGTAAGTCTAATAAACTTAATAGATATTTCAAACTCTGCTAAAGTACATATAATTTACTTATATTGATCTAATGAAAGGTTTGCTTGAAATCAGTAAATAATATGATCAATCTCAATACTATACTCATAAGATATTTCAGATATATTTGACATAATATGGGTTTGTTCTATGTGTGTTGATTAATCAGCTTGAAAGAGAGTCCTTCTAGTACCAAGTACCACTCAACGTATATTCAACAAAAAGCACCATTATATATATATATATATATATATATATATATATATATATATATATATATATATATATATATATATATATATATATATATATATATATATATATATATATATATATATATATATATATATATATATATATATATATATATATATATAATGGTGCTTTCCTGTGTGTATGTGTGTGTCAGCAGCGCAGTGAGTGAGTGTTAGATAGAGCGAGTGAGAGATAGATAGAGTGAGTGAGTGAGTGATTGAGTGAGTGAATGAAAAGCAAATTAAAATATTTTATTTTGAATTTAATAGGGCTATGCTTTTTCAGTAATGCAGGTCACTTTTCATCCTTTTTATACATTTTCATAATTATTCCCATTCTCAAGTCACTTGCTATATCTCCTTTTTCTCTAAATCCTTAATTCCCATTTATATATTCAAGTCAAAAATTATTTTCTATATTGTTTATTTGATTTTTATACCACAACTTCTTACTTTTCTGTTATATTTTAATGGCACTCAGCATTAATTCATCAAAAGATGGTTCATTGACATTATTTTTCGAATCATGTTACATTATGATACTCCTTACGATAATAGCAGTTTAGGTGAAATATTATACGAAATATTCCTTCCGCCTAAAAGTGGCTTCATAAAAGTCTGTCGCAATAATTCCATTTTTAACCTACAACTCACGGCTTTAGAATGGCAGCCCTTCACATTATCACTGGATTCCTTAAACATGTTAAGGTTATTGCCATGGCAGTTAGTGTAACCACTATGCTACCATGGCATCGGCCTTTTGCCCGGAAAGGTGGATTTTGATTCCCAATGCCATCAAAGATCCACCGAGTACATGCGTTATACGTACTTATTAAATCAGTGTAATCAAAATTCCTGTGGTCGGTCGCTGAGTACTCACCACGGGTGTAATGATCTAGAGAAAATTTCCACACCCTCCAGACCAATGTCAAAATTGAGGGAGCGGGTCCTCTGGTGCCATCTATTGGAGGAATTCAGAGAAATGTCGTAGTTCAACATCGTCATCTTTTGGTTAAAAGAAGTATCCACCCTATGGGCTTACATTCGCATAGCCAACGTCATTTCGAGATTGTCTTGTCCAAGGTCAACAAGATCATCATTAACAACAAGAGAGTCATCATTTTTCCTATTACATTGAAAGATACTCATTCTTGTACATCAGAAACGCTTTTTTTTTCCTTCAATATAATTTTGAAATGATTCGTTTATTATTGTACTATATTATATTTTGCTAAAATATACCACTGCAACATTTTTTCTAGATTTCATTATTTTTATTCAGTGTTACTCTACATTCATCATCAAGACAATTATTAAATATATTTCTTTTGAGTTCGTACCTCATAATAAGTCAGAAATTCACGTAGTGACATTAAATGAATTCTGAGAGATATTCGTAATTTCTATCAAAAAACTTAGAAAAAATAACTTCCATTTTTTTGTTTTCCTTATAACAAAACAAAAAAAAATGCTGATAAGCTGGATTTCACTAATTTTGCATGTATCTTCTTCTATGTACATAAAACAGTTATATGAAATATTGCATTGTACAAATAGAAAATAAAAAAAAATTATTAAAAATTCTTTTAAAAGTCTAATTATTAAAATAAGACTAATATTCAGTTTAGTATTCAAATTCTTGATAAATTGTTAATGAATAGAATTCAAGTTACAGAACAAAATATAATTTCACACAAAATGTAAAATTCCTACTAGCAGCTCAGACCACTTTACACACATTATTAACACTTAAATTAGTTAAATAAAAATAAGTGAAATGTTAAAAAAAATCAACAAAAGTATTTGATGAAAGAAAACAATGTTCAAGCAAAAATGTCTGATGAAATTCAGTACAGACAACTGTAAAAAATGATTGAATTTAATGATAAAAAGTTGTTAATTCAGCATGAAATAATTCTACGGAACAATTTTTCTATAATCTGTCAACAAATATAAAGGAATTCCTTCAAATAAATACAAACTCTGCTAAAAAGTTTTAAAAAACACACAAATTCTACTTAAAATGGCAACTGTGATATTTCAGAGAAAGAAAATAGCTCAAACAACTGAGAAGGTTGATAGAAAAATGACAAATGAATGATCATGTAGAAATTTCATGATAATCAACTGAAAAACATACAGGAAAAAAAATACAAAATACTTTTACTTAAAATAAGCTAAATAAATTTAAGCATTTTTAGTAATAAATGACACAACATGAATTTAATTTTTTCATTTATCTAAATATAGCATATTTAGTATTTAAAAGTTTATTTTTGCTGCAACAATACAAAAATCGAAATAAATTAAACTGACTTAAATATTATTCAAAAATTTGAAATTCAAAGAATGACAGATAAAATTAACAACTGGATTTGTAACATTCGCACAGTGATTAATGCACATATGCTATAAATTAAATTGCTAATGCCATTTTTTACACTAAGCATTTTAGTACATACCTCAGAATACTTTAATAAAATGTGTGTGAGGGGTTAATAAAAGTTAATGATCTGTTACTCTAAGGGCTCTGGAAGTCATTCTACAAATCGAAGAAGATAAACATTTGAGAAACTGCCACTTTGAAAATTGGTCTCAAAATTTCTTAAATTAAAATTTAAGGAAAAAAATAGTTTAAAATATTGCCACCAGATGAAGCTGCGATATAGTTTAGAATATATTGTTAAACAGGTCATGAAAACCATTAGTGAATCATTTCACGAAAGTATAGAGTACCGACGATTTTATGCATCTTTTATATGCCCAATACCACCATTCTCTATACCATAATCTGAACTCTTACCTTCTACACTTATAAGATTCAAGTGGTTCATCAATTAAAAAGGCCAAACGTTTAAATTTTTTTTCCCTGGAATTTTCAAGTTTTTGGAATTTTGCAAAATATTTAAGCTACATTTTCTTACCAGAGAGGGAGATAATTCCGAATCTTGGAATATTCTGCGGGCAAATGATACTCATTTTCTTTTTAATAAATAGGTGAAAACCCACAAATGTTGAATCTGTTTGATTCAAATCCCGAGCATGATGCACGCCACATCCTTGCATGATACAGAAGTGGTCATATGATATGGATTTACTGCTCCATTCTTTATCTTATTATGCTTTTTTGAATAACTAATCCCTTTAGGAGGACATCGCCACACATGTTCTGTGAGCGGGATGCCATATTATAGAACTACAAAATTTCCAGCAACGAGACTGCCTCCAAGAAACCACATTCATGAGAAACGGAGTCATACCTCACATCAAAACACAAGTACAACAAATGTTCAGGCATATCTTTATCGATGCACAGGAGATCAGTCGATGTTTCCCATCAGACTGGTCTCCATGACAGCTTGTGAATTGTGGTTATGTGGCTTTTTGAACAACAACATTTATCGGTAACCTATGACAACTGTATATGGTTTGAAACCCAGTATTTGTCACCAGATTCAAAATATCCTAGTTTACTTTCTTCGGTCAGCGTTATAAAGTCAAATCTTCTGAATTAAGGGCATAATCGAAATAGATGAATCGCATATTGGACATCTTTTAAAACACAATTTTATGTTTAATAATGTTCTTTGAAGATGGGTATACTGTTTAATATTTTTTTTATTTTCAAGGACAGGACAAATACAAGGAATAACATAAATAAAACACACGGAAAAATCACAAAATAAACATGTGACAAAGATAAGACAGGTGAATACACTACAAACGTTTACGAGATGATTGGAGACATTGCCCCAAAAACTCACTGTCTTGCCAATAAAGCGATGATTCAGAGCTACCATACAATGGATAACAGTGGTGGAGGTAGGTCCTATTCATGGGCTCTGTAAGCTGCAGTCGTTGTCATAGGTTAACAATCGAGTGAATTTAAGATACCCATGCGGTGCAAATCTTCAGCAAGACAGTCATGAACCGTCAGAAATCCAAACTGTGTCACAACTTTCAGGGATACTCAGAAGGTCGGCTTTCAACTGCTTGGCTTTCTAGCTTTCATGTTGTTTAGAAGCTTAAATTCTCTTAAAAATTTGTTTAAGGTGTACCTTTATAGTGTGATAGGAAATCTCAGTGAATCTGGTGAAAATCTGCGCCCCTCTTTGGAAAGAAGTCATCTTGCTCGTTTTCATGAATGCCACAATGCCCTGGGGCCCACTGGAGCCCAACACGTTTCTTTCTTGCTGTCAAAATTTCCAGGAGCTCCTAGATATGAAGAATTTCACAAGATGGGGAAAATTCAGCAATGTTTAATAGATAGTAGATTCAATATTGTAATTGTGTATTCTCTTTATCGACTTCGCTTTTTGTAAGGCAATAATTGGTTTTCCCTTGATTTGGATTTACACCTTGTTCTTTCAACGCACGATAACTCGTAACACCATATGGTGGCAATACATACATACATACACAATACACACACATATATATAGCTACCATATATATGTGTATATATATATATATAATGTATATATATGTGTGTGTATATGTATATATATATATATATGTATGTATGTATGTATGTATGTATGTATGTATAATATGTATATATATATATATATATATATATATATATATATATATATATATATATATATATGTATGTATGTATGTATGTATATGAACAGATACGTATATTAAGTGCAGATAAAAATAATTTAAAAATAAAAAAGTGCTTCAAATTTTTTCTAAAAATTCTGAGCAAAACAATTGGAATTTTGAGTGGTTTAATTTTAATTTAAATGTAAAGTTTCACATAAAACATAAATATTAAGAAAAATTAAATACATGGACTTATATATATATATATATATATATATATATATATATATATATATATATATATATATATATATATATATATATATAAAACATACCCTTTCAGCTATTTTTCCTAAAAAAAAAACTTGTAAAGAATAGAGTAATAAAAACAATATTTTAAATTCTAAATAGTGATCTCTCTCTCTCATGACTAAATTTCTCAAGCAATATATTGAAACGCAATTTAAATAATTAACATTTTAAACAAATTTATATACTAAAGGCTATCAAATCATTACAAGTAAACCTGACACAGATGTTACCTCTATAAATATGCTACAGATATTCATCTGAAAATAAGTATTTTTATGAAAATATCTTAAAAGTGATCTTGCAAATAAGATTTATTACAAATTATGTAATCCCTTGTTGCAAAGTAAATTCAAGGCAAGAAGCAAATTTATAAGAGAAGACACAGATTTGAATTTTTATTGCGTGTAAATGCCTTCATAATTCTTCTTTTTATTAATCTTCATTAATGACCTTAAAAATACGATGTGGAAACACAACTTTTTCACAAAATTAATAATTCATGATTAAGATAAATAACTAATAATATCATTTATCTTGCTGACTGATCATATATACAATGAAAATATATCCAGAAGGGAAAAAAACAAAAAGTAATGAGAATGGAAAGCAACTCAAAGAAAAAGGATTAAAATATTCATAGTGAAAAAATTCTCAATATATGAGTAGAGCCATTAACTATATTCAGATATTCTGATGTGTATGTTATAAGAAATGACTTCGGAAAAGAATCCAGATTCGTACTTTTATTTTCTTTAAGGTAGAATGGAGTAAGAAAATACCTACAATATACTAATCATTGTAGGCATATTCCCAGTTTCACAATTCTTGGAAGATATGCGTAAGTTTACTTAACTATTGATAGAAAAAATTTAAACTGATGATCAATTAAATTCATTTTCTCTTAGATCTAAATTTAAATATCTTTTATCTTTATAGAGGTAGGTATTAAATATAAAAAATATCCTTTCCGTCTTTCAGAATTCTCCAAACGCCTTATAAAGTTGCACGAGTTCAATTGAGATCAAAAATAAAAATTGATAAAATTAATGCGGTACAGATACACTAAAGCTATTTTATAATAACAAGGACAGTTTTAAATTCCTTTAAAAATTACAATTGCCATAGAAAAAGCAATGTGTACTATCTACGTAAATGTTTTTGATTTTCAAGAAACTTTTTCTATCAAACTATACTATTCATTTATTTTTGTAAAAAATCACTTTTATTATTTGCGAGAATTATCCACATTTTCTCGATTAATAGAACATCTGCCATATTTTTTAAAAGTTTAAAAAAAAATGATTTTCTTAGCAAGTTTAATTTCTTTAATAAGATAACCTTTACTTCTTGTAAAAGAGAGAAGACTGCAAAAACTTACAAAAAACTTCATAATATCAAATAAAAGAAATGAAAATAGTTTGATTAACTGTATAAAGATTTTCAGATATAGTGTCTTTTCAAATAGCAAATTGATCACGTTAAATTTATTGAATACTTCAGAATATTAATTTTTATAATATTAATTTATATTTACTTTTTTTTATTTGAGAAAACAAAATTATCTCCTGGCGCACCAATGAATACCACACAGGGCCCGAAGGTACAACCATGTATTTACTTTAATTATTAATTTAAAAATTGCCAATTTCTTTTTGAAATCTCTTAAATGTCAAATGTATATCTTCACTAATGATAAATATTACAATAGATTTTTGAACTTACGTTTGTTACTTTTTTATGTTTTTTAAAGTTTGATTCATTGTAAACAATTGGGTTGATTTTAAACACAAATATTTAAAAAAAGATCATTATATTTTGAAATTTGAATATTAAATGCATCAATGTTAAGAAAATATAAAATGTAGAAGGAAACATAAATTTTAAGGAATTATTTTAACGTCGCATTGTAATAAACATAGTCTTTAATTAAAATGCGTCCATATTTTCTTACTAGAAAAACGTTAAAAAAATCCATCCTATTTATGCTTTTGTATGTTAAAACCAATATTTATTGCTTAAATTACTCCAAGGAAACAGTTTTTAATGTGATGGAGTTATTTTATTTTTATGCAAATTTAAAATTTCATTTTTGCGTAAACATGTTCGGAAAAAACTATTAATAACAAAATAGCTGGTTTTAATTATTCAACAAAGATATTTTCTTGTTTAATAAATAAACAGCAGCATTTTGTAAAATGTTATTAAGTGAATTGATTAAAAAATGTTACATTTTCATGTTAATCTCGTATTACACATTTTTATCAGCGTACTTATCCTTTTTATAAAACAAATTAACATAGTTTGTTATTAATCATTTTCATTAAAAAGTTTAAGTTACTCTGTTTTATAACAAAAAATCATCTTCAAGAAAAATTATCTTAATACTAAGTAAAATACTACGAAACATATTTATGTAGAAGACAGCTTTTTACACTGTCTTTTTTTTAAGAAAAACAAGTGAAAATGTGTTAGATTAATGGTTTTCTTTAATGATGTAATTTGCTCAGTTGAGCATTAAATCCAAATCAGTGAATGTTCTTTGAAAGTATTATATCGCACATATCAGCAAATTATCTAGAAGAATTGCTATTATTTTCTTTTGGGGTGATTTCTGAAAATGAGATAAAATTAGAGATATTAAGAAATATCATTCGTTTAATCGGCATGCAGTTAAGTTATCTAGTTAATATATTTCTTCCTCAAAAAATTTCAAAAAAAAGTAAAAATTTAATTTGTGAAAAATTGGGGGATATGTGCGTATCTTTTTGTGATTAATATGATTTCTAGAATAGAATCTATTAGAAATTAACATTTTCTTACGTTTTTTTCTATCAATTGTAAATAACATTGTGAAAAAAATAAACTAAACATTTACCATTCATATTTCTAATAAAAGTGCAAATATTTTTGGAATTCAAATGAGTTTTTACAATATGTTTATTATATTTTTTTATTTTTTTATCCAATGCTGTGTATTTTTTACAATTGTTATAAATTGTGTTTACATTGTTATAATTATAGTTTATAACTCCTTAATTGTGTGCCCTTTTTGCATATTGTTGTAAGGAAATTTATTAATATGCGTTTCAAGCAAAATTAATTTTGAAGCAAAATCCTCAAATTTTATGATTTTGGATTTACTACTATTAAATATTATGATAACAGTTAGTCATAAGAATAATTTTAAACTGTGATTAAAATTATTGAAATAAATGTAAAAAAAGTGCTTCTGGGCATATACCTTAATTTTATTATTAGATTTAAGCTAAATAAAATTAAAATCATCAATTTTATTTACAAATTCAGTTAATATATCGTATTTTTTTTGTTTAATTTAAACTTCACGTGAATGTATTTGCTACTATATATAGGAAAATCTAAATCAATATATAAAAATTTCAAAATTCAAAATCAAAAAAATTGCTAGAAAAAGAATTATCAAATGTTTTATATCTAAGATGCTTAGCAAAAACTGGACATTTTAATAATCATGTTCACATTTATTTTTAGCAAAATTTTTTAAGAAGTGGCTTACATTAAGAAATTCAATTTGAAATCAATAAATAGAGAAATTTCTTTTTTAATTGTTCATTGAATACACACATTTTATAATAAGAATCAATTTAATTTTATTATAGGAAATAGAAGCAAGAATTATTAATAATTTGCATTTTTCAATAGTATAAATCATAATTATAAAATGCTGTTTTAAAATTACTCATATTATGCAGAAGTACTAAAATAATTTGCATACATCAATCTTTTTAATTTTACTTAATTCTTACATTTACCAATAACTTTAGTTGAAACTAGTTATTTAACTTAAAAGTAAATAAGTTATTGTTAAATACATATATGTGCTTTCGCACTTTTGAACAAGTTTATAGCAAATATTTTTTAAATATTAAATATACTTGAAAAATAATTAATTTTTCCTTAAATTGTTATGTACATGAAATTTTTATATTTATTTTCCTTTCATATATAATGCAAATAATTTTATTAACTATCGTATATTCTTATAAATGACACGTATTTTTTACTTTAATACAAATATTATTGAATTTATGAATTCAGTTAATTCATAAATTTATTTATTTAGATATTTTTTTTTAAATTTATTAACATCCAAAAGTCATATAACTATGCTTTTGCGTTGCTTTTATTTAATTTTATTTTGTTTAATGAAATTTTATGCTTGAGGATAAGATTTTGTTTACTTTGCTGACAAAAAACAATATCCAAAAAGCAGATTTCTATCAATTATTTATTATTATTCAAAAAAAATTTAGTATTTTATATTTCTTAGTTTTGTGCATTTTTTATAAAAGCACAGAAAATTAGATTCTTTTGTTTAAAGAATTATGTGTATAATGTTATTTTTAAACTTATTAATAAAACACTCTTTAACTGTATTTTAAGTTAGTCGCAGTACTAAGAAAAAATTTCCATTCAACTTAAATAACATTTACCTAGTTATCTACTATAAATTTGAGTAAACAAGAAAAATTACTACCAATATTTTTATTTTTGGATTTTGTTCTGTTATCCAACCGTACAAACTGTAGTCTGTCTTAATCTATATTTTATGCAAATATAAATTTAAAAAATTAAATAGAAAAATTTAATATCCCTGTTGCAATTTTGAATAAGACATTGCAATTAAATGAAAAAAATATTTTCATTAAAGATTTTTTACTTTTATTTAAGGAAATTTTATAAAGTAATTTGAAACAAAATTTGCACTTATTATTGAATGTGATATGCTTATTTTCTGTACTTAGATTAACATCATTTGTTTTAATTTGCCTTGTACATTATAAGAAATAATTTTAGTTCATAATAATACTTATAAATTTAGAATGATTTTCATAATATCGTAACAAAAATAGCATGAATCGAAAAAATTTCCTTTCATTTAATTACATAATTAATATGAATTTCATAATATCGTAACAAAAATAGCATGAATCGAAAAAATTTCCTTTCATTTAATTACATAATTCGTTTTCTTTCTTAAAAATGCATTAAAATTATCTAAAATAACAATCTTTTTTGTAGTGTTGATCATTAAATATATTTCTCAGCAATGTCTCTTCATAATTAAGAAACTAACATTTTTTATTCACTTTCGATTTTCAAAATTTTAAAATAATTGTATAGAATTATTTGACTTATCTATCTAAATTTTCTTAAAATAAAAGTATATTTAAAATGGCTTCAACTCTTTATGAAAAATTTATTTTAAGTTATTCTGTGCTATAGTACTGTGTAATACGATATACACATTATAATTTGTTTAAGGAATTATGCTATTTAACTAATGTAAATAAGCAATTTTTATTTATTTATCATTATTTTTTCAATTAAGCTATTTATTCTATTCTCACATTAAAAATGCTTTCTATTTTAATTATAATTTCCCATTTTAATTTCCATTTTTTAATTAATACTGATATTAATAAATAAATTTATCTGCATCACAATTTATATCTGCATATTTGCAAACTTTTACTGACAATTTCAAAACTCTGAATAGTTAATAATTAATATATCAATTAACGTATTAAGAGCAAATTTAATCTCATTTTATACTAATGAAATATACAAAAAATTTATAAACTGAAGTGAACTGAATTTTTTTTAAAAACAAAAGGAGTAAAAATAATTTTTAACTATACTTTTGCTATTCCATTTTTACATGCGTATCGTATAATTAACAAATTAAAATATTTATTGTTAAAATACATTTTATTGCATACATAAAGTGAGAAAAATTACTTCTTATATAATTTATAAATATGATATTAAATTCCCCTTGTGTTTCATGCATTTAATTTTTCTAAAATTTCGCTGTAATTCGTTTCAAGTAAATTTGATGAAATTCTTACAATGCACAGCTGTATGTTAGCACAACTTTATGGTCAATTTCAAAATTCTTAATAATCAATAGTTAAGTATACCATTAAATGTATTAAGGGCCAGCCTAATGTTCTTTAATATTAACGGAGTATAAAAAAAAGCCTTGATCATAGGAAAGATAATTTTCTACAGAATATATACTTTGCTAAACAAAGATAATAACACAAATGAAATAAATTTTTGCAAGATAGTAGTGAAAATGTTTTTCAAATTTATTTTCTCCATTCTATTTTTAAATACGTTTCGTCTAACATACAAACTAAATTAATTTTGGAGAAATTCTTTTACTGCATACTTATAGAAAAAAAATTACTTTTTATTGTATTAAAATGAAATTAAATTTCTTCTGCGTTTCGAAAATTTAATTTATCAAAAATTTCGCAATAATCCACTTCAAATAACTTTGATAAAATTCTTACATAAATGTGGTTTATCAGCCTGATTGCGGATAAAAAGGTCCTGGGTTCCAATCCTGGTTCGGACATGGATGTACTTTCTCACTCTATCTATAATATCATTGTCTTTTCCTGGTATGAATGAGGTGTGAATGGTTGCCCTATAAACGGATACTGAAGAAGTCGGACTCTACACCAGAATATGGTTCAGTTGGTAAAGTGGAGTATTGCACCCCGTTTTGCCAGCCTAGCTGGTGCACGACAACAACAACATCAAGATTACGTAGCAAGATGCAATCTAAATTTAACACAATTTATTTTACGTTCCCTTTTTCATCAAAAAATATTAATTTTTGAAATTATAACATGTCTAATTGCGTTTTATTATCAAAAGATACAGAAGTAAAAATTAGCATAAATATGTTTAAAAGAATAATAATTTAGTATTTATTTATGTTATATGAAACAAGTTAGGGATATAATCACTCAGAAATTTTATATTGGTGTATCTTAAACAAATCCACAATACCGAAGGAAAAGAATAATTAATTAAATTCGGCTATATAAAATATAGATCTGTAAATAAACGTATAAAATGCAATTTTATAAGATAATTTTATTAAATATAAATATTAATATTTTTTCGAAACCTAAAGATAATAAAACTGTTCTTAAAGTAATTGGAAACATTTATTGTCCCCGAAATGAGATTTTCTTTTCTGAAAATAAATTAGTAAACAATGAGAACTAAAGGATATATATAAAAATATATAAATGTTATCACGCTAATATTTATTTTAGGAAATAAAATCTCCGGTTTTATGAAAAACAGGTAGTAAAATAAATAAGGGTCATAGAACAAGCATTACTTATATTTTAATGATGAAAACAAAGAATGCATTTATTTTACAAGCATGGTAAAAATCCATTTTACCACATCTAAGCTTATATTTTGTGTGAAACTATCTAATTCAGCCCAAAAAAAGAGCATACGAGAGAAAAATCGTCGTTCTAGTGCATAGATTTAAGAGCGCAGCCAAAGTGACATTAAAATAAAAAGTAAACAAAATACTTTTATCTTTCGAGTGCTTTATGACAATTCTTGTGGGTCGACTATGTCATGAACTTTTATAACTTTACTATAAAACCTGTGAAAGAATCGCTCTATGGGGATTACGATATGCTTTTTTGTTATTTTATAGCAAAAAATAGTTTTATTGCAGGAGCGAGGAAAACATTTGGTGGTAAATCGTAAGAAAAAGTCAATAATTCTTGGTGGAAGATGCCGTTTCAAATTTAGCGAATATATATATTCCAGTTTAGTGAAACAGCAATGAATATTTATTGTTGGCTTCAAATCTATGTTGTTCTTTATGTACGATAAATATTAAACGGGTCTTGCTATTTTTGATGATAAAGTATATGTAAAGCAGAAGAATAAAGCTTGTGTATTTGCAGAGAACATTAATAAAACTTGTCGATATAAATGTTGTATATTTTTATTTCCATAAAACTTTGTATGAAAATTTTTGCACAAGGAATTTCTTATTAACTGTACTGTATAAAGTATAAATAATTTACGATTTAATTTTTGAAATCCTTTGGAAATCAATATTAAATTTAATTTTGTTAAATACAGTTTACTGAAAACAGTTTTTACCAAGTTTTGGTAACGCAAATGATTAATTAACCACGAATATATGTAAATGCAGCATCTATGCAGGATTATAGTGAATACACATATTTGATTATGTGTCATGAGGCATGCGTTAGAACTTAAC
>CM057821.1:56323254-56363254 GCA_030067965.1 Latrodectus elegans | reverse complement strand
TGCAAATGTCCATTGATAAACTCAAATCTCATTAAAAAATTATCCATTGAAAAACAGAACAAAAATTATTATTTTGAATAATTAGTTATTTGTAAATAAATTACTAATGTTGAAGTAAGTTATAAAAATTAGGTATTCTTTTGTATTTTTTTGAATAGTTTCAGACAAACAAACTAAATATATTTGATTAAGAAATTTTCCTTTTTTATCTTTGGTGCAACTAATATTGTATTGTATATGTGTAATTAATATACATTGCAATAATTTAGTTTAAAGTAAAGATGAAATATAAAAATGATAAAATACTCGTAAACATTTGATATATTTTACAGATTAATATAAGTGAAGTCTTGCATATAAGGTACCTAAAAAAAAGCAATTTTTAAAATATCTTCAAGGAGATAATTTCTATAGGTGACGTTTTAATTGCTGATAATTTTGTTAAAAATTTTACCATACAGTTAAATTTGTTTAAATATGATTTGAAATTCTACACATAAAATATTCTTATAGAGTTTATGACATTTTTTTAGCCAAAACCTGAGAAAAGTTTGGTAAAAAATTTAAATAATGTGTAAATTTCAATTCGTCAATTAGTATAAATTATTTAAATAAGACCAGATTATGTTCAAATAAATAGTTTATAAATGGAAATGGAAAAAATGTGGCATTTGTCGAGACAACATAATAGGGAAACCTTACACTTTTTCTTAAACTGACAATTAAATTTTAAATAGTTTGAACACAACTTTATATATTCTGCTATGAAAATTAAAAATTTAATATATAAGAACATTTTAAGAACTTGATACTACTAATATATGTGTCATTTATGATTATTCACAAACAAAGCATTAGTTATAAAATAACTAACTAATAAAACGTTTTTCTTCAGTTTTACTCAGCTGTAACTTAATAAAACGTTTTTCTTCTAGATCATGAAAATGAGTAAATGCATTTATTAAAGCAATATTTAAGTTTCAAACCAACATTTATGGGAATGTAAAATTATAAAAATTAAAAGTATTATTAAAGCAAATAAAAATATTCAATCAAAATTTTAAAAAAATCAAGTTACAAAACGAGTATAATTTTTAGGTATAATTTATATATATATAAAAAGAGAGAGGGAGAGATTCATTTAAAATCTCATATAAACCTCTTTTTCCATATAAATATATTTTTGTATTCAATATAGCAAACTAATTAAATTATTGTTATTACTAATTATAAATATATAATCTATATGCTAACTATTGTAGAATTGATAATACATACCTTTCCTTCGAAAAAATTAATTTTTTTCTATTTCTCCAGCATCAAAAACATTTGAAATGATATAACTATAACTTAGCTACAAGTATATCTATTTCTTATAAAATTCAAACTGGAGATGTGTAATATTTTAACTTTAATGTCTAAAAAATCAGAGATTTATGTCTCGAGTACTATATTAAGAAACGAAAAAAATATATTATTTTTATTTTTTGGAATAGTTCCTCCCCGTTGGATCTTGGAGCCAAGCGACACATATGCAGTAGCTGGTCGATCAGCGATAATTGATTGCCAGGCAGACGGTGTGCCACAGCCACATGTGCGATGGAAAGTCGCCACAGGTACTCATTCACTCTATTTCCTATTGCACCATCTTACAATCTCCAGAGAAGAATCTAAGCTAGAAAAAGAGAAAAAGTATTGGCTGGTGGCATGTTTTTCCTTGTTTTAAAGTGGTGACGTGGGTGATTTATCAGTTTGCTGTTGAATTAATTTGGAAGGAAAAAGAGGAAGCCACTTTCTTCGGAAGAAGCTGTGAACTGAGTTGTCTTTGCACACTTTTTGATTCTTTTATTTTGGCACAAAGCTAATGCTTTAAAAACTAAGCCTTACTTTCTAAGGACTGAAAGTAATTTCTATTGCTGTGCTCTATTCATCAATTGTAAAGTAAATTTATATTTCAAAACTTAGATACAAATAAATATATATATTTGTATCTAAGTTTTGAAAACAAAATTAAAAAATATAATGCATCTTAAGTCATTAACTTATGTAAGTTCTTTCAGAAATTTTTGAATCAAAATATATGAAAATATAACGCAAAAACTTAAAAATATTTGGCAAAATCAGAAACATTTTTAATAAGTACAAGATGATGAATCTACTTGATCACAAAGGAAAGCATTTAAAAATTGAAAATAAAATCAGAAATTAAAAGGAAAATTGTGAAACAAACTCTTAACTCCTCATCAAGTAACAAAAGAAAACAGTAATGAGCTTTGAATTCACTTTTGTGAATATTCTAAAGAATAAACCATACACAAATGTTCTGTAAAAAAAATTACCTTAAATGAAATCAAAACATTTTTCCTTGTCCCCTTTTCATCTGATTAAAATGGACAAGTATTTAATCCAATGTTTACCTAATATATTTTACTGTTTTTAATTTCTATCTATCTATGTATATATATATATATATATATATATATATATATATATATATATATATATATATATGTATGTATGTATAAGTATGTATAAGTATATATATATATATGTATATATGCATATGTATATGTATATATATATAATATATATATTATTTTTGTTTTCCCAGATAATCCTCCTGATAGATTTAAAACGATTGTCAGCAGCTCTCATATTCACATATTAGTCAATGGATCTCTCAATTTCCGAAGCGTTGAAGCAACAGACACGGGGTATTATCTTTGTGAAGCCAATAATGGTGTTGGAGCTGGATTAAGCACAGTTGTACGATTTACTGTTCATAGTAAGTTAATAACACCAAAAACATTTAAAATTATAAACACGCTTTAATTACATAAAAATGTATGACACATAAATTTATATTTTTGAGCAAACTCTCCACATAATCGAAATGTTTTGTAAAAATCTTGCATTTTTCGGTCTTATATTTAAATGCAATAAAATCCTACACTTTTACTATTCTGTTGATTTATTGATAAATATTCGGCAAATATTACATTATTAATCTTATATACAGCCTATTCATTAATCAAATAATAATCTTCAACTAGGGTTATTAGCATTTTAACATTTCTTTAGAATTATTGGAAAATTTTTATTACAATTTTGAATATCTCATTTACTGATTTTTTTTTCGCAATATTGAAAAATAAAAAGATTTATGTTAGAAAGAAATGAAAATGACTCGATCAAAAGAAATTCCGTGATTATTTTTTGATCAGCCAAATTCAATTCTTTCAGGTGCCCCTCAATTCCAATCAAAGTTTATGGTACTAAGCGCTAGAAGAGGAGAGCGATGTGTAATCGAATGCGTTGCAAATGGGGATCGACCAATAAGATTCACTTGGAGAAGAAACAATCAATTGATTGATCCGTCAAGTGAAGCAAGGTGAGAATGAGTATAAAATAAAATCTAATCTTGATAACGAGAGCATTTCACTGATTACGTTTAGTGAGAATTTTTGATGACATGAGCAGCACTGATGTAATAATAATTACATTTTTTGCATTCATTTAAGAAGTTGAAATGAAAAACAAAATGTATTCAAATGAAACTTTCGATATCTTTATTTTGAAAATTATTCAATGTTCTGATTACAAATAAATGCAGCCAAACTACATATTTTTATGTTATATTAATAAAACTTTCCATTAAAATTATAAATGTGATACAAATGGATAAAAATATAAAATATGAATTTTATTCCAAGCTTCATAAATAAAATAATAAAATTTAAATTACAAATATATTTACAAATGTAAATTTCAGTATCATATTATAAATACCTCCTAGCACAAAATAATCTTAAAATTTATTAAAAATATTCATAACTTAAATAAATTGGTTAGATGAATTATTGTGTCCTTATATAACACGTATTTTAAATATGTGATTGTAACTATTATATAAAAAATCCAAACATCAAATTAAAGTAACTATAATAACATTCAAAGTATTAAAACATGTAAAAATAACTAACATAAAAATGAGGTTTTTTTAGGAATATGTTTTTATTGATACTGAGACATAAAAAAAATTTAAAGCATAATATTATTTAGCTTTTGACTATACATATTTAATTTCAGTTTAAGAATGTATCTCCATTTTCTACACTGAATCATTTTTTAAATTGTAAGTTGGATTGCTTACTATGACTATTCATCATTGTATTAATATTGTAAAATGATGATTTAATGAATTTTATAAACATATATAGTTTAATCATGGTTTGAAGTTAGTGTCATATTCAAAAATTATGCCCAAATTTTTAAAACAAAATTGTTTCAACATTTAAATGCAATTAAAAATTATGTATAAGAACATTTTAATGTTAGTTGTTTTCCAAAGACATTTAAAGTATTCCAATTATTTAGAAAAATTTGTTTAAATATTTTACAAATTGTATAGTAAAACATAATATTTTTATATAATTTTTAACATATCAATCAAGAAATTTATAAAATATGAAATTCTGCGAAAATACTTTGCATTATAAGATAATTATCTAAGCAAGTATAAATTTTAGTAAGTATTTGAAAGCATAAGATAACTACTATTACTTATAAAAAATTTAAATTCTAAACTGAATAGCAAACATACTAAAAAATTTAAATGGAAATATTAGTTTAGTCGAGAAAAGCACTTCTCTTATATTTATACAGTTATACAGAATTTATTTCAAAAACAATTCGAAGTAAATTTGAAAAACTACACACACACATATAGAATTAAACTAATTAATGCAATAAATAACAATATTGTATAAGTAACTCATGTGTATGTATATTAATTGTATTGTTGTACAAAATCTAATTCTCATTTATCCTTCTGATCTGGCTGATGAAATTTCTCAAAATATGTGGGAAAAAAAACTTAGCAAAGAACTTCAGATTGTTCAGTACAAAATCTAACAACATTGTTCGTTGGCAATAGTTAAAAATTTTTAAAATTGCAAATGTTTTTTTTTTCTAAGATGCAACTTATAACCATGTCAATAATGAATTTAGCATCCTGTATACAATATAATTACATTAACAAAAAATTACAGTTTTTTAATAAAAATTGTGGACCTTGAAACTATTCATAATAATACGACTGTGGATGATTAAAATTTCATTTAAATTCAAAAATTACAATAGTCTATATATCATGTGAATATATATGTCTTGACAATTTCAACAGTAACAGTGTTCAGCAGGATTAAGAAATGTTTTTGGAATCTAATCTTCCGCTACCATAAAGTTATTTTTACATTCTAATGTGTTCGGCTATCCTAAATATACATTTTAATCTTTGGTATCCACAAAATCTCATTTCCTCGATATTTTAAAGAAACAGGCTAGATTACGAAAAACTGGACAACCTAATATTTTAGCTTAAATTTTAAAATAAAGCACTTTTGTCGACTTTGCATTTTATACATTCCAAAAATATGTCAAACTGTTTCAGAAAAATCACATTTTTTAATTTGTCAAAATATTAAAAACAGTATTTTTTACCATTACTTCAACAGTTTTGAATGAACAATTATTATTACAACGTACTTTAAATAATGCATATTTATTGGTTATTTTGTAATTTGTTTCTCAAAGATAAATGGCCTCTTTCAGCCATTTTAGGCACAATTTATTGTCTTCTAATGGATGCTTTCTGCTGATAAGCAAATCAACTTTGACTAAAAAGACTCAACAGCGTCTTTAACTGGGCTTAGCTTGTCAAAGTAGGATTTTCCTTTAAATGGATAGGTTGGTACCGATATCTAACTGATATATCGTTTGTCAACAAGTTGTCTAAAATGTATGATCGATGGACTTGGGATTTGGAGGATTTAAAAGCGAAATTTCTTTCTTTTCGTACTTTTATTTTTCTCATAAAGCCTCTCTAAGAAGTTTTCATATTTATTATAAGAAGAGAAAGCTGTGTTTTCAAAAATATATGCTTCAAGGCTGAATTGTTTGAACTTTTATTTGGAGCTACTTTGAGGATTTATACAGATTTATCGACAGGTATCCCCAAAACCTCTTACCAAACCTATATACTTTCAAGTCTTGTGATAATATATCATTCACGTAATTTAAAAGAAATATGGGATACGTTTTGATATAAGACATGTTCTATATAAGATGTATTTTGTTTCAAATAAAACTGAATTATATAATGGAAGAGGGTTTCCAGAAAATATTGATGGTACGAAATTTTTTATCCAGTACATTATATTTATAAAACATTTTTAACTGAATACGCTACGCCTTAAAATAACGTAACAATTATTCAAATTTTAAATTGTTTCGCTGTAAAGTTATGTGAAAATGCAGTTTATTTAAAGTATATTATAATGGTGGATATATGTAATAATGGTGGATGTATATAATAACTGGAAAAATAATTCAAAATTAAAACATGTTGAAACAAGTTATACATTTTTTGATAATAATCCAAACTATTTATAATTATTTTAAATAATACTTTTTTGTTCTTAATATTGGATGTTAAACAAGGTAAAATATATACAACACGTTCCTCCCTCAACCTTTTGATTTTAGAATGTTGACAATTGTGATCAAAAAACGTATTTCAATCAATATTATCTATTCGTTGGAAAATGATATAAATTGCAGTATATAGCTCCAATTTTAAAACTCTGGAATTAACCATTCCATCTCCAAAAATAAATGAAACAAATTGGAAAAGTCACATAAAATGTTGGAGAACAACAGCTATTAATTCCAAGAACAGATAAATAAATGAAGGCTTATAATGATCATTGGTTAGAGCCAATTTTAACACTGATCCTAATTACAATGCATCTGAAAGGAAATAATTAGGGTAAAAATAGCTATATAAGCTAAATCCACAACAATGATGTATATGTCGCATGAAAATAAAAATTGTTTCTTTGAATCCGTTTAGTTGTGCAATTTTTTTTTTCACATAAGCACATATGAATCTGTGTTGGAGATTATTTTCTTCTCAAATTTTTGTGTGAATGTTATTGTAGAAGTTAATAAAATTCTATAATTTTTATACCATTTTTGATCATCTATTTTTTAAATGAATAATTAACATGTTTTAAAAAAATATTTCATTTTATAATTCTGTCTCGTAAGAAGGTAAGAATTGTTAAACTGTTATTCTTGTACCAAAAACTAAGATTTCATTTTTAAATTCAAACGTTTTAAACATTTTTAAATAATATTTTTATCATATAATAAATATTACATTCCTATTGAGCATCGGACCAATGTGATTCAATTAAACATATTCTAATTTCTTTGACTTAGTTTCTCCAAGTATTTGAGAACTGTTAAGAAAACTGTAAATAGTGTAAATATATTTGTATAAGTATTTTATATTGTTGAATTATTATTTGTTTTAATGTAGTATTATAATTTTTGAATTGAAAAATTATTGTCTAAAAAACTTATATTTTGTGAAAATAGCAGTTTACAGAGCTAAAAATTAGTTCCATAAAGTGTAATTGGCAGCATTTTGGCAATATTTTTGATGGCTCGGAGACATTTGACGTCATTTTTTGAGACAAAATGAAGGCCATCATCCTCGATGCTTGGAGACGATAGGATTATTAGGAGGAGAGATATCACACACTAACTATAGTAATGTTGTAGAAATCTCAAAATAAGAAGGTTCTGGAAACTTCTGTAGAGGAGTATAAATATAAAGCCCGACACGCACTATGCATTTTTCTTCCTTTGGATTAGTAAAAAGGGGGGTAGAAAGCAACTACGCACATGCTCACTTCGAATTCTACTGCCCACAGTAGGGGAAGCACATCTGGTAAGGGAAGTAGTTAAGTTTTTAAGGCTACCATTATTCAATATTTATTGCTTTTGGCTTAAAATGTTCACTTTATAAATCTCAAAAAAAAATCACAATTTTTTTTTTTTTTTAAGAGTTATTTAGTTAGTTTTACGACTTAACGTAATTTCAAGTATTTTTAGTATTTATTGCTTGTCTGCTTGTAATATCTACAATTAAGTTTTAAATTTTTATATTTCTTTTATATTATCCTTATTTAGAAATAGCTTTCTTTTTAAAAAAAATAACATCATTACTTAAATATGAGTAAATTAAACACATAAATATTGCCGGTTGTTGCCATGGATTGTAATTTAGCAAAAAATGAGCTGATGCCGCAAAAATCTCTTTCATATTTTAATTTGATGAATGAAATATACTCAGAATATAAGAATATCTTAAATTATATTACGAGAGATGGATGAAGAATTATACATAGCTGGACAATTGATAAGGACGGATAACACACTATCAACCATCGCAACCACAAAATGAAAGGAAGCAAAATGTGGAAAATTAGAATAAGTGCGGGATATGGTAAGAAGAATATGCGTATGCGAATTTTTTTCCACGTCACTTCATCACCTGAGAGCATTCATAAGAGCTTTAAAGGCTTTGAAGCGTGTGGACAGTTATTGTTTCAAGTAAAAGTTTTACAGGAAAGATTTAATAGACGAACTTGAAATTTTTGGCATGTCTTCCCGACATCACTTAGATGATTTTATGCGTGGCCAAATTATTGGAAAGATCGAAGAAGGGCGAAAAATAACAGATGTTGCAAGGGAATTCGACATCACTCACAGCGTTGTTTCACGGCTGTGGAAGTCATTTAAAACTACTGGAATGTGTAGTAGGCGGCACGGGTGAGGTCGTGTTAGAAGTATGACACCTGCAGAAGACAGATATATCGTCCTGTCAGCAAAAAGGAATAGGCGCACCAAAGCTCAGCAGGTCGCAAATCAGTTTCTTGCTGCCTCAGGAAAGCAGATGTCCCGAAAAACTGTTACCAGACGTTTAAGGGGAAGAGGACTGTACGCCCACAAATCTGTTGTGTGTCCCATTGACCAGATATCACCGTACTGCCCATTTGCAATGGTGCCGTGAGCATCATAATTGGACTGAACAGGATTGAGCATGCGTACTATTCTCAGATGAGAGTAGGTTCAGTCTGTCATCGGATTGTAGACGCCAAATGATCTGGCGCAAGAATGGTACTGCTTATCATCCAGAAAATATCCAGGAAAGGGACCAATATCCGACATGCTGGGTCATGGTGTGGGCCGGCATCATGATTAATGACCGCATGCCCCTACATGTGGTTGCGAATGGGGCTATGACGGGCCAACGATACATTAATGAATTTCTGCTTCCTCGTATTCGTCTTTTTTGTGATACTGTCGGGGGTAAAGTTGTTTTTATGAACGACAACACAACATGTTATCTAACACTTGCTGTTCAGGATTGTCTAGACAGCGAAGGTATTCAACGCCTCGTATGTCCATCACGTTTTCCAAATCTAATCTCCAAAGCATCCCACCATTGAAAATGCGTGGGATGCTTTGGAGAGACAAGTTGCTGGTCGAAACTATCCTTCGACAAACAAGAAAACCCTCATCCGTGCACTCACAGAGGAATGGGATAAATTGCCTAAACAGCTGATGGATAATGTTGTCCAAAGTATGATACGACGTGTGGAATATTGCATCACACTCCACGTTGGACATATCCCATAATGACACCTTTCTAAGTGCCTGCTGACATTTAGATGTGTTGTACCATTTTTCTATATACAGCATCATCTGAACATTTTTTTCTTTCAGATGTTTCACAGCTTTTGTACTTTCCAGAACAATAAATATTCTTTATTCCAATGTCTGAACAGTGTGGCAACTATATTTTATCCTACTATGGCCCATGTCTCGCTTAATGTTATGCTACATTGCAATTTGTGATTCGTCTTTAGCAATTGTCCAGCAGTGTAGAAAGCTTGTCTTATAAGATAAAACATTTAATTATAACAATGAACATGCTCATGAGTTCTTTTAGACCTTGTGAACGATTGAATGCGACTTTACGTTTTCTGGCAACAGGTAGAACGTATGAGGATTTAAAATTTACAACAACTATTTCACCTAACTTTGGCCCAAATAATACCCAATAATTATGTGTCGCCAAGAACGTTTTACAACCCTATGGGAGGAGACACGTGTCAGCAGGCAGCTATTGTTTACTTCCTATAGTTAGCACCTCGTAGGAGGAAAAATAACTCTTTGCTTGAATTTTCTCAATCCCGTAATACAACCCCACACACTGTACATTTTTCTAGTGTCATGCAGAACTAAAGTATAAGAAATGTATAGTGTGTGGCGGACATATGTCTCAGACAAACGATGAATCAGTTACAAGTCACTTGAAGATACAGTTGGAATGTCAAATGATTAATTAGTTAGAATCCTAATCTGAAAAAGCTTTGTAAGTTGCTGTTTTAGTTTCTGCGTTATAGAAACTGTATATTTTTTTCCTAGGCTATGTAATTAATCCAAGCTGGGGGTATTGTAACATATTTGTCATTGAGAAACTGCGAATGAATTGTTATTATTATTGTTGTTTATTGTTGTTGTTGTTTAAAAGAAACTTATGTTCTTTATTTCTGCATCTCCTCTCATCCATGTCACCCCGAAGAGAAATTCGTGGCAACACAGTCTCTTCAACTAAATGCAACCAATCAAGTCGCACATTAACATATTTATTTATATTAACATGCTTAAACAAGAGCTAAGTTTTAAAAAACTCTCATATAAATATTTGAATTCAGGTGTCATAAAAAATATTTTGGATTGAATATTACACATAGAATTAAATAATCCAAAGAAGTACGACATCATAATAATTTTTTATGGTAAAAATTATATAGATATTCAATGGCCCGTTACTATCATGCAAATTATCTATAAGGATAAAAATAAGGTATAATATGATAATTATATCAGGTACTTAACTTTATAAATCAGAATCATGTTAATCCTACAATATTTTTTAAGTTAATCCATGAATCACCTTAAGTCCAAATTGTGCGCCTAAACTTCGATAAAATCATTATAATTTATACTTAGATACTTATTGCAGTCTATATTTAGTTATTTTGACATTTAAGAATGATTTTATTAATCAGGAAGAGATAGTACACTAATGAGCAAAGAATACTTGAAGAGGTGGCTGAAGCTTTATAGGGAAGATTCTCATCATGTGCGAAAAATATACGAGCCCAATAATTATGTGGTAACAATTGAAGACATGTTGAATAGCTTGTTAACTGCATGGTCTTTTCATCATTTTAGGTATTTTGAAACCCAACACGTTTGCTGATATACGATTTTTAAAGGGAATACAAATTCTGAGACATGAATCATCAATATTTTTTGTAACATGCACTCTATTATATCACCTATAATAAAATTTAAAATCAGATTCACTGTATTAAATAACAAATTTTATCATATTTGAAATTCAATGTAATAACGTAAGTTATATTTATATGTCACATAAGATCACATACAGTTAATATGTAACACATTATTATATATATATATATATATATATATATATATATATATATATATATATATATATATATATATATATATATATATATATATATATATATATATATATATATATATATATATATATTATATATATATAATATATATATAACAATCCATTTTTTTTTTGTAAAAATTGTAAAGTTGGCAAATGCATTAGATTAATTTGCTCTATATATAACGTAATACTCTAATTCTCTTTCTAAATAAAAAAACATTTAATTAAAATAGAATTTTATTTTAAGATAATTTTTATTCGCTTAACAAAATTTCGTATATTACGAATGATTATAGTTTTGTTATATTTCTGGTCACTGATGGAGGGCATCTATTTATTTACGCTGTTTATTTATAGCCCCAAATAAGCTAAATAATGTCTCGTTTTAAAAAGCATTACACTAAATCTTTAACTTAAATAGATTTAAGATAAAAAGTTGTCCCGTGTATTTTAAAATCTACTATTTCAATTTTAAAAACAATGCTAAGCCACAAACCCGAAATTTAAATAGATTAAATACTATGTTAATTTGCTGATTGATTTCTCTACCGTTGTTAAATTCTTTCAAATAACATTTCTTTCTACTATTTCAAATTCAAAGTGAATGCAAATGCAAATATAAAACCGAGAATGACGCTTGACTTGAATCATTTACAGTTAGTCCCAATTCAAATAGTCTAGCATTCTTTCTCTACTGAAAAAAACAAAACATCTAAACTCCACTCAAGTTTGTTCACTGAATCAGTTTCAAAACTTCTGAACTTCGCGTGATGAATATTTCATGAGGACCGTCCTCGGCTTTTCTAAGCAAATATATCAATCTTAACAGGTGAGATTAGAGATTCTTGCCAAAAGCTTTTATAAAGTAAGTGATTCGCTTTAAACAAAGGAAAATCTCAGTAATTGCTTATTTGTTGTTTGTTAGGATTTAATTTACAAATTGGTATTTATGAAGTCGATTAGTGCTTAGAATTCAATGTATACTTAAAGTAGTTTTTAAAAAATCAAATTTACTTTAAAAATTAAAAAAAAATGATAAAAAGTATACATCTGTTTTACAAATTAATTTTTCCCCCAAAAACATTAAGAAATATTCATTTGAGTTTCTCTAGATGCCTTCTAATAATCAATTTCATGCAAAAACATTTTGTTCTCACTTTAGAAAAATTGCGGATGAAGAATTTTTTAATTTCAAACTCTATAATGAGCTATATGAGGATGATGTTATTGTGTAAGAAAAATATTGTTCTATGGTTGCTCACGGAATCATTATTCATTTGTCGAAATTTAGCATAATAAATAAAAACGTTTTCCAGAAGAGTGCTTATTAATCTTAATGAAATTTTTTATAAACCAGCATTAACGTACTAAATTTTAAAATTAACTTGCGAAATTCCATAGGATATTATAATCTGTTCAAATATAATGTCGTTTATATTTACAGAAAATATTATATTGCAATGCAGATTTATTTTAATTTTTACAAAATACAAGAGGGTTCATCCGAAAAGTAAATTTCCCATAGCTCATAAAAAAGAAACAAAATACAATTATCTAAAAAGATTTATTTCAAAAAATACAACAATATTTCAGTTACTTCACAACTTAATAACCATCGGAATGGTAATACTTGTCATACCATGGGTTAAGTTTTTGTATTTCAGTATCCCACAAAATGCCACCTAAGAATGAAGCCAATATGTCGCTGTTTTCTTCACGTCTTTGCCTGTGGTAAAGTGACAGGAATATCTTCAGGTTCAAGAACAGAAGAAATCACTAGGAGCAAGCTTGATACTATAGGATGGATGGTCAAACAATTCCCAACTAAACTTTTCTAGCTGCTTTTCTGTGAAATTTACCGTTCGGGGGCAAGAGTTGTCGGCGAGTAACAAAACACTAGTACTGAGTACCCCATGGCTATTGTTCTTAACGACTAGTCGCAAGTTCTTTCAAGTTGCGCAGAATGTACAATGCTTAAATTTGCACATTTTAGTCAGCTCTAGAAGAAATAAGAGCCGGCATATTTTAACGACTTTAATATAAGCTATTTGAAAACTAGTATTGCAACACATAAAAGCCATACCCACAATCTAGCTTACAAGTGCCTTTGCGTTTCGATCACATTACAGAACCATCTTTTAGAACCGAGGGAAATGTATTTTCTGGATAACCCTTGTAGTACTACAAAATTCATAATACATTTTATTTTGTTAGTTTCAGATAATTATATAATATACTAGCATTATAGAGGAATTATTATTTTCTTTTTCAGGAAATTTAAGCGGCAAACAATTCTAATTTAAGTCACATTCATATAAAACTTATTTAAGAACTACTTTTCAATTTCAGCATCAAAATTTCTTACACAAGAACAATATTTGTAAATTAAACATTATAATATTAATTTTTCATACTGTTTTGTTAAACATTCAGGAAACTTTGCCGAACAAGTTTTTCAACAACTCTGCAGTTTCAACAATTTTCTGAAGAGCTACAAGGGCAGAATATTTTAATGAATTCATACATTTTTTTTAAGTTTTAATTTCCTTGATTCACCACAATTCCCTTAATTACGATCATTTCAAAAGCAATAAATTTTAAGGCATAATATAATTATTTTGCTATTTTCTGATATAAGATTTGATTGCAATCGCAAATTTTGTGATAGATCATTCATCAAGTTATTTCTCAGTACGCATATCATAAAACAATTTTTCAACAATAAATATATCCACAATTCATGAATATGTTTTTATGTTTAGATATTCCCAGACTTTGGAGGAAACAATCGAATTTGGAATAAAGGCTACTTTAATCATTGAGAAAGCTGAAAGAAAAGATTCTGCTCTTTTTATGTGTACTGCAACAAATGATTTTGGTGAAGATACAATGAATATACAGATTACAATTAAAGGTACATAACTTAATTATCACATCAACTCATATATATATATATATATCTTATTAAAGCTGTTTGTTAAAAAAATGTTTTTTAAAATAAATCAAGCATTATTTTATTGGCCGGTGATAACCTTAAAAATTTATTAAGGATTTCTTAAATTTCTGAAGAAAGCTACGTTATTTGGCAAGTTAAGCAATCTGTTATAGAACTAAGAAGGGAGTAATATCAAATATTTTTTTTTACTCTAGGCAAACATTTCCAAAAATAAGAGTTAGTATGTTTTGGTGGAAACTGTATTTTATAAAGTGATAGAAAAACATTTCAAATATTCGATAAATTGAAGACAGTTTGCAATTTCAAAAGAATATTTTTTTTTTTTCAAAAATAAAAGGCATCGTTTGGAGATTCTCTTTCCGAAGAAGAAATATAAGTTTATATTAGTGATTCATGTATAACAAATTTAAAAGCTCTAAACCAAGTTTTCTTTCCTTAATTTATTTTTATAAGTACATAAATTCAAAAAGTCTGCTTAAAGCATTTTATACTTTTATCTCTGTAGAAAAAATTATCATGTATGAAAAATAGAATTAAGAAATATTTATATTCAAAAGATATATATAAATAGCTAAAGAAATATTTATTAAATATGGAAAATGTGGATCATTTAAATATTAGCAAATAAAATACCGTTTTTCATTAAAATGATATATAACATTTATTAACAGTTGTAATGTTTTAAAAACTAACGTGATAAAATTCATTTAAATTGCACCCTCGAAATTGCAGCATGATAAAATTGATTTATTGTAACTGCATGTGTTTCTCAGATATTCCTGATGCACCACAAAATTTGGAAGTTCATGACGTATCGAGTCGGAGTGTTAGATTAACTTGGGATCGTCCATTTGATGGAAATTCTCCAATAACTCAATACACTATTATGTGGCGACATGCTGAGGGTAAGCATATTTTATCAAATGTAACTTAGAGGTTTTTTTTTTTCCTTTTCTTTATCCTATACATTTGTCTTAATCAATTTCTTCTTATGCTGCGCTATTTTTCCCCGAATAGACATTACACGGTATCATTTACTTCATTTATTGATAAATTGTCAATACCAATATTGATACTACTCTTACATAGCTGAATTATATTTTAGATATTTACATTACCACCCTAATTTTAAAAAAAAAATCTTTTATAAATGTTCCAAATGTATGTTGAATATGAACATGTTTTCGTGATCTTCGGTGGAGCTTGCAGGTTTTTATATCAAGTATATGTCTGAATTTCCTTTTTATATGCATGATTTTGCATTTTAAATTATTTCAGGTTTAAATCATGTTCTTATATTTGCTTTAAAATGAAAAATTAAATTTTTATTTACATGACTTAATTGAATCTATGCTAAGGGATATTAATGATAGTATACTGTAGTATTTTATTATTTATATTTTAATGAACATTATTTCTAGTTTAACAAATACTTTATGATTAATTTGAAATTAATATGTTATACCCTATAGAATATTGCTCACTAAAAGGAAAAAATAATTATATTAATGCTTTGGGAAAAACAGTTTGTAGCAGTTACGAAACATGTAAATAATAATGGACTTCTTTATATATATATATATATATATATATATATATATATATATATATATATATTTATATATATACATATATATATATATATTTATATATATATATATATATATATATATATATATATATATATATATATATGTATATATATATATATATGTATATATATATATACATATATATATATATATATATATATATATATATATATATATATATATATATATATATATATATACATATATATATATATATATATATATATATATATATATATATATATATATATATATATATATATATATATATATATATATATATATATATATATATATAAACAAATTTGAACGTGATAAATCGTTGACTATTGAAAATAACTAAACATTTGATCTATATTTATAGGGAACAAAATCTTATTTAAATTAATATTATTAAAATCAGTCATTTAATTACATGGTCTTTTCTGTATTTAAAAAAAAATAAACTTTTTAATCAGGGTGAGGTAAAAATATTTAATTTTGTAAATTATATATATATATATATAAAATTCAGAATTACTATACATTTTAATACGTAAACTAGTCTATGCTTGTTAAATATTTAAACCTTTAAATATATCATCAAGAAAACAGTTTTTCTTTAAAACAACTATTTATACAAAACTCGTTTGCTTAAAATAATTATAACTCTGAATTTTAAAATGCAATTAAATTATGAAATACTGTTAAATATGGTTTTGCTGCTTAAAACTTTTATTGTATTTTTAAAGTAACTGTTAAAGCTAAGCCCAAATTTTCACTCAGAATTTTTCTATCACCCACAGTTTTAATAGAATTCAGTTTTTTAAAATTATTTCCCAAGTGAATATTCATATATTTATCTAGAAATAATTAATGCTCAAGTTTCATTTGAAGTTGTTTAGATGCACGTAAATGAGAATTTGTTGATAAAATACAGGGTAAGTATCAAAATATGAAATAATTTACTTTCGAAAACAATTTTTAGAAGGCAGTAAATAAATCGACCAAGGGTGGAGAACCAAATACATGCGTATTATTGATGGCACTTGATGAAATACTTTGGGCACGTTACAAATCAAAAGGGTTTGCATTTTATTTCAAAATGCAAAATTCACTATAAATTGTGATGATTGAATGTGAGGGAACCTGCAATATGGAGTGATCGAGCACCGATCTAAAAGCGTGATCCTTTGTTGTCTTAGTTACGTCATAGACTACAATTGTTAATGATATATAATTTGTTTATACATACTACACCTCATAACCTTAAAAGCTTATCTAGCTTATTTATATTACATTCACGATTTCTGATTGTTATTTAGCATGGCTAGTTTAGCGTGAAAAAAAGCTAGATAGTAAGTGAAACATAGAATTTTAAACTTAGTAGACCGAGAAATATGAAATGATTAGTTAAGGCAATGGGGCTTTGTATTTTATATTCTATAATAGTTGTTATAAAACATCATCTGCAAAACGACATTTTGTAAAAATCTGTATTTCAAATATGTAAATCAAAGCAAAAGGAATTACCTACAAGTGCAATAAAAGTAGATATATATAGGTATATATACGACGTTTATAATTCAATATGTTGGCAAAAATTGTCATACAAGAGAGACAATTGCTAGACTGTAAATATATTTGTAAGGTACAGTAAGCAACATCAAGGGAAAAAGTTTTTGAAAGAAACCTGGTTTACATACCCATCCTCCTTTTTTGATGATTTTGTTAATAAATATGCACATCAAAGATATACCTTTATTTATAAAAATCTGAAAGAAAGAATCTTTAAACTGCGAGTATTACAAATCAACGAAAAATTAATAGTGACTCCGCTTCATTCATGTAGATGTCTTGATGAAGATACTCATGTTACTAAATCTGCACGTTTAGTGCTTTTTAATCAATATTGGAAAGAAAACGTCATTAAGGAAGATTTACTTACCATATATAGATGCTAACAACAACAAAGACTCAGTTACGGTAGTTTAAAATTTGCTTATTATGAAAGAAATTCATTTGACAAAAAATATTGTTTTGGTAACAATTGACAGTGTTCAAGTATGGATGTAAAAATATATATAAATTACACTAAGATATTGGCAAATCCATTATTTCAAAAACTATACCTTGTGATGTAGCATTCATATTAATGTTTTATGCTCCAAAACATGCCATAGATCATTCTGCCTTTCAATTGGGAAATGAAATATTTTCTAATTTAATCAAATCCAAATAATTAAAGATAAAGTACTTGTGAAAATCCTTATAGATGTGTCTCTCAATAATAATTGCAAACGAAGAATCTTTAGCCTAAAATTAAATGTGGTTCTCATATCCAAAAGGTAGTGAGTTCAGTATTCCAGTAAGCTCAATTTTATCATAATGAAGTAATTTCGATGCGTTAAATCTTAAATTTTAATGTCAATACGATAGTCTGACACTTTTTGAAAATGGAAGAACTAGTTGAAATACCAAACTTTTTGTATTATCATTGTTGTACAAAATTATGATTTGACTGGTTGAAACTAGGCGCTTTAGAATCAAAATTAACAAACATAAAGTCAATTCTGTTAGAAAACAAAAATATTTATGTTTCAAAATTGCTTAACTTGAATAATTTCTAAATAACCATGTTTTGATTTTTGTTTCCTAAACTTCCTAGATTTTATTATGCATTTTAGATAGATAAAATAAAATAAAAATACATTGAATTACAGAATAAACTTTTTTTTGTCTTGTGTCAGCTAGGCTGACAATATGGGGTGGCTGCTCCATTTTTTCATACTGAACCATATTTGGTGTGGAGTCCGATTGCTTCAGTACACACATGCCATAGGGACCCGTTTATAGGGTAGGCAAACATTCACACCTCATTCATACACAGAAATTACAAATACAGGATAGATAGAGAGAAAAATTACATATAAAAGCCGAGATTCGAACCAAGGACCTCCCTATCCGCAGTCAGGCACTCTGACCACTAGACAGGGCGGTCGACGAATAAAATGTTAATTACTATTATAGTTAAAGTATTTCATTTCTCTTTCCAAAATTTTGACATCTGAAAAGTTTATTGGTAACTTATTTCTACACAAAAATATTGTAAGTTCTGATAAACAGATGAAGTTTGTCATTTTTCTTAATTTAAAATGAAATATTCTCACAAGTAATTTTCCCTCAAGCTTTCTTGAAAAGTGTTAAAATATAAAACATATTACCATATAAATAATGAGTTCTTGTATATATTTTCATGTTTTTAAAATATTTTTCAATATCATATTTTAATGTTTCGGAAATTTTAGATTGCGATTTATTTGAACTGTCATTTATTTTCCAAAAGTTATATTAGTAATTCTAATACTTTCTTAATTCTTGTACTTCTGGCTTAAGTTCAATAAATATTTAAACGTAAGAAAATGTGACTAAAGAAATCATTTTGTAACAGTATTTGTCTTACTCATATTCTTATTGTCAAGACAAAAATTTAAAGGCCAATTGTCTTATATTTTGTGTACTATTTTAAATGCTCACCTTCTAGAATTGATTGTACTGATTTGGAATAAACATTACCCACGTATTTTGATCCAACTAGCCTGCATATACAAATACTGAGGTAGGACTTTGAACTAACCAAAATAATATTAATATTTCATTTTATATAAATAATATCAATATTTATTAAAGTTAGATTTAAAATATACTACTATCATAAGAAATTCACTTTCAGCAAACAGTGTTGAAGAGAATAATCTCAGAGTAAAAAAAAAATTAATAAATGATTTCTTTTAATTCCATATAAATATATTAATAATAAAAAATATTAAAATATATAATTTTAAAATATATATCAAAAATGGCATTCATATCCATTTGAGTTGACTTAAGCAAATTTTTGGGTAAAACTAGATATTACAGTCTATCTTGGCAAAATTTCCGAAACAGATTTTCGCCAAGACAGTGGTATTGGTATTTGATTACAACCCAGAATGGGTGCCAATCAGTATAAGAAATCGGAGTATTCCCCTCCCCCCACCTAACACTAAAGAAGAAAGCAATAATAACCATGTTAATAAAGCGGGGTTACTCCCCCGGTTACAAATTGCTAGGCCTAACGGCTTACAACAAAACAGTAATCGAAAGAAGAATTGATAAAAAGATTCTATTTTAAAATATTTCAGAATAAAATTAAAGGAAATAAAGTAGCAAAAATAATTGCATCTATTAACATCTAGTTAAAAATAAATGAAATTATGAATTTCAGTGACATAAAATAGAATATTACACAAATTCTTACTACATAAAAGTAGACAAATCTAGATTAATTAAAAAAATAAAAGGATTCTATAATTTCGTTTATTATTGTGTGTGTGTGTGTGTGTGTAAATTTAAAAATTATATAATTTACATACAATTCTAGGAATTCTATTCCTGCAGAAAATAATTAAAATAAAATCCTTACCTTCATTTTTCGTACAGCACTCTACATGCACAGCAAAATTCAAAATGAATATAAAAGTCAGACTTTAATTTTTGTCACTATGCCCATAGTGAAATACAAAACGAATATAAAAGATAGTATTGAAAATACATCACTTTATTCACAGCGAAATAAAAAGAAATGTCAATATAAAAGACAATATTTATATGCCGTGCTACATCCGAAGTAAAATTAAAAATAAATATGATAAATTACGAATTAAATTGCCGAACTTAATATACAATATTTAAAAAAAAAATTCAAAATAAAAATGGCAAGCCTTTTCGGGATGTGCGGCGGGGAGACTTTCCAACGCTGTATTTGGTGACACATTTGGCAGCTAATAGCTTTTGTTGATTTTTTCACGAAGAAAAATAATCACTAACTTTAGCAGATTTAGCGATTTTTCGGGCTTGGCGAACTGAGACCGTAATATTCATTTTAGCCTTAAAGCATTTTTTTATAATCCAATTTGCTTTAATTAAACATATCTTGTTAGTACGTACATTGTTCCTTACAAAAATACAGATATTAACATTTGAAAAGGCAATAAAGGCATATATATATATATATATATATATATATATATTATTATTATTATTATTCCTAATTTTACACATTTCAAGTAATGGTATTTTCGGCTTCAAAGTTTTCAAAGTGCTAATCTGGATTCTATACTTCATTCTTCATAACTAGCTAAAAAGTAAAGGTAATCTCTGGATCATTAATATAAAAAATCTCTACAATTACTACTAACTATTGAGTTTATTTATTTATAGGAAAACAGTGGCCTGATTGGAAAATGCACCGTACCCCTATAAACAGAAGATAGTGAATTCCATACTAACCTAACCACAATTCGTTATGTTCACTAATAGCAGCTGAGAAACATAATGATTGTTGGGCGTTATGTCCACCATTTGAAATGATCATGCTTTTAACTGTCATTTCAATTGGAAGACGTCGTAGGATTTTTTTTTTTTTTTTTTTTTTTTTTTTTTGCCCTGTTTCTGCTTCTTAATTAAGAGAACCCTCCCACTTTCAAAGTTATGAAGGCACACCCACTATATCTTGTGATTAAGGGTGGGACTTAATGGTGTCATAGTCACTTACACGAGTACATTTCAACTAAAATTAAATTTAGTTAGTTATTAATATTATGTCTATTATATTGATAAATCATCTTAAAAATTATGTTTACATACCCACAAACATTCAAATCAATTTCATTAAAATAACAGCAAAATATTATTATAAATGTTATTATTTTTGAATTATCTCGTTTCACATATTTTAAGAAACTGTCATCTTAAGGCAAATTTTAGGATAAAATATGTATACTATTATATAATATATTTAAACCTAATTTTAAATTTAATTACTAATCCATATTATTTTGCGTATTTGCTTTGATAAGTGCACTTAATTAGAAAACTAACTAATTCTTAACCGGTTTCATCTTATTGAAACGATGCATCATTAAAATAAATACTTGCCATTATTATCATATAAATATTAAATTAATCATACGTATATGAGAAATGAGGAAAATACACCGCATAATCTATATTTTGCTCCCCCACGCATTAATAAATATTATCTTAATCTAATAATTCCAATTAAAAGAAGCTTGAATGATAATAAGTAGCATATGATATCTTTGTTCGTTAAAATTTAGATATAAAGAAACAAAATTTGGTGTCGAGAGTGTCATTGATGTGCGGGTGTATTTTAAGGTTGATCATAAATTTTAACTATTTATACATTGTATCTTATCTGACAGTATACAGTAGAAATAGATTTACATTTAAATATTCATTTTAAATACACATATGAAATTTGTAATCCAATTTTATGCTTCTTCAAAGATTTATCAGAAAATATCATTTTGTAAACAAATTATATTCAATGTTAATGAGATGTATATAATATAATATTTTAATAAATACAGTTTTGTGACTAATTTTCACTCATAAAATTCATTTCATCGTTTTTATTTCTGATACATTTAAAAATCTTCTCTTCTTCCATATAATAACAAAATAATAATAATAATTTTAAGTCAATTGTTATTTAATGTAGTTTATAATTTATAATCTTGAAATATATGTAAGGCAATGATATATTGCAAATTATTTATGATAAAATATATAAGATTAAATATTTTATTTGATTAACTTGAAAAAAGTATCAGTGATTTCATTGAATAATTTAAAAATGCTTTATTACTCTATTGAATACAAAAGATACCAAAAAAATCGTCAAAATCTAAAAATGAACACTTACTTCTTTTTATTCAAGCAGTAATTAAAGTACTCTATCATTTTAATTTCTAGTTGAATGATTTTCTAAAAAAGAACTAATTAATAAGGTATTCAAAATGTATACACTTATTTTTTTTAAAGTGTACCTTTGACAGCTTTGACCACTCTATTGGTCCTTAAAGGAAAGATTGATAGATAAGCACTCTTAGTATCAAACATTCTTTGCTACTTTCGAACAGGCTTTTGTGACACTACTGAATGGGGATCGAAAGTTTTTACGAGTTCAAGTAACTACAGAGCTCTCCATCCATTCAAACCATCGTGAAATGGAAGTTTTTGGATCCAAGGTAACGTCTATTTCAGATAGAATATCGATCCGACATGAATAGAAGAAATCCTTTGATTTTTGTAAGAAAAATAAATATTGTATGTTTATCTAAAGGAATTACTAATCAAATATTTGATAAAAATTTAAAAAAATATTTAAAAAGCACTTTTCACAAATTTGAATTTAATGAACGTGAAGATATATCAAAAAATATAAATTGTAAGTATAAATCAATCATACTTTTTCTCACTAATATATTTCTAAAATTATCGTACATTGATTGCATGAAGTAAATTAATAATTTACAAATGAGTAATCCTTTATTTAAATTTTAAATGATCATTTTTCATATATTCCCAGCATCTTAAACGTTTTTCAGTTTTCAAAATTTCGTCAGAATAAATTAATTTATATTAAAGAGTTTGTTGATGCAATAAATACCTAGAAAAAATCTAAAATTAATATTTATATAAAAATAAATGTAACGCACTTCAATTTTCCAATTTATCTTAATGATTTAGTCCGCATTTTAATTAAATTACATAACAATATTTAAGCGAAATTAAAATTCATGGAAAGCTTAAAGTTAATAGTCATACGGTCATAATACAAAACGATATTTTCATGTTAGAAAATTCATGTTAAATAATAATTTATTGAGAAAATTTATATATATTAAATTTAATTAAGCAAATTGAGTAATATTAACAAGTTAAATTGATCACATGATATGTAATATCAACATATAAAATTTAGAGAAACTCTTTGATCATTAAAACGTCTAATAAGTTATACAAATTGATTTGAAATAAAATTTCCCTGATAAAATCTTCATTCATAACTAATAATATCGTTTTGTGTAATCCTATAATTATTATGTGTAAGAAATAAAACAAAAATTGATGCGTCAACAATAAAAAGGAAACTAGATAATAGTTTTAAACTCCTATTAAATACTAAAAAAAGAGAAACGGATTAAAATCCCTGGAGAAAGGTCAAAAATACTCCAATTACAATGAAAAATATCTTTAAATCCTAGTTTATTTTCATGGAGAAATTTAAGTAAATTAACACAAAATGTAACAGATTAATACTTTATTATTTTAAGTGTAATAAGTGTTTTAATAATTTAAGTGTAAGTGTAATAGTTTGATTTGAAATACAATTATTTTTGAAAATAATTGTATTACGAATCACAAAATTTTATGGTTTGTTTTTATAGGTCAGATATCTGGAGGACCATTAACAGCTCACGGAAACGAAAGATCAGTAACAGTTCGTGGACTTAAACCAAAAACTAGGTACTTTTTTAGAGTGAAATGCTTAAACGCGTTAGGAGAAAGTCAGTTTGGAGCCGAAGTTGCTATGACAACACTGGAAGAACGTAGGTATAAAGACTTAGGTTCTAGTAACAATTGATATCTCTCAAATATTTATGAACATAAATACAATACATAGTATACTGTAAATACAATATGTTCGCAGCTTCTGAATTATGTATTGGTACAAACATCAGCAAAATTCCCTCGACCCAAATTAATAACATTATTAAATGCAAGTTTATATATTAAAAGTTGGAAAGGAAAATCTATTTATGCATAGTATTGATGAGAAAATTTGAGAGTGTTCTGTTTGACTCGTATTAAAATAGCGGTCAAAAGCAAATGCACAATATTTTTTCTTAAAATAAAATATAGATTTCTTAACAAAAAATAATATGAAAATCCCGGGCTGATTTTTAAAGCATAGAACATGTTATTTTTATTATGATTGTATTTGATATATAATTGCATTTGAAATTTGTATCTTTAACATTTTCATTTACAGTTAGATATTATACCATTATAGCATAATATATATATATATATATATATATATATATATATATATATATATATATATATATAAATATATATAAGGAAAAATTGAAAAATACAAGAATAGATACAAAATTCTTATGTTTAGCATTACATTCAGCGAAAACGCAGATTAAATAGAATTATTAAAATCTATGCAATAGTAAATTTTTATAAAATTAATTAAAAACCAAATGAAGAATAATAATAAATTTATAAAATTAATCAAATTCTGTATGGGAAAAAAACCATACTTTGTGTCAATGTGGTTAAAACCTTCCTGAAGAAGCTGGCCATGTTGGTACTTCTTTTTTATTCAAAGTTTTTGAAATTTCAAACTATCTATTGAACATTTTTTCCACCTGTTTACTTTATTTCGTATTTTCAATGCATTATTGTCAAGTTAGTATTTGATTATTATTCTCCATTTGGTATTTCATTAATTGTAAAAACATTTCCTATTAATCATGTGTGTGTGCGCGTGCGATCTTCCTTCCTACATGATATTTAAATGCTTCTTTTTTTTAATTTAATATTTAAAACAGAGTATTCTAAGTTTTTTTTTCATAAGTTAGAGGTGATTGAACTGTGGTATTTCAATATGTTCACCACAATTATTTTATATAATTTATTAATTTAATTAAAATGTTTGTGTGTGTGTGATCTAAAGCTTTAATATTAAGTATTTATTCAATGCGTCTAAATCATCAAATAATAAAATATTAAATTTAAGATTTTGAAAAACTCTGAAAAAAATTGGCTTTCCTTTTGTAGCTCCTAGATTGCCACCTCGATCGGTAAAAGCGGTAGCAACTTCATCGAAGAGCTTAAACATATCTTGGCAAGTAAGTTTCCTTTTAACCATTTTGTGTATATAAATAATTTTGTATATAAATATAAATATAATTTTTGTATATAAATATCTCAACTAAATATTTTTAGTTTTAATCATTAAAAATCATATATATATATATATATATATATATATATATATATATATATATATATATATATATATATATATATATATATATATATATATATATTGCATAAGATAGCAAAGTAACTACAAAAATTTCACTTCCTAAGATGTATTACAGTTGACAAATTTGAACAGTGTTTTATTTAGACTACAAATTAATTGGGTAAAATTATCAATATAATTCAAGATATGTATAACATGTTCATCTGAATAGGACGCAAAATGATTGGTTATAAAAGTGTAATAATTATCATATATTTTTATATTTTAAAATGTATTTACGTTGATATAAAATATTGAGTTTTTGATTAGAAAATAATTTAAATATAATGTATTAATTATTTACTAAATTAAGTACATTATTTAACACTAAATTCTTTCTTCAACTTATCTGAAACACTAGATATAAATATATCTGCATTTAGTTTATGAAAATAAAAACTCTTGTGATTTATTTCAATAATTTAGAAAATTGTACATGAAACACAAGATTTTTTATAAACTATACATACTAGACATGCATTAATAATTTTAATTTTTAAGAAATGTTTATCGAAATATATTAAGTTCCTTTGTACATTTATGTATTAATTCATTAAAAATAAAATTATCGTTAATTATTAGTCTATACTTTCATTTTGTATGGAATAGAAATAGTTAATTAATAATGTCATATTTTTAGGAACTTTAAAATTAAAATTGTTTTAAGAAATATTCTAATTATTTTTGTTATTCATTTTTAGTACTAAAACAAATCATGCAAAAAAGTTTACTTCACAGTGACTAGGTAAACAATCTGCATTTAGACTACAGATAACATCATCCTAATATTTAAATCAAAAACTGCTATACCATCAAAATAATTAATTAATAATATATCATTTTTGTTTATGATTTAACAATTACTGTTTTTTTTAACTATACATAAAATTAACTCGAAGTGTAATTAGGACAGGAGCATACAGGGCAATTTCACTTAGCCCCTACATCAGAGGGGCCTTAAAATTGAATAGAAAGTTTATTTTACGTTTTCCATCGACTAAAATCGCTTTCCAAATCGAATAGAAAATTGTTGTATTAAAAGAGAGTGGTTCCCCTGAAAAAGCTTTTGCTCCGAATCCCAATAAAGTTAAATCGTACCCTGAATTAACTAATATATTTCTTCACTATTTTGGTAATTAAATTACCTATTAATAAGATTAAAACAACAGAATCTGATTTTAAAGAAATAATAAAAAATATTTTGTTTTAAACGATTTATAATAAAAGTATGTTATTCTAAGTACTTCAGAAAATTTTCAGAAAAATAAATACTATCATTACAATTTTATATACCACAATAATAAACCTGGTAAAGTTCAAATATTAAATTGAATAAATAATTAGTTAAAGCTCAAATTACAGATTTGCTTATATCGTATATTTGTAATAAAAATTATTTTGTTAATTTTTAATATCTATTAACATCAACTACTTTACCTAATATCATTTGAACCCACTTTTCTTGGATAATTTTCTAGACCGAGAATGCGCATTAAGTTTATCGGGTGTACCTAAGAGCACTTTAATAAATTTGAATGAAACAAATTTCGCTTTAAAACCAGAGTTTTAGAGAATCCAATTTGCAACTTTCCTCTTCAATACTAGTGAAGTTTAAAATTTTGCATAAGCTCATTAGATTTCGTTATTCACTTTATTTTGATGCTCGAAAATGTAAATTAAGCATTAACTTTGGTCTATTTCGATAGCTTTGCTATTTTTAACCTATTCTCAAAATAGTATATTTGATTATTAGAAATGTTTTAGATCCGATATTTATGGTTTTACATCTTATACTACAAAGTCGCTTTTCCTATTTTTAGTCTTCATAATATGTTTCCAAGAACTGAATACAATTTCGTCTATTTTTGGTTGTATTATATACAACATCATATAACCCTGGTACAAGTAAGAATTTAATTTGCCGCTCGGAATTCTATTTTACACTACCTATCTTACAAGAAGTAAATACTTACAAGTACTCCAATTTAACAGAAATTCTGAAATATGTTAATTCATAAACTAAATAATTTTTACGAAGTTCTGTAACTTTAATGTATGCTTTCTCCTCATTTTCTAAGGCTTAAAGTTTGGAATATATTTTTCAAGATGCGTTTTGAAATTACTATACGTTCCATTATAGTTTCATTTAAATATTATAAAAGAATTACAACTTTTTTTTCTTTTTATAAATTATCCAAAGTTTAAAAACGGACTAGTTTTAAAATTTTTTGTGGATTAAACAATGTTATAGTGAATATATGTTCGGGAAGAACTTAATAATTGAGTACTTCTCGTATATTTCAGAATAATTCAGTAAGTAATATTTAAATAATCTAATTCCGTTTTCATAATGATATTTCCTTATATGGCATGTCAAAAAAATTATTTGAACATAATAAAGGACTTTCCATATTTTATATTCTAAAGAATTCAAAATTACATCGCATACTGCAATTTTAACTGAATTTCAATTCTTCAGTGCTTCAAAGCTTCATATCAAAGTTTTAAGTATCGTTATGTTATGTGTAAAGATACTTAAAAATATGAAGTGATAAGGAAAAGGTATGCTGAGATTTATTTAATTTGTTAATTTAAAATTTATTAATATGCTTAAATATTGTAAACTTACCATATTTTGAAAGATAGAACATTTTGTTTCATTTATAAATTTTTCAAATTTAAAAGACTAGTGTGCTAGAGTTTGTATGATATCGTAAATGCACATGAATTGGGAACAAGCTGTTCTAATAATATTGTCTTTTTTTTCCTTTTATTTCAGTCTGACATGTTTTATTAGTTTCGATAATTTTTACTCTAACGAAGTCAAAAAACAACATCTAAGACATTTTGTTTTTCTTTCAAATTCGATAATGCGTGTTAAATCACTCAACATAATACTCTTTCTTTAAATAAGGTTTTTTCTTTGCAAATTTGAAAAGTGCGTGTCTGCGCGTGTCTGCGCGTGTCTGCGCGTGTGTGTCTGCGCGTGTGTGTCTGCGCGTGTGTGTGTGCGTGTTTGTGTGTGTGCGTGTTTGTGTGCGTGTTTGTGTGCGTGTGTGTGTGCGTGTGTGTGCGTTTTTGTGTGCGTGTGCGTGTGTGTGTGTGCGTGTGTGTGTGCGTGTGCGCGTGTGTGTGTGCGTGTTTGTGTACGTGCGTGTGTGTGTGTGTGCGTGCTTGCGTGTGTACGTGCGTGTGTGCGTGCTTGCGTGCGTGCGTGCGTGCTTGCGTGTGTGCGTGCGTGCTTGCGTGTGTGCGTGCGTGCTTGCGTGTGTGCGTGCGTGCTTGCGTGTGTGCGTGCGTGCTTGCGTGTGTGCGTGCGTGCTTGCGTATGTGCGTGTGTGCGTGCTTGCGTGTGTGCGCAGTAAAAAGTAATTTAAACCTAGGAAGTTTTTCTTTGTTTCAAGAAAGTTTTCTAGATAAGATACTTTTTGTAGTCAAACTAGCAGCCAGATGGTTAATAATATTGCTTTCGGTACAACAACAGTTCAAGTGTTCGAAACTTATTTTAGGCATGCATGTTTGTATTGGTTCGGAATCCATCTGAAATTATAGCTCTTTGTCTAATTAGATCCCGTATGCATGAAATAACCGTTGGATAGCAGATAAACCGAATAAACCAATTATTCGAGGTAGTGAAAATCTCGTGTTACTATATTGTTGTCAATTAACTGTAGGGTTTCCCGATTTTTGATAACCACAATTGCCTTAAAAAAAAAAAACAAGCATCAGTTTCAAGATAATAAGGGAATATTGTATACAATTGCTATACCCTTTCAACTCCCTTTAATATATTTAATACCATTGGAGAAAATGCTACACAGAAACTTATTACTGTCAAAAAGTATGTCTCAAGTTGTGTAGTTAAAGGCGAAAACATTTAGAAGTATATGATTTTCAAACAAACAATAGAAAAGAACAAAATCCAGTTTTAATACCACTGCTCATAATTGAAATATATTAAATATATTTCAACTATTTATATCATATACAAAAATATAATGAATAAAGAAATTGAATGATAATATTTTGATAAGATGTACATGCGCTAATAATAATTATCTCTTAATTTAACACATATTATTGAAGAATTTACTTTTTTGCAGTTTTATTACATTTAAATGGTATGGATTATTTGATAACACAAGAACATTAGCTTCATTATTGACTTGTAAATCCTATAATAATTGTATATATTGTTAAAGTTGTATATTCAAATAATTTTGTTTTGTTCACACACGCCTGATTTTTAACCACAGATAAATTATTAAGAAAAGTATTTTATTTTCTATAACAATTATTTATTTATAATTTATTAATAAATTAATTGAATCTGCACTAAATTTTCCCATTCTTCTTAAAATTCCAGATTACATGATCCTGCGATTTTTCAAAATTAATAAATTTAGTAATTAATTTGATTCGATAATCTGATTAATGAATATAGAGCAATATTATTAGAAATAAAAAAAGAAATCAAAGCAATTCCTCCTACTAAGAAAATTCAAATACAAGCTTCAGTTTCAAAACAGTCTAATTATTTTCTGACTCGCTTAAACCTTATATCTTTCAAAAGAATTACTAATTAAGGGTTGTAAGCTGAGTTGGAAAGTTAACATTACCGTGGTCCTTACTCTTTTTGAAAAAAATCGCCTTACTTTACACAACGACGTTATTCCTAACATCAAACGAATGAGTCTTTTAAATATATTTTTTTTTCCAATTAAGAATTTAAGTTTGGTTTTTATAATTGAATTCCGAGCTCTTACAGAATAAAATGTCTTTCACAATACTAATTTATACAACTCTGTCTGCTTCAAAGATAAGATAGAATTCGCATGAACTAAAAATTATGTCACTAAATCTCTTGCGTCAGCTTGAAAGATTTTGGACAACAAAGGTTAATTGCTTCCGGTCCTTTAATGAAAGTCAACCCCCATCCCCTAATCCTTTTTGGCTTTAGCTTTTTGATTCTATCAGCTTAGTTTAAGAGCTAAAGATTTCAGGAAATAGAAACGGACGTTAGATCTACGCTCTCCTAATAAATGTTTATTTTTTTGTCTGAATCTTGCAGAAGCCGTTACCAATCTTCAGCATTATATAGACTATTTTATTTATAATTCAATACGTAAATAGGATAAATTTTCTTTTAAAACTTTCATGAAATATCTTTATTCTAGACAGTTTATAATAAATATCTTTCTATGAATTTAGCAAATGAGGTATCTAAAACGTTTTTCACAGTATTTGTAACTTTATTTTCAAAATGAAATGGGGTGGACAAACTTAACTGTAAGCATCTCATTTAATGTATACTTACATGTAAAGGAAAAAAAATCATATAATTCAAGAGAAACGAATTTCTGAGAAAATGACTTTTTAAATAGGAATTATTTAAAAAGTCATTTTCTCAGAAATTTTAGTTTAATTTTAATTAACCAAAGCATAAAAGATTTACAGTGTTCATCAATTTAAATTTAATTAAATCTGTTTTGTAATAAAAAACAAATTTATAAAAAAATTGAAACTCTCATGAGCAGAATTATTCCCTTTCCGATTCATAAACATTTAAATTATTTATAAAATTCCACATTTGCTTCGTTCATTTTTTCCTATCCTTGAATAATTTTCAATAAAGAAGTATATAGGAAAGTAAAAAATTACTACTAAATGGAATTCTTATTTAACAAATGAGATAGGTTATTCATTTTTCTATATATAAATAGCTAAAACAATCAGAATATACAAATATATAATACTTAGGTATTTGTGTGTCTTAATGTGTGTTACTTGAATTCACATTACCATGGTCCAAGTGTAAATATTTTGCTTACACATGGACTTCCTGCAAGAATATTTCGATAAGAATTTTAAAGATATTCATAATTTGACGTCATTATAAGTTGCTTTCTTATTTATTTTGTAATGCATCACATCAAGATAGAAAGAGGTATATAACCAATTGTTATAATATTAAGAATTCCTATATTAAAATTTACCTTTTTCAGTAAAATATTGACCATTTTGGCACTGAGTTACAAAATATTAGCATTTGCTTATAAGGTCTTATAGCAAGCAATTTAAGGAAATTCAAATTATTTCAATTAAGTACTTATGTCTCAAAATAATACTAGATAAAGGAATTTTAATGACATTTAATTACAATGAGTGAACCATTTACATCTTTAAAATAACACAATCCTCCTTAGTCCTCTTGACACATAAGCAAACTTGTCAAATTATTGAAAGTTTCATAAGTGTTTCTTGTAATAATCGAAAGAACTATGCCATTGAAAATCAATACATCTTCCGTCAAAGATGAAATGTGATAAAGAAAAGAAAGGTATTGTGTAGTATTGAAAATTCTTAGGTTTATGCCTATTTTTAATAATTTGTTTATTATCTAAAAAAGACTAACAGTTCTCAAAAAAGTTCTTTTTTTGTTTTCTTAAATAAATGACTTGAAACATGCAAACGTAATTTCCTTATCAAAGTATGTATTTAAATAAAATAAGAAACAAAATTCCTTAAAAAAATTTGAGAAATTAATGTTTACGAGAAGTTCATCGCATTTTTAGTTTGGAGACAAAAACATATAAAGAAGTCAGAAATATGTTATCCGATTCCTCTTTTATTTTATCTGCTTTTTTATGATTACTTTTCCATATAGACTTATTCAATTAGGATTAATAGAGTAAAAGGGTTTTTGAACTGCTCTAAATTTTTCATATATGAGTAAAGAATTGAACTCAAGGACTGTTGAACTGAAGACCCACCAAAACAATATCCACTTATATACAACTATATCTTGGTTGAGAAATTCGGGAAAACTCGTTTTCCATTTTTTTTAAACCAAAGATCATGCTTGTGAAAAGTTTAAGGTGAAAATGGATATAATTGTCATTTTCAAGCTGTTTGAAAAACTCAATAGAAATTCAATACTGTTATAGCTAGAAAGATTAAACACAATCATGAAACATTAACTATCCTCCATAAAGAAGTAAGAGAAGATTAAAAATGAGAGTAATATATGATTTAAAACATATTCTATTTAAAATTGGTATTTCTTATTTTTGGTAAAAAATTACTCGTAGTATAAAATATTCAATCTTTCTCCTGAAAGAAAGATATAAAAGCTGTAGAACACAATTTGAAATTCTGGCTCTAAGTACATGAATTTCTAACTGTTACATAAAAATCACAAATTACAGAGATTATTTCATATATAACTAATTATTTATATGCGTGAATATTATTACAAATCTTAAGAACTTTATTATTGAAAATTTTTTTATGAAATACATTAATTATACCTGAAATCATTATTATTTTGTGTAAATTGAAAAGACCATCTCTTTAAAAGTATCTTGTGCCAATGCATATTAATTTTTTTATCGCATATTAACATAAAATTTATTATTCAAACAAAATGGTATCAGTAATTCAATCCCTATTTTTTCATAACTCTAGTGTATATATTTGCTATATAGTATCGGTATACAAGTATGAAAAAAATATATTATTTATATAATTATGTATGGGAGAAATATATGGTAATATAAGGAAATTTTTAATCCATTAAACTAAGGAATTCACAAGGAAATTCACAGGTTCAAAGTTACATACTTCATTCTCGTAAGCCTGATATTATATTCTTAGAAAAATCTGTAGCACAAAACAATAAAGTAGTTGTTACTTAGTACAATATAAGAAATTTCAAATTTCTTCCTTCTGTGAAAAATGAATATGAATGAATTATAAATAATTAAAATTATTCCCCATTTAATAGGACACAAATAAAAATTACTCACGGTCATATTTTTTATAGTAATGCTATTTTAACAAACTAAAGAAAAAAAATGCAAGCATTTGTGGCAATCATGGTATATTTTTATTACAATTCAAAAGAATTTATTATTATCAAATATTTCCAATTAATTACAAAGTAAATTGAATTTTTACTATGTGAAGAGGATAAATTTGATAAGAAACAAAACTTTTTAATGAATAAATGAATATCTAAAAGTTAAAATAAAATGCCAAGTAACAAATCTGCTTTTTTATATGTAATACATTAAAAATAATATTGTAACGAAAATACAAACGTATATAATTATTATATAAATAGATATTTACATATATTTACTTAAATTATAAAATAATTTTGCAAACTTTTTTTGGCTTTGCTAATTCAAACCAAAAACAGAAAATTCATTATATATATATATATGTATATATATATATCTCTTCTTCTTCTTCATTGGTGCGTCAGCCAAGGGTAGGCCATGGCCTTCCTCAGTGTAGATTTCCATGCTACCCTATTCCGTGCTTGGCTCCTCCAGTTCCTGATCTTTAGAGTTTTTAAATCCGTTTCAAGGCTGTCGATCCACCGGATCCTTGTTCTTCCACGTTTCCGAGTTCCAGATGGCTTAGCATCAAATATCTTTCTCGTTGCTCGGTCCTCTTCCATTCTTATTCAGTGTCCTGTCCATTTTAGTCTTTGACTTGAAATGAATTTTATAATGTCAGGTTCTTTGAAAAGTGTATGAAGTTCCGAATTTGTTCTTCATCTCCGCAAATCTCCACACTTTACATCTCCCAGGATGCTTCGGAGTAACTTCCTTTCAGACACGACCATAATTATTTTGTCGTATTCATTCATCCACCATGTTTCAACAGCATATGTTACTATGGGTCTTATCAGGGTTTTAAATATATACATATATATATATATATATATATATATATATATATATATATATATATTTAAAATGTAAAATATTTTACAAGTTATATTTGAAGTTAATTAAAGTAAAAGTAGAAAATTTATATATATATATATATATATATATATATATATATATATATATATATATATATATATATATATATATATATAATATATATATATATATATATACATATATATATATATATATTTTATAGTTTTATTTGTATATATATATATATATATATATATATATTATTTGATTACCTCCTAACTTTATGCTAAATTGAACATTTTCGTAAAATCATGTGTTTTATATCATACGTGTTGATTGTTTTTTTAAGTGATATTACGTCACTTCATACGTCAAATTTTATGTATAAGTTAATCATTTTTGCATATTAAATCTACGTAAAATGGTTAACAATTGTTCTTTTTACACAAATGACAGATAAAAAATGTAGTATTGTGTTTCTGTGTTGAACAATGTTATTTTTACAGATTCCTTCTGAAGAAAATGATGAATCAAACATAGACGGATTTTATGTTGGATACAAAATGAGTTCCAGTTCGGAGCCCTTCAGCTTTGTGCCAGTCGATAACTCACAGTCTTATCCAGAACAATTTTACGAGATTACAAATCTAAATCGCTACACAGAATACAGTATCATTGTTCAGTCTTTTAATAAAAGAGGAGCAGGTCCACCATCAGAAACAACATCTGTTAGGACACTAGAATTTGGTACGTAAAACAAAGTGTTGTCAAAAAGCCAGTTATTTACTTATTTTATCAGCAAGATAGCTCCAAATTTAAAAAAAATATTTAGAATAAAATACGTATATATATATTTAAAATGTAAAATATTTAATCTAATGTAAATTACTTATTTATAAAATGTATGTATTATTATTATTAATTTTATTTATGTAAATTATTTATTATAAAATATTTTTTACAAATTATGTTTGAAGCTAATTCAAAATAAAAGTAGAAAATTTATATATATATAATATTATATATATATAAATGTGTATATATATATATATATATATATATATATATTTATAAATATATATATATATATATTTCAATATATATATATATATTTAAATATATATATATATATATTTATATATATGTATCTATATATATGTATATAAATATATAATGCTATTTTTACATAACATCTTCGGCTAAAATTTAAATATTTCACTTCTTAGTGGCTGTTTTTTTCATTTATTTAATATAATATACTTAAAATTATCAATGGCTTTGGACATTCTTGTTAGGTAATCTTGAAACTTTTTTTAAAAAACACGAGGATAAAAGTGACAGATTTTTTGTGATTTTTCTTGATGTTTACTCAGATTAATAGTTATATTTAGGAATACATTATCTTATACTATAATGTTTTCCTTAAGTACACTCAGTAAGAATATAAAAATTCATACATTTGAATATCAAAATATTCCATACATTCAATAAAATAATTATAAGTTTCCACTAAATTAAATTTAAACAAAGCATTTCTGCATTCCCTTTACGTACGCCAGTTCTGCATGATAAATAAAATTAAAAGAAATTGGTCATACACCTAAGAGTAATTTTTTCTGTGTACATCTTTTAAAAAATTACGGGATGTATTTTTAATTTTTTAGGTAACATTTTAGAATAAGTATCAATTTTATTGGTCTCATTAGTTGTATTTTAATAAATTCAAAAGATATGCATTTTAATTGTCAACTAACCTTAAATTTTAGTATATCTGATAATAATATTTGAATCCCGGTGGCTTAGAGGTATCGTTTCACGATTCCAAGGCACAAGCCCGAGGTTGTAACCTAGGGCTGGACAAGTTCGACTCAATCTTTCATCCCTTCAGTGGATTGATAAATTGAGTACCAAACATGCTTGGTAACTAAACCATTGAGGGTTTTGAGTTTGGCTGACCCAGTGATTGGAACATATCCTTCAAAACCCCAGGGCATCTTGGTCAGGAAAACAGAAATGGGCACTGTAGGCCTTGATCCATGTGGGCTGTCATGCCACAGAGTTTAGTTTAGATGATTTTTTTTCAGAGATGATTACAAAACAAAAAATAATAAAAATCATAATAGAAAGAGATAAGCACTCTATTTTTTAAATTCAAGAAAGCAAAATAGTTTTATAATCTAAATATTTACAACTATACCCTTAGTTATATTAATACAAATAATATTAAAGCAACAAGCCTTTGTAAAAAAATAAACAACAATCATGATTTACAGTAATAATTTATTTGAGAGCATCCTAATAAATTATAACTAAATATTAAAAGATCCACTAGTAAACAAAATAACAGAACAGGAAATATCCCTCTAACATCTAATAATCCATTTCTGAATATGGAACATTTTCTACAGACTTCAAAATAATAACCTTATAGTACAGTGTCTGGAATATAGATTGGGAAATACGATTTTTCTCCGGAGCATTCATATTTTGAACAACTGCCTTCATTTCCGGGAGTTTGGAATACATCATCACATGCGGCGATCATTATCCTGTTATATTGACTGGTATCAGTAAATGCTTTCAGTAGAATCGGGAAAGGTTTCGGCATAAGAGTATGACCTAATTTCTCCTGGTGTGAAAAGTTCTCTTAAGTTCTTTCACTGTGTCTGTTGAGCCTCATACCCTTAAGGGATATCTTCTTTTTGAATACGAGTAAACTTAGAATGTATGCTCTAGTTCTAGAAGTAGAATGAGATTTAAGCCTTTTTCCACCACCAATGGAAATAAAAGAATAAGAAAAGAATTAAGAAAGAAAAATATTTCTGCCAAATAAATTAGAAGTACATGTGCATAAGATTATTTTGTTTAATATTTGTAAGAAAGTATTGATAAAATAATCTAACATATATATATGTGTGTGTGTGTGTGTGTGTGTAAGTATGTATGTATGTGTATATATATGTATATGTATATATGTATGTATGTATGTATATGTATATATATATATGTGTATATGTATGTATTTATATATATATATATATGTATGTATATATATGTATATATATGTATATGTATATATATATGTATGTATATGTATATATATATGTATATATGTATGTATATATATATATATATATATATGTATGTATGTATGTTTGTATATATGTATCTATTTATGTCTGTATATATATATATAAATATATATATATATATATATATATATGTATGTATGTATATATGTATGTATATGTATATATATATATATATATGTATGTATATCTATATATATATATATATGATATATATATATATGTATATGTATATATATATATAAATTGTTAAAGAATATGTGCGAAAAGCTTCGAAATACCTCTATAAATTATTATTTTTATTGTTTATAATTTTCATATTTTATTGTTTGAATATAAAACTATGAATATATTTATTCTTAAATGGGGAAATTTTTTACATCGCACGTTTAAAAAGATTTTTTTTTAAAAAAAATTATAAATCAAAATTATTTAAAAAAAATGGTTAATATGTGGTTTAAGTACCCCTTTCTAGCCAAATGGGCAATAGACGCGTCAAGCGTAGTAACCTTGGCTATTTCATCCTAAATGCACTTTTTGTGGAAAAAAATGCACTCCTTGCGTCAAAAAATACACTAGAATATGGGGAAAATATGATAATATTTCTCCATATTATAATGTATTTTTTGTTATACAATTCGTAAAAAAAAAAGAAAAGAAAAAAAAACACATTGTTTTTGTTTTCGTTGCCATACCAATGGTGAAATTCGTTAAAAACACGGATTTCGGTTTCGTCGCCATAGAAACGTCGTTTTTGCATAGTGTCTCTCGGAGCATTCAACTCCGCGAGACAAAACGCAAAAACGCGCCAGTTGGCGACTTTTTGAAAATGCGCCAAGCAGGGGACCCAAAGCACATTTTCACCTAAAACATTTATTACATTAATTATTACAAAATGAATTAATAAGTTATATTATAGTGGTAAATCTATCATAAACTATCAAATCAATATTAAAAATTTTTTTGAATCAATATTAGAGATTAATGAAATCAATTAATTAACTATCAGTATTAATAAAATAAAATTTATAATTGAACTGATAAGGAAAATAAGTAAAATTTATTTATATCCTAATCTGTATAATTTTACCTGAGATATTTTTAGCTATATTTAATGGAGTTTTTAAATTTCTTTTTATCGACTTTTTTATATAATTAATTAAAATTTTGTTTCTCATATATATATTACAAGCATATATTTTAATGGACATAATATTCATAGCGTAAAAATTAATTAATAAAACAAACTTTACTCATAAAAAGCATTACATACTAGAAAAAAAATAAAATAATTTATCCTTACTGAGATTAACGGGTTATTAGGCGAGTATTTCAGTCATTATAACCTTCAGAAAAAGGATTTATTACAAACTTTATTTTGAAAATTAAATACTATTAAAGACTTCTATTTATTCAGGGAAAAAAATAAATAAACTGAAAGAGAAACTATAAATTGTGTTGATTTTAACAAAGTGCTCATTAAGCGCTGCAAATTAATATACATGAACACATTACTTCTGCAAAATAAATTTAAAAAATAAAATAGAACTAATTTCTGAATAATAGAATAAATTTATATTTTAAAAAAAATCATTCATTTGGTGACATTACTTTTATTATGATTGCATAAAATTCTGTTTGAATATTATGTATGCTTATGATATTGAAAATGATAAAAGTTATTATATTGTGTTTTTTTAAGTAAAATAATTATTTTTGATAATCAGATAGAATTATTAATGCAAATAAGGGAAAATGAAATTTTCAAATTAATTAATCCCAGTATCTGAAATTATATCATCTTTTCTATCTGATAATATTCTCAGAGGATAGTATGAGTAAAAAAAAAAATTCAAATTTCCTTTTACATATAAACATAAAGTTTTCAAATAGTAGTTAAAGCAAATTAAATATTTATGAAACGAATAATGTAGTTTATGCTGTTTTAAAAACATTCCACTTTTTGACTTTGAGTAATCAACGCATGAGCTGTTGTACGCAACGATTTTAAACTAATCGATTCCGTTCTTTTTCTGAAGTTCTAGCTCAGATTTAATCTTTTCTAATCAAAAGCACATAAACAGAAGTCTATTCAATAATTCCTCTATTAAAGATTTCCCAGGAGGAAAATAATCTTTCTTTGTTGGCTGATAGGATTTTCTTGACAATGGAGCTCAATGCGATTTCAGCTGGATCGTGAAGTGTATAAAACAGGATTTAGATACAGGATTGCTGAAAATGACCATTAAGATCAATGCATTGCGAAGATATAAAGAGTCCTATAAAAGTG
>CM057821.1:56310754-56318254 GCA_030067965.1 Latrodectus elegans | reverse complement strand
TATTTAAGTTTTCCAAGTAAATATCATTCTGCTTAAATAACCGTATTGAATTAATTAAAAAAATATTTTTATCAAAATTTCAAATATACTCAGGCAACATAGGTGTTTCAAATCAAAAGCAGTAATTCAAACACATTTTTTATCATTAACTTTAGAATGTTGTAAAATATGAAATGATTTTGGAGAAGTTCTTTTTATAACATTCAAATAATAAATAAAAAAAATAGATTTTTATTTAATTTGTATGTATTTCTAAGAAACTTCAATCGTACTAATTAAACATTGATTATAAAATGTTTTTTTTTTTTTTTCGTTTTTTCTTTACCTATATTCTATATTTTCCTCGTAAAAATTTCTTTTGTTTTCATATTTATTTGCTTTTAGAAAAGTGTATCCAAATTATATATTTAAGAAAAACTGATCTCTGAACTCTTATAATAAACTGAACTGAAATTTTCTCTTTCACAACAAAATCTTATACTCTGATTATTTCTAAAAACAGAACATTTTAAAATTTGCTGAATGTTTTTCTAAAACTGGTTATGAGCTTGATTAAATATTTTTTCAAAATTTTATAGAAATAGAGTCATAACTTAAGAAAAACGTTTTCCTTTATGCAGACATATAGACATATTAGGTTTAATTATTTATTTATTTAAAACAAAAGAAGAAACATTTTTTGGAATAGAATTTCTTGCTTCAGAAAATTCATTTTTCAACCATATTTCTTATATATATATATATATATATATATATATATATATATATATATATATATATATATATATATATATATATATATATATATATATAACTTATATATATATATATATCATGCTTTGCTTTTCTCTAAAAACACACACAAGTCTCTAACTTTGTATTAATCAACTAATACTCAAATATAAATGTATGTGTGTTATGCTCTTTTTATTAGAAAATTTTGTAAAATGTACAAATTCGGTAAAGGAAGGAAAATGTATTGTGACCAAGAGTTTTCTTAATACAGTACTTTCAATATGAAAAAGATTAATGAAGTAAATATTTTTAATAATATTTTACATTTTTAATTCTCTTTATATTATATACATTATTTAAATAGTGATAATTTGAATAGATGTTCTCAACTACATTTCGTTCTTCAAATATTATGCTGATGCATTAACATTATTGTATATCAAATTCGAGTACAGCATTTATCGATAAATGGAATCCATATTTATAATTTCTTCCATCAAAATTCTATACAGTAAAATTTTATTGTATTCAATCAATGAATAATTGATTATAGCTTTCCGAATGATAACATACTAATAAATTATACAATATTGATTTCAATTTTTACTAGTTTCAGTAAATAAACTTTTCATTTACAAAATAGTTTAATGAATTAAATATTTTATTTTAAATTGAAATAACATAATTTAATGAATCTATGTTTATGCATTTATATTTATCGCAAATTTTTATTTTGCAGTTCGATATGATTTAAGGTTTTGTGCGTGAATGCATGTTAGTTTTGAACTTAAGGAGAGAGAATCACGAAAAAACAATTTACATCTGTAATGTTACCATAAAATTTTCCTTCTTCCAATTCATTCGGTAGTTAAACTTTCCAGAAATAGCGGCTCTATTTGTAAATCAATAGTTTTATTCCTCAAGTGTGAGATAAATTTCTTTTGAGAAAAACATTGTACAACTTTTTGTTTTGTTTTTTTATACAATACGAACATTTATCTTTCCCAACCATATAACATAGCATTTCCTCCTACACACAGCTTTTTTCGTAAAAAAGACACGTTCTTCTGTTCACTTAGATCATTAGGTAACTTTTATTGAACTGCAATTACAGTAATCCAGTTCTCACGGAAATACAAATATTTTCTTTATTTTTGAGTTTATTGTGACATGTACAAGGACATTTAAATATTTGAAGAAAAGAGTTAAAATATAAGCTCTCTGGTCAAATAATATTGATGTTGACAAAATGTCTACTAAAATACCACATCAGAACATTAAAATAAAAACATTTTTTTCTAAACAAAAAACAAAATTATAAATAAAAAATAAGGGTTAAGTATATTTTTTTAAAAATAGATGAAAATAATAAATTTTAATTAATGATTTATAATTAAATATTGTTCAAATTTTAAATTATTAATTACCATGATATTTTGTGCCGAAGTAATTTTTTCTAGTGTTGATATAATCTTTTGTATCCATCTTACATAAAGAGTGCCTTTGTCATATACTCTTTGTAAGAAATACAAATTAACATTTTAACTCAGTAGGAATTTTTATTTTCATTTAGAAGTTTATTGTTTTGCCCTATTTGTGCAATAATTCACTCTTATAATTACCATTACATTTACTCTTATAATTACCATTACATTACATATGTGTTTATTCTAAATATTACTAAGGTCTTACGTCATTGTAATTTTAATTCCTTTTATTTATTATAAAGATTTTAAATATGTAAATAGCAATACATTTTAATTTAAAAACACTTTTATGGTACATTACAAGCTTTTGTACAACCAGAAATTATTTAAACTAAATGATATTGCACTTTTATCAGTTTCATCATTGTGAATCATTTCTGATAAAAGTAACAACATATATATTCATTTTACAGTCTTTCTTTACAAATAAAATCAGTTAACAAAAAATAGATTAAACTTATTTAATTATATTATTAAAATTCACTTTTACTTTTTATATAAATTTTATCCAAAAGTTAAATTCTATATAAATTAATTCTTAAAATTAAGAAAAAAATTTGATCACATATAATTGGTAAAACATTTAACAATAATGAAAATATTTAATATGGCTTGTGTGGTTTCACAAGCTAGCTAAGCTAATTTACATCTTTTCAACGTGGTTGTGCAAAATTATGGTTTAGATATGGGGAAGTAATTCTTTTTTTCAAAAGAAGTTTAATCTTAAAAATATGAATAGTACAAAAAAGCAGTTTCCAACAAAAGTCTCACACCGACCGCATTCTTCAAACAAGATCAATTATATTTAGATCCCGAGGGTATGATGAATTTTTACTTCACGCTTTATATTATTTCAGCTTTGATTTGAACAAAATTAATAACACATGTGGTCTGGCATTAGGAATCATTAAAAGGAAACAAAAACCAATGGAAGAAACTAAAATTATCACATAATTTCTAAGTATGTCATCAATATTCATGCAAAATGCTAATTTTCTTTCTAAATGACAGACATTGCATGCATGCGTCTGATTGCAGATCATACATTCAAACTGTTTCATGAGTGATGTTAACTTGATCGAATGTGGTGTTAGGCCCATTAAACTTTTCTCTCCATATAAATGCATGGTTATGCCCATTTCTAAATAAATCGGGACTCGTCAATAAAGAACATATGACTGTAACTTAATTTGCATTCATGTTGGATGCATTGGCAGCCAGTCCTGATCAGTACACGCAGTCAAGAGAATTCATATCATTAACTACATGCACCGACATCACCAAGATGAAACCTATTTTGTACTTATTGACTATACACTCTTCTCTTATTTGCCAAGATATATTATCATTGTAGAAGAGTAGGACTAACTGTTCTGTTTCTTCATGTAAATAGGTGTATCAGTCACCATTTGCCATGTAAAACATGGACACTCCTGTTCTTATTGACAATCAATGTATCCTATTTTATTGAATTCATTCCACAGCATTAAATATATAATCCGTGCCAGTTCAATAGCATCCACTATACGTCTATGTGTGTATTTACGATTATATCAATTTACAGACAATACACTATTTCTTAGACTCTCACAAGTTACCTATTTGTGAACTAGAAAATCAGTCTGTAGTTATAATTCTAGAAACGAAGCTATAGTCAATTTAAAAATAGTCATTTAATGCATTTGTAGAAGCAAAATTAGTTTAAGCCTTTATTTTCACTTTCAAATGATTTTGTTATTTTGGCAGTGAAGGGATACATATTGTTTGATAATAAATTCAGATTGGAAACAAAAGTCAAAGTAAAAGTGTCCTATTTGAAGAGCTATCGCTATGACATTGTAAACAATTTAATACTTCAATTTTACAAATATTATTTATAAAAAAATGCTTTCCCACTACAATAGTTACAACTGAATTAGTGAGAAATATGCATAAGCCATCAAAATACCAAGCGGTTTTTCATTTCTTACGTAAATGATTCGATAAATTTTTGTTGGTTTAATTTGTCACTTTACCGTCACTATAAGCAAATAAAAACTTATTCCACTAAGGTCTACAATTTAAAGTGTATTCAAACAACAACAAAACTTACACCCAAACTTGGAATTGAAACCATGAATTCTTTCACTAGAGGCCAGAATGTTAATTATTCAGCCAAAGAGCAATATAATCAAAAATATTTGCGTATAATCCAGATAAAATAATTTAAAACATATGCATGAAGTGACATAAATATATATGTAAATAACATTTTAATCAAATGTGTACAAATGATATTAATTATTGTGTATTTAATGATGAATATTCTTTAATGTTGAAAATATGATGATAATGGAGGCATACGGGCATACTTATGTACAGTAATACTGATACAGAATTATAAGATTTGCGTGTTCATGCTATAAAATACTGTTGCTGTCTTTCTCAGGTTTCATTCTTCACCACAGAGTCGATGAATCTTCTTGGCAAGAAACTCACGTTCCTGGAGAGCGCACAATGTACACATTGCATGATTTGTTGTGCGGAACTAAGTACTACTGCTTCTTAGTTGCAACAAACAGTGCTGGAAGAGGTAACAGTAGTGAAACAATATCTACGAAAACAACCGGAAGTGGTAAGTTTTATTCATTAAAAAACCAGACTCTAAACGTTGATAATGTAGTATAAGAGAAAACCATATATTATAAAAGCATATCCTAATTTCATTTCTAACCCTATTTTCTTGTTCTGATATATGCCAATTTCTTTTTAAGTTTAGGAAAGTTCAATAAATAAAGTAAAACTAAAACTAAATATAAAAAACGCATATACAAATTGAGGCCTAAAATTTAACTGTGTTACAAAAGGTATCTAACTTATAATATCGAAAACTTCTTTTTATAGACATAATAGATTTAATTTCCCTAATATATCTATACAGTAATAGCTTGTAAACGAGTCTACACTTTGTGCAAGTCTTGTCCTAACAAGCAGATTCAAGAGAAATTAAAACAGTTTCTGTATTATAGCACTTGAAGTAAATCTCACGGAGTAAAAATTTTAAAAAATACAAAAAATTTTGATAAAATATAAGGAAATACGATACAAAATGCATACGAATTTTATCAAGTAAGTAGAATTTTCTGTTTGAAATCATACCATTGCAACATAATTTTCCTCACTGTTTTTGTGTTATCGCATGATACCGGCTTGTCTAAGACGTTGATTATTTTGACTACTAGGATTAACCCTTACTTTTCCTTCCATTTCTTCATTTAACAACCGGTGTTTTTTCGTTCATACAGTTTCCCCTACTTGCCGATACCACCTCAAAAAAGCTCTAAGTATATAATGTTTATTTTTATACCATCTTCTGAAAACAAGTTACAAGCTATAACAGGCAAGTATATGATATTTTTAAGGACACCTAAAACTTTTGTTTTTTCTTCATTTTCGATAAATTCTATTCCCATATACTGTTAAACTCGATTGGAAAGATAATGGACAAGTACCAACACCTAAATTTCACAATATAATTTTTTTAAGATTACAGTTTTTTTCATATGAATTTGCACTGTAATAATTTCGAAAATATAACCATTTCAAAACGAATAAAAGATGTATGCTTCTCCTGTATAGAAATATGGACATAATGATTAAGGAATGTAATTTATTAAATCTGATAAAATATTCACATATGTAGATTGCAGTTAAAGACAATATTTTAAAATCAATCCTAAACTTTTCCAATTATTAGTTTTCCAAATAAAAAAAGATGTTAAATAATAAGTGCCTTTTTTATTTAAAATATAAAGCAATTTTTAAAATGTAGCTTTAAAATCAATAAAATTGTATTCGTTCAAAATAAGCAATAAATTTTTAACTAGCCGAGATTTCATTTAGATTTTGGACTGTAGAAACTAATATCTTAAAAGGTTCAAAATGTATATCGATATTTTAAATGACTTCTGAAAAACATATTTGGTAAAAATATTTTTAACATCTATATCATAGACTTTTTATGAGTATGGACAAACAATTTCATTAATTAAAAACAGTTCCTCGGAGTGACTTTAGCAGCACATTTGTTTTGTTAATAACTAGCAAAATTTTTATGCAGAAATCAAAATATAATATAATTTCTATTAAAACACTGTGAAGTAATATATATATATATATATATATATATATATATATATATATATATATATATATATATATATATATATATATATATATATATAATTACTAGTCAAATATTTTGATTCCAAAGTTAATATACATATGAATACAATTTTTTTTTTGTAATAATATATTGTAAAATTAAATTCTACATAAAATTTCCCCAGTAAAATCTAAAACTTATATGTTCAGCAGGTCAACAGCAGTGCTTCTCAATTTTTCAATTCGTAAAAAATTCAAAATCTTTCATCTTTTTCTATAGCAAGAAATATTAGATTCTTTCACTTTTCTCCGTGAAGGCAGTTACAAAATATATTTTACTTTTCTCGAAAAAAATGAGGCTTGCTTATTTTTCTCCGTATTAAGCCCGTTGAAAAATTATTATCTCTCGATTATTACTTGGTGAAAAAATATTTTTTTTTCGGAAATAGAAGTGCATTTTTTGAATGGAAAAAAGTATTTCTTTAAGAACTTCCTGAGTTTTGTTGAAAAATTGTCGATATTTTTCTATAAATAAAAAATGTTTACAGTAACTCGTGAAAGTTTTAACAATCTTGAGAACTGACAACATCATTTTAAACTTTACTTTTCCTTGAAAGAAAAATAAAGTAATTGTAGTTTAATAAAATAACAATGGCATATAATTATAAGTCAACCAAGATAAAATAAAATGGTGGTGTTTAAAATTTGATTTTTATATCTAGTATCTGGCTGCCTCCCAAAATAACAAAAGATAGATTTTTTTTTAAAAAAAAATGCTTAGTTTTTAACTTTTTGGAGGAATATCTACTTTTTTTTTTAGTTTCCTTTTTGTAACGCCATTGTCTAACGCTCGAGTTAACCCTACTATCCCTAAGATTTCCGCGGTGCCAAACAACGCCTACTCGTCAGAAAGATCAACCTTTGAGCTTCACTTGATTGTAATGATAATAATTACACTGTTCCAACAAGAGACAAATGGATGAAAATGATGGCGCCTCCGTCTTGGTCCAACTTGATAAGATCTTTAATCAGCTTAATTTTTGTCGACAGCTTTAGCTGGGCAGTTAGCACTTAAAAAGAAGTGACGCATTTAGAAAAGCTTTTGATAAAAGAGCACAAAAGAAAAGAAAAAAAG